>CM075816.1:25207941-25807941 GCA_037975025.1 Excoecaria agallocha
TAACTCCATATGATTTTTTTATCTTATTTAATTACTTTTTTGTAATTTTAATTCTCAATTTTTTTAAAATAATTTTTAATTTTAATTAGTAACAATAAATATGTATTTGTATTTTTCATTTATATTATAGTATTTGGAATAAAATTATAAATTTTTAAAAATTTTAATTGAAAATAAGCAAATAATGTTATAAAAAATATTTTTCAAAATTATTAAAAATAATTACTAAGCATAAATATGTATGTATATTTTTTTTATTAGCAATCATCAAAATTAAAAAATTTTGAAAAATTTAAGTGAAAACATACAATTAATTAGCAACTAATAACAAGAAAAGAATGATAAAAAAACATTAAATATCCATTAAATCTCTAAAATATCTAAGCAAGAATGATGAAAGCTAAATTATAGTTGAAGTATATATAGCTAAAGTATATACCATAATTATAGGTCTAAACACGGTTTCAACTTCTTGATAAACCATATAACAATATATCACAATTATAGCTGAAGTATATATGGAGAAAATTTTTAGCATAATAATAATAATAATAATAATAAATTGAGAAATTTTTAACAACCAGGAGTTTCGAACGTACTAACAAAAAATTAGGCCGATCTAACGGCAAATGATTTTTCGATCGTTTTCAAACACAAAATTGGTTATTATGTAAAAAATCCAGAAAAATAGCATTTTTTTTGCAACAAAAACTGAACTTACAGATCTTAAAAACTAATCTTCACCGTCCAAGATTAACAACAAGGAGTTTCGAATGTACTCACCAAAAATCAGGCCAATCTAACGGTAAATAATTTTCCGATCGTCTTCGTATACAAAACTGGTCATTACATAAAAAATCCAGAAAACGGCCTATTTTTTACAACAAACACTGAACTTACAGACTTTAAAAACTAATCTTCACCGTTCAAAATTAACAACAAGGAGTTTTGAACGTACTCACAAAAAATCAGGCTAATCTAACGGCAAATGATTTTCTGATCGTCTTCGTATACAAAACTGGTCATTACGTAAAAAATCCAGAAAATAGCCTCTTTTTTGCAACAAACACTAAACTTACAGACCTTAAAAACTAATCTTCACCGTTCAAAATTAACAGCAAGGAGTTTTGAACGTACTCACCAAAACTCAGGCCAATCTAACGACAAATGATTTTCCGATCGTCTTCGTATACAAAACTAGTCATTACGTAAAAAATTCAGAAAATAGCCTATTTTTTGAAACAAACACTGAACTTACAGACCTTAAAAACTAATCTTCACCGTTTAAAATTAATAACAAGGAGTTTTGAACGTACTCACCAAAAATCAAGCCAATCTAACGACAAATGATTTTCTGATCGTCTTCGTATACAAAACTGGTCATTAAGTAAAAAATCTAGAAATAACGTTTTTTTCCAACAAAAACCAAACTCACAGACCTTAAAAACTAATATTCACCATTCAAAATTAACAACAAGGAGTTTCGAACGTACTCACAAAAAATTAGGCCGATCTAACGGCAAATGATTTTTCGATCGTTTTCACATACAAAATTGGTCATTATGTAAAAATTCAGAAAACAGCCTATTTTTTGCAACAAAAGCTGAACTTACAGATCTTAAAAACTAATCTTCACTGTCCAAAATTAACAACAAAGAGTTTCAAACGTACTCACCAAAAATCAGGCCAATCTAACGGCAAATGATTTTTCGATCATTTTCGTATACAAAACTGATAATTACGTAAAAAATTCAAAAAATAACCTCTTTTTTGCAACAAAAATTAAACTTACAGACCTTAAAAATTAATTTTTACCGTTCAAAATTAACAATAAAAAGTTTCAAACGTACTCACCAAAAATTAGACCGATCTAACGGTAAATACTTAACCATTGAATCTTTACTTACACTATTCCTTTTAAAAGCTGTTCAATGTGTGTGTGTGTGTGTGTGTGTGTGTGTGTATATTAGAAAATTTATTCATTTAGAAAAATAATAGAAATTAAATGGAAGAAATTAAATTAGAAATTTATTCATTTTGACTTGTATGAGTTTAAGTCTTGGATTGAACTCTATTGTCTTATTCAACTAAACAATAAATTAAGCTTAAAATCATATACGCATTAAATTGAAACGGTAAAGAGATGTGAGGGAATAGAAAATATTATTTTTATATGTAGGATAAATTTTTGAAATTACTAAAATGTCCCTACCAAATTTCATCATTTTATCCTCGTATTCAAGGATAGTTTTATAAATATATATTTTAAATTTTTTAATAATTTAAAATTTGCTCAAAATTTTAACAAAATAAAAATAAATTATAAATTTTTCATAATCATTTTTTAAATGAAATAATAAACTTTATATTATTATTATATAAATATTTATATTTATTATTTTTCATAATATGACTATATAATACTTATAACAATTACTTTATTATTATTATTATTATTATTATTATTAAAATGTAATTTTTTAAATAAATAAGTTTATATTTGGGGATAATTAATAAAAAAAATCAATAGAATTCCTAATAATTTAATATTTGATTTAAATTTTATAAAATAAAAATTAATTACAAATTTTTTTATTATTATTTTAAATGAGATAATAAATTTTATATTACTATTTTATAAATATTGACTTTTATTAATTTTCATAATGTGATAATATAATAATTATAACAAGTAGTTTATTATTATCATAAATATAAATTTACTAAATAAATAATTTAAATATTGAAATAATTAATAAAAAATTATTACCAAATTATAATATTAATTTCATATGATCTATATCAAAAATAAATGAAATAGTAAAAACTATTTTTTATTTTATTTGCGACGGATTAGCGACCACATAGTTGCGTCGCTAATATTTTTAACTGAGATCTAATACAATTAGCGACAAATATTTTAGTCGCTAATAGTCGCAAAAAGTGGCGCGGTTTTTTCTCTCCAAAATTTGCGACTAAAATATTCGTCGCTAATCCGTCGCAAAACACTCCGCGTAATTTGCCCGCCAATATTTAGCGACTGTTTATTAATTCCGTCGCTATTTCGTCGCCAAAAAAGAAAAAAATTCCCACGACGGAATTGTAAAACAGTCGCAAATCCGTCGCTAAATTTGCGACGAAAATATCTTTGTTGCTAATTGACAGTTTTTTTTGTAGTGGGCAGTGCATGAAGAGACATTAATCTTCAATTGGCCATGCATATGAAGGATTGAAGGCATGAGTGGCCGTGTATTTGAAGGCAGGAAATCTCAAGTAGTCGTGCAACATTTACAGAGAAACCATGCATTGCAATGCATGGGAAAGGCAAAAAAATTTCTTGGCCATGCACTCCCTTGAAGGAAAATGCATGGCAGTGCATCTCACAAGTAGAAAAGCTGCTCGGCCGTGCAAAATCAACTCCCATGCTATGAAAGATTTTCGATTTTTTCAATTCAAGAGGAATTATTTTCCTATTCCAATTGATGAAGTTTAGAAGGCTTCTACAACTTATTTTGCCTATAAATAGAAGACTCTAACACCAAAAATAAATCATTAACCATTAGTTATCAATAATTTATTATTTTTTTAGTTTTTTACATTGTTTTCTGTTTTCTCTATTTTTATTGTTTTCTTAAAGCTTTGTTTTAGTTTTAAACATGTCTAGTGAGTAGTTTTATTTAACTTTTGCTAGAGGGTACTTGAATCCTTAACTTTTATTATTATGACTTAAGCTTGTACTTAATTTTAATACAAGTTTGATTATTCTTAGTTCATAAGCATATTCTTATCATTATTTAACTAAAATTTGGTTGTTAGCTTGATTAATTATTGGTTAATAATTGACTTTTGGTTTGATCATTGATATGCATGTTCTTAGGTTAGTTTGTTTGGGTTGATACATGATTATGTTCTGAATAAGAGATAATTTTGTGTTAATTAAAGTAAGTTAAGATTAAGAAAGAGTGTAATTAAGAATGGGTGGAAGTTAAATTACTTGAGAAAGGATTTAATAGATATCTAGGAGGACTAATTCAGATCTTTATGCTAAGCGTTGGATTGTTCTGAATAAGGAAATTTTAATGCTTGGAATGATAATCTTGAGTAAAGTTATCGTTTCTTATTCATCTGAATTCTTCATAATCACTTGTGTTTCTCTTTTAATTAAGTCATTACAATAAAAGTTAAGATTGATAGTTTTTTTAGCAAGAGAATTTCAGTTAATGTCTTGTGTTTAAATCATATTACTTTAATTTTAGTTTTTGTTTTGTTTAATTGTTTATTTAGTTTAATTTTGACCTTTAAATCAAAAATTTTTGGGAAACAATCTCAGATTGATTTAATTTATACATAGATATTATCCTTAGCAATCTATATTCCCTTGGGTACGATATTTGGGGTCTTAATCTATATTTCTCTATATTACTAGTCGATTTAGTATACTTGCTAAATACCGGTCACTTACAGCAACGTGTACTCTCTATTGTTTTCTTACTTATTTAACTTCTCAAGTCTAAATCAAGCATTTGTGGGAAAGATTTACAAGCATACTTTGGAAAGATTGTGTAAAGTTTGATAGCACTGCATGAGATTAGAATTTGTGTGAAAGTTAGCCCATAACATTGTGCAAACGGACGATGAATAAAAGGAAATAGAGAACATGAGAAGAGAGAATAGGGTTTAGTTGTAAACACCATCAATAATCTTGAAAATAAAACAACAATGGATGCAAACATGGTGTGTATGGTGATTTACTACATACAGCACCATCCATCACCACCACCTAAACACAGTGTTAGTGAAAATCAAGATTTTGAAAGTTCTGTCATGTAATTTATAATTCATAAATTCTTGAAAGTTCTGTGATTTGATTGGTCAAAAGTTGAAGAGATATTGACTAGTTAACAAATGGGAAATATTATATTAGCTAATTATGATTATCATCACGGTTGTTTTCTTCACCTTGTGGAAGAGGTGGAGGACAAATAAATATTATTTAAATATCTTTGACAGCAAAGTAATAATTCATTAAACAGCAACATTAGCAGAAGAAATCTGGTGGATCTAAATGCAACAGCTAAGGTTGAAGTGTTTCTTACTCTTTCTTGATCAATATGCAGTGAAAGAAAAGTTGCTACAACAGAAGTTTCAGATGAATTTTGAAGACAAAAGTTTTAGTTTTATGAAAATATTTAATTAGCAAACTTCTTTATGATCTAAAAATTACAATTAAATTAATCTCTAAATTTTCCCATTAATGAAACTCTCATTAATATTTCAGATACACAGAATTTATTTTGTTACAGAAGAAATATTTAATCTTATATTTTACATTTGTAAAAAAGAAAATAAATAAATCAATGATTCAAATGAATAATAAGAGAAACAAGAGAAAGGAAAAGAGAACAAGAAAGACAAGTAAAACCAAAAGTCCCAAAAACCAAACCTAAAAGATGAAAAAACTGAGAAAATTGAGATTGTCTTTGAAACTTATAATCATAGGCAGAAGAATAATTCCATCCATATTCACATCTGCAACATCTTTCAAGCCTCTC
This sequence comes from Excoecaria agallocha, assembly GCA_037975025.1. Lineage (NCBI taxonomy): Eukaryota > Viridiplantae > Streptophyta > Magnoliopsida > Malpighiales > Euphorbiaceae > Excoecaria > Excoecaria agallocha. The sequence continues at coordinate 25,213,494 of CM075816.1, forward strand.
CTTTATCTTAACTTCCAAAATTCTTTCTCTTAGAACATCCAAATTCGATTCAACAATGTCACTTGACATCCCTGCACTCAGATTGATCATGGATCCAAGTTAATTCATTATGAAATTATATTATTATTATTATTATTATCAAGAATTTACCTTCATCTCTGCAGCTACGGGCTGTTACTCGAAAATTAGCTTGACGAGAAGTGAAGAGAAGCTCATGAGATGATGGCTTAAAGAGAGTTGAGGAATAATATGGTAGAGAAGAAGAAGCCATTGATGGGTTCATTTCATTTGTGTTCAACAAATATATATTAATTGTCCTTTAATTTGTGGGAATTTGATATTTAATTATTTTCTATAATGAAGAGTAATGTTCAAGCTGTCATAAGAAATAGATAAGAATTCATGGTCAACAAATACATATGTATAGGGTTTGATCTACTTCAAGACAATCATGGTGGCTTGCCATTAAAAAAATGTGAGGAGCAACATAAAAATTCAAACTTGATTGGATTATATATATATATATATATATATATATATATATATATATATATATATATATATATATATATAGGTGCAGGTGAGGAGACGGCATGGAAGTTCGTAGGATCTTTCTAATGTGTATTATTAATTTTTTTAGAAAATGGAAATTAATTCAATAAGTATATACATATGCAAAAAATCAAAGGGATGGAAGGAAATTCTTGAAATAAAATTGTAGTATGTGAATATTTTATTTGTTTAAATACAATTTAAATAAAAAAAATAAAGGATTAAAGGAGAAGTTTGGAGTTATATGATTGGGAGTATGCATGATCAGATGCCATTCACCACAATATGGCTTTAAAATGCACATGATCGTTATTTAAAGAATAAGAATTCTCCACAGCTATTTTATCTATTTAAAAATTCAATAAGGTTGTCATTTTATGGCAGGAAAAAAAATATTAAAGTGACGGACCTATATTCAATCTAGGGGATAATGAGTAAGTATATAAAACCTGAAAAATTGTTTTTCAATTTTTAATTTAAGGAATTAAATTGTTTAAATATGAATCAAGAGCTAATAATAAAATCCCACATAAAAATTTAGGTTCATGAATTTGATTCAATATTTATTAAAATTGATGTAAATTCAATTCAATAAGAAAGCGATCCATTTATAACTAAATCTATTTCAGCTATAAATTTTTATGCAATTTAAGTAGATCCACATATTGGTCCAAAATGATCCGCATTAACTGGGTATCTATTTAGCCTAAGGTCATTTATTGTTTTTATCTAAAAAATCAAATCGCAAACTTAATTTTTGCTTTAAAAAAAAGTCACTATAAACTTATAAATAACAATTGGATAATGAATTTAATAAATATGAACTACTAAGTTTATGTATAAATTATCTAACTGAACAATTGTGGGTTCATTATGAGGGTGTCGACGCCAATAATCCCTTACAAGAATGGAATCTTGCTAATTGTTGTTTGTTCGATTGGTGACATTATCTCCAGAAATTTTTTAAGAGTCGATAATCATGCCATGATAATCACAACATTCTCTATTTTGAAGCCTCGGTTGATCATTACAAGAAAAAACGTACAATTTTAGATCATGAGTACATATGATGGACTATATGTTAACAGTGGACGGATTTGTTTTTGCAATGTTGCCTTGCTTTATTCACTTTTAATTCTGGATTTGTTGCCAACAGTCATGGCTGTGATAATGGCAAATATAAAGGCAGTTTGGGCTCTGTCTCCTGCTGATGCTTTTTTTTTTTTTATCCTGGGTTTGAAGACGAGAAGTTGTGATTTTACTCTTAATTTTGAGACGTTGAAAACAATTTCGTTTTATGTTTATTCATGCATTGTCTGGTGTTTTTACTTCCTGGTTTCTTGTGTGCTGCACTCTGTACGAGCTAAGTTGCACAAGGGCTCTGTTTGATTGGCTCTTGCGGTTCCTGCAGGATTGAGGCTGAAGCTTCGCTGTCGGATCTTTGCTGTTTTCCTTTTCCAGTGTTTGAGGGCTGCTTCTTTTGCTCTGCGGATCTTTCTTTCTTGTTGTCTCATGTTGATGAGCATGCTGTTGGCCTAATGGGATTTCTGTTTCATTTCTTTTGGGACTCTGGTTTGCAGCCTATGTTGTGATATACAGGTTTAGATTTGTGGTTCATAGGGTTCTGTTGGGTTTAATTTCTTTGATTCCTTTTGGCAACTGTAATTCCCTCTTTTTATGTAAGTGAGCCTGCAACTGCACACCCAGTACTGATGCTCTGGGTTGGACTGTTTCTGTCCTTACATTATCTTTTTAATGATATGTTGGCTTATCAAAATAGAAAAAAAAAACTATTTGTTTCAATTAATGAATTTACCGCATCATATTTGGCTTACGGTTCTATTTGATATTTAGGTTGATGATGTACTTGATGCGAAACTAGAAAGACAGTACCAGCTTGTCATGGATAAAGGAACTTTAGATGCCATTGGATTGCATCCCGATGGCCACATAACATCACCTACCAATCAGGGGTAAGAAGGGGGAGCTCCTCGTGTTTTTGGTTGAAAGATCCATTTCCAAAGGATCATGTACTGGGACTCTCTTTCAAAGTTGTTGGTCACATCTGGTGGGATATTGGCATGATTGCTGTATTTGTGTTAGATTGTTCTATACAGTGATAATTTTTTCTATCTTTAAACTCTTTAAGTGCCCCCTTTTCTTTCTTCCAATGATAGGTTATTAGGGTTTATATCACCCGTAATTACTGAACTTACGCCTAATAACCAAAAAGTAATTGAATTATTTTTTTGTAACAAAATTATCACTGAACTTTACACTATTTTGTGAAAAAATCATTTTGATCGATTTTCAGCAAAAATCATCGTCGGAACGCTGATGTGGCAAGCCACGTCAACTACTTGTGCACAAGCAACGTGCCATGTCAGCTACTTTTGCATACGTGACATGCCACATGAGCATATTTGTGCACATATGGCGTGCCACGTCAGCACTCCGGCAAAGATCATCAGCGAAAACCGGTCAAAATGACTTTTGCACAAAATGGTACAAAATTCAATAACAATTTCGTTACAAAAAATAATTCAGCTACTTTTGGATTATTAGGCGTAAGTTCAGTAGCCATGGGTGAAATTAACCCTAAGTTATTACATCATGCAACAATTCGAAGGATGAACTGGTCCGAGAAGTAGAGAACTTCAACAGGAGGAGAAATGAGTTGCAAGGATCAGAGGCTACAAAGGACCAAGTATGTGGAGATCCTCCTGTTTTCCAATATTTCGATCATGTTCAAACGCATCCCACATTCATGTTTAGTGGATCAGTCGGATCTCGTGTGGCTACTGTGGCATTCCTTTGCAGCTGAAAGCCATATGATTCTGTTTTGTCATGTGTTTATGGTGTTCCTTGCTCTGCATTGTAGAATTTAAGTCCGCTGATCTGAAAATGCTGTTTATGTGTTTTAAATTGGATGATTGAATCCATGATTCGATACATTAGTGATAATTTGTCTGGACTTGGTGAAAATTTTAAATTCTTAGTCAATGCTGAAACTATTGAACATAGAGTTCGGATGGTCAGGTTGCACACAGGATCCAGATCATTTTTGCAGTGTCTTTTGTTTACTGTGCCATCAGTCGTTCGGTAATTGTTTATAATTTCTTTGGGGCTTTATTTTTTTTTTTAATTAGCAATGTAATTCTAAAAGAAAATTAGGAGTGGTGTGTTGAAATTAGGAGTGGTGTGTTGAAAATTATCTTAGAAAGTGGTGTTTTCCTTGAAAATTGAAGGCAGGTCCTGCGATTTATAAAAAACGGTAAAATAGGGTTATCAAATCAAGTTGAAACTAGGGTTGATACTTGTGGTTTATTGTATCTAAATGAATTGAAATTTGTTGTTGATACATGTGGTTTTAAGTTGTCCAGTAATATATTTTCTGCTTTTCATGATTATTTTTTCAATCTTCATTTCACTTCTTTGCCACCACTTGTTCCATCAGTGGCATCAGAGCCTGATTGATCATATAGGACCAAAAACAAAATTTTTAATCCACACATGGCATCCCTCAGCCTGCCCTTAAACCTACCTATAACTTTCACTGGTCAAAATTATTATATTTGGTCAGTAAAAATGTAAGCTTTTTTGAAATCTTATGAGCAAATCCTAAAATGGCTCAAATCAAATCCAATAGTGAAGAAAATACATAAAAATTCAAACTTGATTAGATTTTATATATATACACACACGTGCAGGTGAGGAGACGGCATGGAAGTTGGTTGGATCTTTCAAATTTGTATTATTAATTTTTTTTAGAAAATGGAAATTAATTAAATAAGTAAATACATATGCGAAAATTCAAAGGGGTAGAAGGAAATTCTTGAAATAAAATTGTCGTATGTGAATATTTGATTTGTTTAAATAAAATTTAAATAAAAAATAAAAGATTAAACAAGTAAAGGAAAAGTTTGGAGTTATATGATTGGAGTATGCATGATCAGATGCTATTCGCCACAATATGGCTTTAAAATGCACATGATCATTATTTAAAGAATAAAAATTCTCCACAGCTATTTTATCAATTTAAAAATTCAATAAGGCTGTCCTTTTATGGCAGAAAAAAAAAATTAATGTCACGGACCTATATCCAAATCATCCATCTGTACTACCTACCATCTTTAAAATTAAACTCATTTATAATACGATCCAAATCCATTAAGTTCAACCAATTTCATAACATTTTCTTTTAAGATATTAGCTATATACATTTAGATAAAAGTAACAATTTTTAAAGAAAATATCTCAATTTAATTACTAAAATTAATAAAATTTATTAGTAATTTTTATATTAATGATTAAATAAAAATTCAAAAAGAATAGCATTATTTTAATTTATTTTATTTTATACGATTATTATTAACATTCATTATTTATAATAACAAAAATTATTATTAAATATTAATCTAAATAAATTAATTACTAGATAAAAAACTGAACATTTATTTTTTACTAGATAAAAAACTGAAAATAATTTTAAAAAATAAATTTTCACTAGTTTTACTTTATTTTTAGAATTATTAAATTAAAAGGACATTTGAAATTTGAAGTTGACATTCCTTTTTTTTTTTCAACCTGAAATTAAAATGGCTAACCAAATTTTGCAGTCATCGTACCAAATTAAAGTCTCCTCTACGCTTAATTATTAGCACAAAGATGAGAGCCATTAATGATACAACTCAATTGTATCAATAGTGCCTAATTGTATGCAACTCAATTGACATAAATGCTTGAATTATATAAACTGAAACGACCATTACACAAATCGTACACTCAATTCATGAAATTTTTTTTTTTCCTCCTCTTTTTTCTTTTTGGTTTTTTCTGGGCAATATCCGACCTTTATTTCTCCAGAACAGAAAATTACTCACCACCCATTTAGGTATTAAAATAACAATCAGAAATTCCTCACTAGTTCAAAAGGCCAAGACACATTCCTCACTCAGCTGGGGTTGCATCCTCGGATGGAGCACCTCCTGCATCTGCATAAACAGACGTATTGATAAATTTCCAATTCCAAGAAAACATCACAAAAATTGATCATTCAAGCATTACATGAAAACAGCCTTGAGCTAAGAAACGATGGAGACTCACCTTCACCATCGGCCGGGGCATAAGGAGACTTGCGGTATCTTGTCTGCTGTTGTGTAGGCTAAAACAAATGACACACCAAACAGATCAAGCAAGATAAGCACCCGGAAAGAAAAATATAAGCATCAAACATATTGCACAATGTCACAGCAGAAAATAAATATAGACATGTACATCAATTATGACTCAAGAAAGCCCGTCTAATAACTATGCTTTTGGTAAGAACAGCAAAAAGATAACCAATGCATCTAGAACTACAGGACCTCAAGATATTAAACCAACTGCTCAGTGTTGTCCATTGCTAGTCTACTAAAACATCACAAGCAGAAAAGAAACAGCCTCATCTAAATTTCATATGAGATTCCATGCCTCGTAAGACTGGAGGAAAACAGAAAGGGAGATGAGGTTACAACCCATAGAAAAACATCCACGACAGCCCCAGCTTTCCAAATTAAAGCATGAGAAAACCATTTGCATCCAGCAACCAGTCCAGTAACATCTATCCCTTCCATAGACTATATGTCCAACAAAAATTTCATAAGAATTTATGTTTGAAGTTGCGAGCTTCGGCAGAAGCATTAACTTGATTCACATTCAAGTGAACCGCAAATACCATGTGATAAAGGGAATCCTGCACTTATCAATGACACTTTTTTCTCTGACACAAATACAAAAGGTAACAACGGGTTTTAAATCATAGTAATGTGCGCAATTGTGGTATAGCAATATTCTTTTCTGCATCAAATTAAATCACAAATTCAATTTTAAAGAAACATTTATTGTTAAAGATAGGCACAAAACATAAATTAAGTAATTAATTCAAGATTAATTAATAGTCAAAAAATGACCCATCTTCTTCCCTTCAAGTTGAAATTTAGGAAGATAAAATTTATCACAATGGTATCCTTTCATATATTCTTCAATTCAACGCAATATTTGGGAAGTAAATATGCCTGATTCTAAATACTTCAATCAAAATCACTTCACAAAAACAACTAGGGCATTTCTTTCAACATCCTTTTTCCAGTCATGGGTCACAAGAAAGACAACCTTCTATTTTGACCACTGGTGCACTGACCTAATATGGAATGAAACCAAAATTTGATTGATGTAACTAGATTATTATAATTGGGAATATTATGGCTGGATGACATTACTTGTTAACATTCGAATCAGAGCAGGCATTTGTCTCTGTGCTATAAATACAATATAAATTCTTTCTTCATCAAATTAACATTTATCTTCTTTACTGAAGGTGGTTGGCAGAGTTATGCTTCCCATTAGATTGCAGTATCATAAACTAATGAGCTAATAAGTCTGATTTTTGCATCGATTATGCTGTTCACTGCACATTGCGCTCCAAGCAAAACCCTTAACATGAGTTCTTAGCTTAGTTTGACATACCTTATCAATAGCTTAGCATGCTTGACATGCTGCCAAGGTAGAGCCTTCTCCTCTACAAAGTACGTAGAACGAAATGAGATGGACAAAATTAGCACCCAATGAGTTTTTTTCTCCTTTTGGTGGGTTCAACACACAACTTCTATACCAGAGTATTTGCTTGATTTTGAGTTTCTCTTGAGCATGATGCTCTATAACCTTTCAAGGTTTCAAGATGCTATGAATATTGGTCTGTCTCTCCTAATTTTCTAAGGAACGGATATTTATATCCTCTACTTCTCAGTTAAATATGAATTTTCTTTCAGTAGTGCAGAAAAATATAAATATAAGTATGAATATGAATATGAAAATTTTATCAGTCATATAAATATAAGAATTATAAACCAGAAGACAGCAAAACGACTAATGGTCTATCTCAATCATATATCTTCAAAAATAGAATAAGAACTAGTCATGCAAACCAACCAACGGTAGCAGCAATATTGGCTATGGGAAGTAGCTAGCATCACGCATCTAATAAACCGGGGAAACAAAGATAAAGAGAGTAAGGATCAAGTAATGTAACTTAAAACTGATACCTGTAATTTTGGCCGAAGGGCTTCAAGTGGTCCTTTAGGTTTCTCAACACCTTGCTGTCATTGTTATATATAAAATACATAGACCAAATTACATCAGATAAGCAAATAAGGAGAAGTCTCTAACATTTCCATACAGGGTAAATAACAGATCGATGGTAATACCTTTCCAAGTGCCCAATCAGCAGAATCAAAGTACGCCCTCTCATGGTCCTGAGATGAGAATCAAAGCTTTAAGTTAGAAATCAGCAATGCCACCAAGATTCATTATACAAGTTACAGTATAATTCTAACCTTAGAAATAAGTGGTGGTTTCTTCGGCATAATTCCTCCATATTTTTTCTTTACCACTTCTTCCTAAAGGAAAAATATACACACAAGAAAATGCTGAACGGTAAGAACTCTTGAATTACATAACAAATTTCCCTAAACATGCAATAATTATATGTTCAAGAAACCATCCATTTTAATAGATCAGAACCTCCTCTTTAGATGAAGGCGGGGAATTGTTATTATCAGCAACATTTCCATCAACTTGCTCTTTGACACCTTCCATGTCTGACATAATGCCGTTCTATGACATTTCAATCCAAATCAAGAAATTAAATTAAATAAAATATTAATAATATAACAGAGGTTTAGCAAAAAAAATTGAAAGCCAACTCAAATCTTTCCCTACAATCTTCCTTATTTTTCTCATACTAGGAAAAAAATCCATAAATGACGTGATTAATTACAGGTTTTCCATGCTATAATTAAACTAACACGAATTTCGTTTTCTTCTAATTTGATAGATCTAGAACAAAATGAATACTAAATTTCTCAACTGAAACATGATAAAGAAACAAAAAATATATAAAAATTAAATAAAAAACAGATCAGCAAAATGCAAAGATGAAGTGATCAGGATTTTGAATAAAACCTAGCTCCGTACCTCGAATCGAAGTATCTGAAAGAAAGAAAGCGAAATTTGAAGAGAGAGAGAGAAACAGAGATGTGGATTTTCCACTAATTGAGGGAGAAATTTTCAGATTTAATAATAAAAAATAATATCAATGTTTATATATGGTGTCGAGGATGAATAGAAGATGAAGTGAGAAAGGTAACCTGCAACGCGGACTACGTTAGAAGTAGTAGTACTTGCTTTCTTACGTCTGATTCATGAAGGATGTGATCTTGATTAGGGATATGTGTAAAATGGTGCATATTTATCCAATTTGGTTAAATTTATTTTTAACATATTAAAAATAATATACATTTATTTTAAGTATGTTTTGAGGCAAAACTAGCATAATTATTATATATAATTTTTATGTTTCACTAAAAATAATGTAATACAAATAAAACAATAAAAATACGTGAATTCAAATTATTCAAATTTATCACATGTATATTATAAATTTATAGGATATATATATAAAATTTATGTATTTTCAATCGGTTTGATATATATTTTTGTTTGTTTATCCGTACTCACATTATTTTTAATGGCAAATTTAAAGATAATACATAATAGCAAATTTAGTTTTAGTAAATACATAATAGCAAATGTAGTTTCGGTCCAAAAAAATATATTTAAGTGACATATTTGTACCGTTTTTTAATATTTTAAAAATAAATTTAGTCCAAAATATATTTAAAACATAAATAAATACTATTTTAAATACTTTTAGACAAATTTAACTCTTTTCTCTCTTAATCATTAGCCTTTTTGTTCCTTGGATAATTTAAAAAGAAAAATATAAATAATTTTCGAAACTATTATTCTTTTGTTCTTTTTAACGCATTCCAAATTACATGAAAGAAATATATATTAGAATATATTACGAGAAATAGACATAAATATCCCTTGAAGCGTAAATTATTGAAGCGGAAGCAGAAATCGATTGTTTCACGTTACTAGCAAAGCTTATCACCCATGTGTCACAAACTACGGGATGAAAATATAGATCCATGAACTAAAAGCCCCTTAGACAAAGAGAGAATATGCGAGGAGAAAAACCGAAAGAGTTTTAGTATCTCTAATTTTCTTCTTTCTTTCAAATGAAGAAATTAAGCCCTTATATCGAGCTCTAATTAAGGAATACTTAATTTTCTTAATAATGATAAATTAAATTGGCAGTTACAATATTAATAAGGAAATAATAAATATGACAGTTACAAAATTAATATTTAATTACCCATATTAATGCACACATAAATAGTAGATTCCCTAATTAAGGAAAATACCAATATGAAACTAATTCCATATAAATTATTTCCTATTTCGATATTATCTCTATTATATCGGGGTCAATTTATCATCTCGTGAGTCATGGGTGTATCCCAAACTCCTTCATCTCCCACTCGCATATGACGAAATGATTTTCAGTCATTTTCTCCTATCATACAGGCAGATAGTTCATATGACCGGCATACTTCGAGAACAGTAATGCTATACACTTGTTAGGGATATATAGCGTCTCGAGAAACAAGATCTTCTCATAATTGTATGCCAAATCCTAAATAGTTTTCTCACATTCGTTATTTTATCTCATGATCTCATAAAAATAATTTTCGTGTTCACTATTGTGTCTCTACTTATAAAGACTACAATAGGTATACCGTTGAACCACGAAACTACCGAATGTGATTGAAAAATATCTTTCCCTTTTTCTATATACCTTCCATCGTATCCAACTCGCTTTTCTAGTTAGATCCACTGGATCGAAATTTTTTCATAACATTTTGGAGACTAACTAAGCTAGCCATACTGAACTATACTTCAGGTATATATTAAGAGTTCTGAGGGTCGAAAAAAATTAAGGTCTTACACTAGGGAAAATTTGAGATCATTCACATAAGATTCCCTTCCCTTGGTCAACTCAAGCACACATGGTATGATGCATGTATTATGATGTTCTTTTTTTTTTCCTTAAAGAAGCGTATATCTTATCATTATTTAACACCATACAGAAGCATAAGATTGCAATGCACTGAAGCATTCAACTTTAGTTCTCCCGTTTTAGAACTACTTCTACCTTTTAAGATAGAATATGATAGTTACGTTTAACTTATCATAAGATTACATTTAATCCAATTTCGATCTCAATCTAAAGCATACAACCTCATGTATGTCTTTATTTTTCACCTTAACAAGACTCATATTGTAATTTCTGCAAGACGGCACTTTTATTTTGAACAGGTTCTCGAAATTCACTTCGTGTTTAAAAATTGTCTTATCTTAGTCTTTGTCAACTCATTATCAAAACTAAGGTAAACACCCATGTGAGTAGGCTATTTCTCTGTTTGATATGCTCAATCATATAATAAATAACAGTAAATGTTCACATATAAACATTCACACTTATGTATTGTCAAATAATGAACTTTATTATTATTCATAAATAATAATATTAAGGGATCACATAAATAGTACAAATCAAATCCTACGTAACCTCTGAGATCTAATGTGTCTCTCAAAACACATCTCTCAATACAGGTTTTGTTCATAGATCTGCAATCACATCTAGCGAGTAAATGTACTGTAAGTTCAGTTCTCATAGTACAACAATATCTTCGATTTATTGATACTTAATGTTGATACAACCATCAATAACTGACTGTTACCATAGACTGTCACGGGTTCCTCTAAGGCAATTAATGCCAAATAGTTCACAAACTGTTTCAACCAAAACTGCCTCTTATATTGTAGCTGAAAAAGTAACAATTCAGCTTTCATTGTTGATGTGCTTTGTTTGGATCAGATTGATATTTATATACTATACCCACAATATAGCATATGTCAAGTCTAGTACACAATATTGTGTACATCAGACTACCCATGGCACTGGTATACTAAACTTTTCTCATATGTTCAATCTGCTTATTTATCTTAGGACACATACTTTTGCTAAGAAACTAATTCTTTGTAATGGGATTGTCGATGGATTTACAATTTTACATATTAAATCATTCAAGAACTTTGTTAATGTATGTCTCTTGAGACGATGACAATAATCTTCTTGAGCAATCCCTTGAAATCTTAACTCTAAGGATATAATCTGCTTAACTCATATCTTTCAGCTCAAAGTTGTATCACAACCAATCTTTGATAAGATTTACGTACTTTATGTCATTTTCTAGTATCAGTATGTCATCTACATACCAAGTCAAAATGAAAAATTTATCTTTAGAGCTTTTGTGATAAACACAATGGTCTTCATCAATCATGTTGAACTCATTTGACATGATTGCTTCATGAAATCTCAAATACCATTGTCTCGAAAACTACTTTAGGCTATAAATCGATCTCATCAATTGGCAAACCTTATCTTTGCTGCCTTTGTTAATAAGAAAAGCAGTCTTTACATCTATTTGATGTAGCTCTAGGTCTAAACTAGCTGTCAAGATTAGAATTAACCTTATCGATGTAAATCTAACAACAGGTGAAAAAGTTTTCTCATAGTTAATTCCTTCCTGTTGTGTAAACCCCTTAGCAACTAGCCGAGCCTTGCATCTTTCGATACTACCATTAGCTTTTTACTTTATTTTGAGAACCCACTTATTCCTAATTGGTTTGTGTCCTTCAGGTAGATCAACCAGTTCCTAAACATGGTTCAATCTTATGAAAGGCATTTCTTCTTCCACTGCCTTATCCATTTATCTTTTGCTAGGCATTTTTGTGGGATAATTAAAAAATTATCGACATGGAATACTTTTTCTTTTAGATTTTTTGTAATTTCAATTCTTGATAAACATGTTTCATATATTCATCATAGTTCGGAATGTTTTCACTGGAATTAAGCTCTATGCTCCCACTCAAATAAAGATCCCGAATATCCATACTCTTACTGGAGTTAGGCATGCTCATTCTCCTACTGAAGAACTTATCCCGAATATCTAGACCATTGAAAAAAGAGTCTTAACCTTCTTCTTCAATTTTCCTCCCACTCGGATGGAGAGATCCAGTTAGTTCATCTTTTTGAGTTTCATAAAAGTAAAGTCTCAACTTACTTTGCCTAACTTAGAAAACTCATTTTCCAAAAATATGATGTCTCGTGATTCAAATTTTATTACTAAGCCATTTGCTTGTTCATCCATAAATACGTATCCTTTTAATACGTCAGAATATAGCACAAAGATACTCTTTTTAACCTCATGGTCCATATTTATCAAATTTATTTGAGATATTATGGATATAAGCAATACAATTCTAAGGTCATCAATGTCTCAGGTTGAATTATCGACCAATCCACAACTTATAAGAAGTGAAAGCAACAAATTTGGAGGGCACACGGTTTAGAACACCATTTTTTATGGAGTTCAAGAAATAGACAATTGATGTCCACTCATTTTTTCATCAGATAAACCTTTAAATTTATCAGAAAGATATCCCCACGGTCAGTTCTTAAAGCTTTAATTTGTTTCCAATTGATTCTTAACAAGATCTATAAAAGTTTTAAAGCAACTAAATGCTTCAGACTTGTGAGAAATCAAATCGACATGACCATATCTAATAAAGTCATCTATATTAGTGATGAATAATAATAGGCCTCATGCCTTGTCCTAACATTCATTAAATTACAGACATCTAAATGGATTAATTGCAATGGAGTTCTAATTCTAGTTCCCTTTTTCTGAACGGTTTCCTCACTAGTTTTCTTTTTAGGCAATACTCATAGGTAGGTAATTCAAGCTTATTCAAATCACCTATCAATTCTATTTTGGTTAACTGACTCATTCAATCTTGGCCAATGTAGTATTTATCTAGCATGCCATAATTTCACATTATGCTCATAACAATGTGAAACAGAAGAAGAAATTAACGAAAAACTAGTAGTATTCAATAATCAGGATCAATATCCATAATAATGAAAATGTTCAAAACAAAACCAGAACCACATTAAGAATCATTTAAACATAAGCGTGCATTGTTATCCTTAAAATGTAAATGAAACCTAGTTTCATTAGAGCAAAAATAAAAACTATATAGACAAAAAAATCTTGATCCTTTTTGTCACAAGGTCCATTACTTCTAGATCGATCACCCACAAAGGATGAAATTTAGTAAAAAGACATGAATAGATACATAGATTTCACTCACTCATGAGTCAAGATGGTGTACCTATTGGGACACATTGAAGTCTCTTACACTGTGATCTTTTTATTGGTATTTGAAGAAATATTTCACTCTTAAAATATTTATCCTTTTATTACCATTGGACCTTATGTAATTCTATTTTATCTTTTTCCTTTTAGACTCTCGAACCTTTCCTTTACCCTTACCACTAAAGCTTCTATTCTTATTCTGGTTAGAACCTATTCTACCAGAACAGAATTGTGCCATATGCATTACGATATTGATCTTAATTACAGCCATACAGTCATTTTTAAGCTTAAAATGACAAATGACATTCCTAAATGTCTTTATCTTGTCCATATGAGTTAGTCGCATCTTCATATGCTCCCAACTCTAAAATAAAGAACGAATAACAACTTGGACCTCTTGCTCATTAATCATCTTATAATCAGGTTCACTAAGCTTACATATCATCTTATCCATCTCTTTTAGATGTTCTCGCATTATATGATCAGACTCTTCTAATTAGTATCAAAATTTGATCACTAATAATCGAAACTAAGTCGGAAACATATCCCCGAATTTTTTTTTGCAAAGCGATCCACAAATCCATTGCATTTTGATACTTGCAAAATTTGCATAACGATATCATCATCAATTTGCACTTAGCAATATGATACGAGCAGTGGAACATCTTTTCTCCATGCCACATAGGTATCTTGGTCCTGCTTATTCTAGACTATGGTGCCATGCTTATATTCAATTATAATCAAACTTAAGATTTCTAAAACCTCTTGCTCTTCAAGCATATATTGGATGTACATATTTCATTTGGATTCTCTGATCACTAATCGAGTAATTATTGTACAATATTAAGGAGATCAAGCAATACATGTTATTTATTATACATCTGAAAAATTAACCTAATAAAACTGTCTATTAGGCCTAAATTCGAAAAGGTTATTTAAAGTTTTCAATCACCCTCTAAGTCTTAATATCTAACCTTACCGATTAAAATTTCATGCATAGCAAATGTCGATTGTTGGGTATTAAGTTCTTAAACTTAATTCAGGATATTATATATAAGATAATCTAAGTCTTAACTCAATTATCATGCAATCATTTTACTCACAAAATATTGCTAAGTAATAAACAATAAAATAAACACATTCATAATAAATGCTAAATACCAAAATAATATCCAAAAAAATAAATAAACTCATTTATTTAATCAATCATTAAATATCCAACAATCTTAAAGAGGAAACAATTAAAATAAGACAAAACACACTAATCTTTAATCTAGTAATAAGAAATATAAATCCTAACCATAAATTCGTTAACTAATACTAACTTGACACTTATGTCAATAATTCAAGAAATCTAGAATGTGACAAAACTAGTATCGTCACTGGAAATGATTTCTCGACCCTTTTGAACAAATCGAGAGGTATGCCATAAAATTGATGATGAAGCCATGGACGATGCACATAACGTCCCCTTCTGAGCACTATCTCAGATTTAATTTTGCTTCTCAACACTCCTTTTTTGGTCACTAAATACAAAAATTGGATAATGATTTTCTTATAAACTCTATTTTTCTTGATCCGGACATTAACCAACAAGTTTCTCATATCTGGATGGCAATCAAAAGAGTCTTTCATCACCTTAAATAAGGTTCTGTCAACACCTCCTCGGTCCAGGCCATCATCCCAAATGCACTCTTGCATCTTTTCATACATACACAGAATATGATGCACTATTACATCAATGTCATCAACTCGAACCTTCTTATTTATCCTTATTTTGTAAATCATTTTCACTTTTGCTTCGGTTTTTACAACTCCTTGAGGAATTTGTGGACATCTAAGAGTCCTTATCTTCATCATTTCTGTTATACATAACAGAAAATTAAACAATAAGTACACTCATGCACAAACATGTATGATTGAAACTCATTTCAATCCAAAAGATAAAGACAAATTGTTACTCATAACAAAATATAAATGGTCAGTACACTCATGTACAAATATACATATGATTAAAACTTATTTCAATCAACAAATAATAAAATTATCCATATAATATAATTTTCAAACAAATTTGAAAAATTAAGAAGGCAAAAAAATAATAATAATAATTTTCTCAATTTTTATCAATTTTAAAATAATTTTTATAGGATTATATCCAAAAAATACTTTATGGTCCTCAAAAAATTTTCAAAAAATCAGAAAAAAATGAGAAATTCAGATTAAAAAAAATTGAGCTAACTTGAAGGTCGAAGGAAGCGCACGTGCCAGCGAGGGTGGGCCTCACGCTCTACATGTGCGACAGATGGACCACGCACCAGCTGAAGCATTCTGCCACGTGGCGGCCATACATTCGTCCACGTGGTACCCACTGGACAGACAAAATGGACATGTGGCATGTCCACAGTCTACCATGTGTCATCCAGTCACTGGCCCACATGTTGACACGTGGCATGACTCATCAAGCCATGTGTCTAGACATGCATGCCACGTGGTTACACCATAGGCTGCCACATGGCAGGACCCCCCTTGCCATGTGTTAGCCCCACAGGCTACCTCGTGGTGCCACGTGGCATCATGTAGACCCCCATTGATACGTCAGTTAACACGTGACGCTTTACCATAATGCCACGTGTTGCTTCTCCATTGGTCCACGTGGCTGAGTGACATTTCACTTAGTGCGCGTGGCTAGGAGTGTGTTGGAGACGCACTCTCTAGCACGCGTCCAACACACAGGTGGCATGTGCAAGCCACCCGCACCTTTTCAGTGATTTCAGGCCGCCGAATTTTTTCTAGGGTGGAATTTTCGAGATCCCTAAGTCCAATGATGTGGTCAAAAATAAAAGTTTCCACTTAAAATTTTAATTACGAATTTTTTTAAATAATTATTTAATTTCGGTGTCCAAAAATCACAAAAAAAAATTTAGACCAAAATTAAAAAAATTACATACAGAACATATCTAATATGTATATCAATTCAGCCTATAAACATATCTGAATTTTCACAAAAAATCAAATCTACATTATAGATATGTCAGAACGTAAAAATATGGACTCTGATACCAATAATAAAAATATATATCACGATATATTGTGAGAAGTATACATAAATACCTCTCGAAGCGTAGATTGTTGAAGTAGAAACAGAAATCGATTGTTTCACGTTACCAACAAAGTCTATTACCCACGTGTCACGAACTATGAGATGAAATCATAGATCCACGAACTAAAAGCCCCTTAGAGAAATAGAGAATATGTGATGAGACAAACCGATAGAGTTTCGGTATCTCTAATTTTTTCATTTCTTTCAAATGAAGAAATTAAACCCTTGTATAGGGCTCTAATTAAGGAATATTTGATTTTCTTAATAATGATGAATTAAATTGGCAGTTATAATATTAATAACGAAATAATAAATATAGCAGTTATGAAATTAATATGTAACTGTCCATATTAATGTACACATAAATGATAGATTTTTTAATTAAGGAAAAAACCAATATGAAACTAATTTCATATAAATTATTTCTTGTTCCGATATTATCTCTATTATATAAGGGTCAATTTATTATTTTTTGAGCCATATGCATATCTCAAACTCCTTCGTTACAAATTAGCGAGTAACTATAGTTAATTTCCTATTCTTACCTTGTCAATGACTCAGTAAGAGTGTTCATTACAGCATTTATTAAAAAAATTAAAAGAAGAAGAAGAAGTATGAGTGTAAAAAAAAAAAAAAGTTAATTAGAAAATCAATTTGAATGGATTAGTATTCGAATTTCACCATTTCTTTTCAAAAATATATTACAAAAAATCAATTTGAAATTGAATTGTTTTTTTGGTGTTACAGGATTCATAAAAGTTGCAGTTAACCGTCCGAGTACTATGTATACATATTTATTTTTTATACTAAAAAAATTTTCATATATTTTTCTCTCTAAAATTTATATAATCATATCATGTTAAATACATTTTATTTTATTTTATTTTAATTTCTAAAAATATTATTTAAATAATGTTTAAATATGACATATATATTTTAATATATTAATATTTATTGACATCTTTAAGTATATGTTGATTTAAAAAATGCGATTGGATAAGTTTGTAGTTTTTTAACCAACCTTTGTAGTTTAGTTAATTTGTATTTTTTTAATTATGAATTATACTTAATTAGAACAAGATTTATAGATTTGCGTTAATATTTATACGACCAATATTTTAGTTTGTTAAAAATCAAAAGTTACGAATTTTTTTGAAAGGAAAAGTTATGATTATTTGACTACAAAAATTGAAACTAATGAATTGATTAATTATTAAGGGTGCGTTTGGTAACGTTTTTTATTTTTTGTTTTTTATTTTTCAAAATCCAAAAACTATTTTTAGTTTCCGTTATTCGTTTTTCAAAAACTGTTTTGTAAATTTAAAAACAATATCATAATTTTTAATGATAATGTTTCTAATACACATAAATAGATAGTACATATCATCTAATTATTAATATTGGATAATAAATATTTAATAAAATTCAAAACTTAAAATTTATTGCTATTAAAAGAATTAATCATAACAAAAAAAATCAATAATTCTTAAAAAAATAATATAAATATCAATTATTATAATTCAACCACAATCTTTGTGCTATTCCATCTCCAGTATTGTTCATTTGACGAAATTGACTTAGATTTATGTCGACAGTTTCCCGCAACTCTAAAGTACTGGCTTCGTCATTTTCTTGATCTAACGTCTCCATCTAAATAAAACATCTCAATGTCAATAATCTTCAATTTATATTTAATTTACATTAGATTATAAGTGGCTCATAATCTAATAATTAATATGCTAGCCATAACAATTGCAAGTGCTATTAGCAGGAATTCTCAAACAAAGTTAATAAAGTTAATGAATATTTATTCAATTGCAAGGCCTAGGCTTGTTAGAGAATTGATATTCTCTTATGCCAAAAAAGTATAATTTCTATATAATAGCACATGCACTGTAACATGGAAACGATAGATGCTAAAATCATTGTCCATATATGAACAAAGTCTACAGTTCAAAGATATCCAAATAAAAACTTATCTAGCCAAGCTGAAGCCAAACACAGATTGTGAACATTCTATAAAAAGAATAAAAACCAATTCAAACAATTAAAAATTTGAATGTTTTTCCAATTAATTAGAATTTAAATTTCCTCATTTCCATCCAAAGATATATAGTTCAATGTGAAATACTGTTTTAATCTTTTTTTTCATAAGTTTTTATGATTTTATTGAAAGTAAGTTTCAGGTAATTACTATACTAATTTAAAACTATACAATATATCATATAACGGGCTTCTGTTTCTTCATCAAAAAGTGCAGTCCTTGGTCATAATTCCAATTAAACATTGTTTATCCCAATTCTCAGGATATTAATCATTAACATTGAGGCTTACTTGTGACGACCTCAACAATAACCCTGTGCAAGGCCATCATCCCAAAACTTCATACAGCTCTCCAAACATAAAATCGATAGTTAGCCACTCTATTGTTTTATTTGAACACGAACCCATTGAATCCATGTCTTAGCTGATTAGGATTAATGTGACAGGTAAAATTCAAGAAATTTAAACAATAAACCTCCTAAGTAAGGACCTTGTAACTTATGGGAATAATGCCATACTTTCATATTTTCTCAGGGATCAAACTAATTAGGTAAAATATTGTTATCCTAAATGGAGATCAAAGGTAAGATGCACAACTTTATTTTAACAAATTGCATACATTAGGTTCTGCAATTAGAATTTATAAGAAAAACAAGAATTCAAAGAGCAGGGTATAAATTAGAGATGAAAGAAACATAAGAATATTTACCATTTCGTAATAACATTGCTGAACTTCAAAATCAGTGGAAGCACTGCATCAAGCACTCACTTGGCATTCCACATTCAACTGGATATTAATAATGGATATTTCTATGACTTTATACATGTCTTGTTATGATGCATTATCAGTATCCATTGAGTTCGAAAAGATCATTTTGACCAAAACTTCAATAATGTAAAGCATTATATATATGTAAATAATAATAATAATAATTGAAGAATATTATCTTAAATAATGCAATGTTGTGAGTGTACATTATTGATTAAAACAGGCAAAATTTATTTTTCTCTGAACATTCTGTTATTCTCATGATGAAACGGGTATATTCTTATTGCTTATTGCTCTCCTGTTCTCAACTTCCACACAAACACATGATATTCCACTCCTGTGACCCTCACTCAGCAAATGAGAGAAAAAAACTCGCTATCAAAATTGTTATCTTGCTTATTATACCAACCAGATTCTCAGAATCCTACAGAGTAACTAATCTGTCTATGCAGTTAGTTATAACAGCTATCAAAGTATTATTAGACACAAACGTCCCCTGCAATAACTACACAACCGTATATATTAATCTTCTTTTCTTGTTGAGATGTTTTGAAATCGGAACAACATAATAATAAATTTGTTCTAACTGACAAAATTTCTCATCACTTGTTTCTGATGTAACCATTTAGTTCAACCAAGTGAATTGGATGTACAAAGGACAACCGACAAGGGTGACGGAAACAGAGGACACCTACAAGTTCTCCAAACTTCTAAGGTAATCAGAGCATCCATAAACAGAGAAGAAACACGAGGGGACAGTGAAGGGGTACAAGAAACACACGAGCATCCATAAACAGAGGAGAAACACACGAGGGGACAGTGAAGGGGTACAAGAAACACACGAGCATCTATAATCATCATGGGTATTTACACAAGAATTGATTGCAAGAGCCAGGTGTACTTCAAATAACATGGGAAATTCAAGGGGAAATATACAAGTAAGGCATGAGAACACCAACTGCTGATCAAATTCAGCAAATTACAACCAGAATCAAAAAACCCAGAAAAATTACAAATGCATCAAACACACCCAAACAAATCCAATACTCAGAGCAGTGAATAGAAAAAGCACTAACCTTTCTTTCTTTACAACTACAGGCGGCGGTGGACCTCAAAAAGTGGCCGGCGGCAACAGCAAAACTCAAGAATTGAGGAGGCGGCAGTTGCTTGAGCGGCAGTGATCGAGGCTCCGACAAAAGAAAAAGAAGAACAAAGAGATAAAGAAATTCTAAAATCCATCTTTTGTAGATTTCTAAATTCCGTTTTTATTTAGTAAAACACTTCCTAACAATTTCACAGAAACAAAAATTTCATTGTCCCTGCCGAACACGTTTTTATTTTTTTTCTTTTAAAAAAAATAAAAATACGGAAACCACAACGATAACGAACGCACCCTAAATTTATGGTTAGTTATTTTTTAAAAACTAATATTGATAGACTAATTAATAAAATTATTAATAAACTAATTAATCAGTTCATGTACACTTTTTTTTTTCTCTTTTAAAGAATGCACACCTCTATTTTAGTATGATCCTTCATTATATGATATAATTTATATCCATTAAATTGCGATCTTTTATATATTACAAAGTAAAACATTTGTTTTAAGTTATTTTATCGAGATTAAGTCAATGAAATCCCTTTTTTTTTCTTTAATCAAATCATAGCAAGAATATCCTTGCTTGAAACAGAAAAAATCTTATGCTTTCATTTGATAAATAAGCTTGATTTATCATTTAATGGTAGGGTCGAGGGAAAATAATAAAAAATTAAAAATAGTTAACCAAAACATCAGTCCGAAATTAAATTGAAATTTTTATTAATCCATCCACTATTTTTTATTTTGAATTATGATTTTACATTTTTTATTTCGATAACAGTAACCGGCAATTATATATAAACATTCATTTTTATATCTAAAATAATTTTTTCTCTCAAAATTTATATAATATCTTAGAATGTATTTGATTCCCTCTACAAATTTAAGATTCAAAGAAAAGAAAAGATTTAAATTTCAATATTAATTCTTAACCTTTTCTTTTCTTTTCTTTTATCTTATTTTTTGGCATTTTCACATAATGATATTCGCTTTCTGGTATTTAATTACAAATTCATATTTCTATTCATTGTCACTTCTGATTGCCTGCTTCCCTTTCTCATATGCAGGTCTTGCACATTTTGCTTTTTGATAGCTGTACATAGTTTCCATACATCATCATAATATCCATTTCCTGGCAGCATTCAGTTCTTCATGATTGTTTGCATACTGAAAGCATAAGCTGCAGCCTTCTTCAGAACCATATAGAAATTGGAAGTTCTGAAATCTGATTCTATTTTCTGTACACTCTTTCTGATCCTTTTTAACAGGATGTTGCAACTACCGCACGCGAATTATCTGTGACTGAGTCTGAAGCTGTGGCAACTCAATTTCTTCGTCCGATGAAGCAAGCGAGAAGCGAGGATCCTAACATCATAACAAAATATAAAGCAATCAATCCTAATTAGTTGAATTTTAAATGAATGCAGCAAACACGCAGAATCAAATTCACATTTTGATTAAAAGATGCAGCAAACAATGAGGCCACGTAAGGCTTTCCAAATAGCAAACAGACAATGCTAACTGCCCGAAAGTAATTTGAAGGATATGCCACTATCATCAAATTAATACTAAGTTTTGAGTTTCTGCACAGACAAAGTTAACAAAATGAAGAAAAGCATTAATCTTCACTGACCTGTTGCTGACGGCGCCTCTGGATGGCCGTGAATGCTTTCACCATGACATAAATGGGCAAAAGAATCCCAATAGTCCTCAGTATCAGTAACTGCAACATATCACGCGTTTAGATATTTACCTGCTGCACTTCATCAACAAAATCTTTATCTTTTGTATGTAAAAATAATAATTTAGCCCCAGTCTCACCATGAACAATGTTGTTGAGTAATCTCCGGCTCCAGTAATGATGATGGGAAGAGTATGGCGCAAAACCAGAAGAACCATAAACTGCAAATTGATATAAGAATATATAATTTTGTAATCAAGATGCCAAAATGCAACTAATGAAAAAATATGAAATGTTCACCTAGAACCCCCCAAAATGGTAATGTACTCTTACCAAAAAGAGAAGGAAAACAAGAAAAAAATAATGAGGAGGAACAAAACTCAGCAAAAGTATATTTACTGTAATCTTGATCCCTTAGACGATGAAGCCTTGAGGTCCTATTAATTCGGCATCAGTAAAAACACTAACCTTCCCCTCTCCTGGGAGAAAATGAGAAGAAAGGAACAAGGTGCATAATATTACTCCAGATTGGAAATTTCTTTTGGAACATTGTCATGGTGAAGAAATGCTTAGATCAGAATATGAGAAAATGTTGATCATGTTTTTTAGCTTCAAATAAAATTTTGACCACTTATAAAGCCAAAAGCTCTACTATTGGTTTCAACTACTCATTGGTTGATCAAATATATATGCTGTGACATGAAGCAATATGCCAATGCAACAATCGCACAAAGAAGAGAGAAAGTGTGCCCTACAACGATAGCAACAATCCGACAGCACATCAGGCTTCTAGGAGAGTGGGCTGAATACCCATCAGAGTCTAGAAATTCACGATCTGCGGAAACCATTGCTATGAATCCAGGATTGTGTAAATCCCTTCTGGGTATCTCCCAATTTCCTCTGAAAATAAAATTCCCACAGTTATTTTCTTGAATGAATAACAAAAGAAGAAGACCAATACATCATTCAAGAATATGGACATCTAGGTTGAAGAACATTTATAATGAAGAGAACATACCTGAAATTCATAGGAATGCCGCCATAATGAAACAAAGGAGGTGGTGCTGTATAACCTGGCCTAAATTGCTGTCATTATAAATCCTTAAGTACTCAAAATCTGTTTCAAATTGATAGGAACGTAGGACACAAAACAAGATTCAGGGATCAAAGAAAGAAAAAGAAAAAGATATAAAGGTGCACCTGCTGACAGATCTCGCAGATAGTATCACCCTTTTCATTGCACCACCTTTGCACGCATTTCCGATGAGCATACTGCAGCATATTAAAGTAATGGTCTCGTGACCTCATTATTAACATCAGAAACCAGCAGCAAAACTTTAATTGAGAAAAATGAACTACATTTTTAATTGCCATCTTCAATAAAGAGCTTAGACATGGTAACTGATACAAGAAAAATATTCCCACAATTATTCCTGCAATTTACCAATATCAGGGGTTCACAACCTTGTCTAAATAAATGCATTGAATCTTAGATTAAGTATATCCTATTCAAACATCTGCTTCAGGACATCTTCGTCCATACCAACCAATAACTGCACAACAGATTTAACATGGAAAGTCCGTCTTCTTCATCCTGTCTTTTTCCAATTTCTACATTAAAGACCATCTAGTATTGGATTATGGCTTAATTGTTGTTGTTTCTGTTGCTGCTGTTCTATAGCAAAGAAAAAGTAAAGTATGATCACCACCAGGTCTCACTTGGAGTGAAGATCAATTAAGATAATTCTTAGACAAACTTTGGCTAATCGGCTTGGAATATTGGCCGAATTTGATTCTGATATGCAGCATTAAATTCCACTATTGCTTCTTACAGACACTAATATTTTTTCTGATGCAATATAGGCTCAGCTTATCACATCAAAAGTTTTAATCCATAGAGCACAGCCAACCTTTTCACTTATGATATTTGTTTTGCTTAGGCATCACTTAAACTACGCAATAGCAATTACATCATGATTCTTCTTACTTTGTTGAATAGGACAAAATACAGCAATGGAACAAAATTCTGATTAAAATTTGTGATTTAGGGAGCATAATGCCATTAAGCAACAAGACCTGTATAACCATAATCACCTTCCTGCTTTATTGCCTACCTTTACTAACAACATTGCTGCAACCATCTTACCCCCTTTCAAGTATTACCAATTCATTATGTCAGTATATTAACCTGACTACATTGACTGACTAAACATATGCATTTGGAAATGTCATTGAATGATTAAAAGCATTTGAAAAGAAATTAGAAAACACAAACAGTTCATTTTGACACTTAATGATCAATGATACTATTTCTGTATTTAGAAGAATAATCAGTACTGCAGATCAAATTATAACCAACCTTCAAGCTCCCACAACAAGAGCATGGTACCTCCATGTTTGTGTCTTCATCCTCATCGTGGCAAATTCTACACTCTACCAATTTTCTGGAAGACGACCTTAAATCTAAATCCATCCTATGGGGTGAAAAGTCAGTGGTATTATCTTGGCTCACAGAAGGAACGCCTTGCTTACAGCGATTACTGCTCTGAATAGCAGCTTCAAGGGTAGATTCAGTTAGCAGCCGATCTACCAGCAATACAAAATGATCCCCCATCCTTCAAGTTGCATAATATATACAATTTGGAGGATTTCGAAAAAAAGAAAAATTATTAAGATCTACAAACCATATGGCCAAGAATTTAGGTACTGGCACAATTTCCTGCAAACTCAAACTAAAATAACTTAGACAGTTAATTAAAGAAACATAGAAAATCATCAAAATAGCCACAAAATAAAGATTGATATCAAAGTTGGAAAAAAAAATCTCTTTATGGAAATTAATCTCATCTCAATCAGTAGGCTTAATTTCTGAAATTTTACAGGCACTTTAACTCCAAAAAAAAAATGATTAGGACACTACATTTACTTTGGCTTTCTCTTGTTTCACAGCAATCAAGCAGCATAAATGGGCAAGTACTTAGCAAGTGAAAAGAAACCAATAGTACTTGTATATAAGCAAAACGGAATAGAATCATAGATAGTTCTGAAAAAGGAGAGAAATGAGAGAAGCTTATCAAGATATATTTATAAAAGAGAGAGAGAGAGAGTAGTACTCAACTACATCAAAATCATAATGACCAAATTTTAACAGAAGGGTAAGTAAGAATGCATACAAAACCGAACAAGGAAAAGGATAAACACAGAAACTCCTTTACCTTAAAAAGGGAAGGTTTGGTAGATTTTTCTTCAAAGAACAAAACCCAGAAATCAAAAGCACAAAAGGATAGAAAAAGAGAAGGATATAATGATACACATTAAAATTGAACCGACATTACCAGAACAACAACACAAATGAGAAAATAAGAGAAACCCATATTAAGAACAGAAAAAAAATTGAAAATCCGAAAGAAAAAGTGAATGAACAAGTTAAAACCAAACTGCAACAACTTTAAAAACGCAGAAAGGTAGAGAGAGAGAGAGAGAGAGAGAGAGAGGGAGAGAGAGGTAGAGAAAAGCTAACCCCTTGAAAATGAATAGACAAAAAACAGTACAGAATATTATTGATACAATGTGAAGAATAACAAAGTTTTAATATGAGAGAAGAAAGAGACTTACAAGAATAGAAATGGGATTGTTTCTGAAAGGGAAGAAAGCAACAATCTTTTCCCTTTCTTCGTTTGTGTTTGTTTCTCAAAACGAAGCAAGAGATTGAGTGTTGTTGTTTATATGTCGCAAAACCATTTTTACCCACTTCAAAATAAACCAAAACCCACGACGCAAGAGATTGAGTGTTGTTGTACATTTAGCAATTATTATACGAAAACTATACTTAAACAAAAAAAAATCTACTTTTCTACGTTTTTTATATGGGGAAAAGAGGGAGAATGAAGAGAGGGAAAGGAGAGAGATTCTAACGGCAATTAAATTTTCAAAGGAGAGGATTTATAATATAGTTGGTAGATTTTTTTTTTTGTTTTGCTTTCTTCTGCTTTCAGTTATTTCTTTATTTTATTGGTTTTTAACATTCTCGTGTCAGAGGTCAATTGCTTGATTTTAGATTTTTAGAAATTAAAAAATTAGAAAACAATTGAGTAATTAACACATATTTTCCTTTCTGGCTTGTTTTATTAAATTTTTTTTTATTTTTAATTATTGGAATGTATTTTTTCGTTGGCATATTCTTTTAGTTAGAATTTGCGACGCATTTCTTCATCATATTATTTAGAAAAATTAAAATAATAATAATAATAATAATGTTTACTACCAGTGATTAACAAAATATGAATGGTTGGAAAAACCATTTCTAATTATTAATACGTTAATATTTAATTTTAAATTAATTGATTTTATAAATTTGAATAAATTAAATTGAATACAAAAATCATACCAAAATAAAATATGAACTTTTGCATTAAAAAAATCTGTCAAAAACTAATGAAAGTTCCTTTAAATTAAATTAATAAAGAAAAGCCAAAATTTTTAGTTTTATTTTTTTCTACAAAGAGGGCTCATTCGAAACTACCAACTATATTATAATTAATTTTAGTGCTGAAATGTCTCTTTGAAAACATGTCATATATTGTTTTAATTAATAATCATATAAATGATTTACTAATATTTTTAAATTATCATGTTATGTAGACTGAAAATTAACTTATAAGGAAAAGAAACTTTCAATTGGATTGGATGTATTTAATATAGAGCTGTTAAAAAAGCGAAAAATTATGAAATTAGTTTAGAAAATCGAGTTCAAACCAATTTTAGCAATTAATTAGTCCGATTGAATGTAAATATAGACTTTAAATTTTAAAATTGTGGTTATTGAACTTGAATTTGAACTTAAGTCTCCGGTTAACCGGTTAGTTAATAATTAATCAGGTTTATATGTAATTGTATATACAAACATGAGGGTAATTTTTACATGTATTTATATTCTTATGTAATTTTAACAAGTAGATGATTGGTAAATTAATATTTATGTAATTTTATTTTAGTGTATTAATATTAAATTTAAATAATTTGTATTTTATTTTTAAAATCTGGAGAATTTATAGTTTATTTTGATGGATCAATGGAGTTTTCCGTATAAAATTTAGGATAATAAGAATTGCATATGTTTAATTTTTTTTAACAATTAATTTATGATTAATAATTAACTAACCATATTTAACTATCACAGATTGTTGAAAAACTAAATTTGAAAAACTATATTTTAATTTTAAAAAAATTGATTTTTTTTGGTTGCCCACCTGATTCACTAGAGCTTTGCCCCAACTACATCCAGATCAAACCCGGATCGCACACCTGGCTTTTGGTGGGTGAGTCTCCCAGCGAAAATTTTCTACGTACGCTTGGGCTTGAACATAAGACCCTGTATAAACGGAATCAAGCCGCTTATCACTTGGACCAACTCCGTTGGATAAAAAATTGATATTAATCAACTATACTTAAAAAATAGCCCATTATATATCAACTTTTAAAAGTTTCAATTTGATCCATTAAAATATTATTCTGGTTCTCCTATCCATCAAAGTACATAAAAATAAATGTTGGAATAAACATCGATAACAGAGATAATGATTTCACTAAAAATTACTCCCTCTGTTTTTTTTATTAGTCATTTTTGTTGTTTTCATTAGGATTAAGAAGTAATAAATAAATTTAAATTTAGTATTAAATTACGTGATTAAGACTAAATTATTAAATTTGATTGATCTGATTTTATTAAAAAAGAAAAATAAATTGAAAAAGCAAATTAAATTACATTGAAAGTCTAAAAGTGACAGATAAATAGAATTTGAATTTTAGTCAAAAGTGACTGATAAAAAAAAAACGGAGGGAGTATTAATAATAAATGATAATTATTGATTTAAATTTTCATTGTTAAGTTTTTCTTTAAGAAAATAATCGATTGTTAACTTAACTTGAATTTTTGAAATTATTGAAAGTTGAATTCTTGTATATTCCAAACCCAACGAGACCTATATTTTCTAGTCCAATATAATATACTCATTTTGGACCGTCAATTTTATTTTGTTTTATTTTTCCTTAAAATTGTTCCGCCACATTGTTTCTTTATAAAGTTGAAAGATAAAATTTATTGCATTCACTTCAACACTGTCCTTATTATTATTAATAAATATTTAATAACTTTTTTAATATTTTTCTTTCTCAATATTTTATTTGCTATTGTTATCCTTTTAAAATAATATTGGAAAATATTACATTTGTCAAAATATATGACCAGTATTTTTTACTCAAATTAGACCTGACCCGTTTATATTTTTTATAATTTTGTAGCATTGTATAATTTATACATTTTTATTTTTAATAATTTTTTTAAAAAAGATAATGTCATAAAATTTAATCTATTTATAACATAACTCATTTAACAATGATTTATTTGAATCATGAATCGACTCTATCCAACCCATTTCCACCTATAGATAATAGTGACATTCAAAAAATAAATATTTTAATATAAAATGAGAGCATTTAATATATTTTTTGATAAAAGTAAACAAAATCAATGATTATTAACATTGATAAAAATATAATAAAAAGTAAAAAATTAACGTAACAGAGAAAGTAATATAATTTAATATTAAAATATCTCTTAAATCTTGATAATTTATTTATTTTTTAATTTGCAAAAAAATGTTTCAATTTGTGATTGTTCCACAATTACATTATGAATTTTACGATGTTGAAATTATCATTGCTACTAATTGGATTAGCAGTAATGATATAATTATAAGAGTAAATAATATAAGTTTCATTAATCATAGAAATTTCACTAATTGGACTAACATAAAACAGGGGGACCCACAAATATTCGAAGAGGTTGAAGATGATGACCCACCTTCCGTATTTGTCGTGTTCCTCACCGCAACACATAAAAGGGTTTTTTTTTTTTTTAATCTTTAGTGTATAATCTCCAATTATTTTAGTGTGCGTAATGCCACAGGATATTTTTTTAATCCAGCTCCAAATACTTCAAATTATGCTGGTAAGTATATTCCCACAAATGCCTAATTTAGGCTTGAAAAAGCTAAGTACGCTAAAAATAAATAAATAAGAGAGCAAACTGAAAATTTAATAAGAATGCCTTTTTATTATTCAAGATGGGTATGTAAAACAAATGAGATTTTAGGTTATTTATAGGTCACTTCTTTAATGGCGGGTGATTCATAATTAATTTGATCTTACGGTTCATATTAATTATTTGAAATTATCTATATAAATTTTTAGATATTTTACATGTAAAAAAGATTATGAAATATTGCAGAAGATATTCTAAAACTCTTATGAGTTATTTATGTATAAAAAACCGACCAAATTTCATTGCCTTTAAACAAGTGTTTAAGTATTTAAATAAATTATAAATTTAAATTTAAATAGTTAAGTTTTTAACTATTTAAATAAATTTTGGAGTAAGAAGTGGTAAATCTTTTTAAGGTTAGTGCTTGTTTATGCTGGATTAGTAAATTTTCAAAACTGCAAACTCACAAGCTGAGCGAATTAATCAGAATAATGACATTATTCTATTTCTCGCAACTCACAACTAAAATTGCTTCTCTAATTCTATGAAACGTACACGTATATTGAATTGAGACACACTTGAATGCTTCCTAAGTCATTAGATTTGGAATCTCCAACCGCTCCCTCGCCTAAAGATACAGAGATTTTTAGCAGTAACAGGAATGGTCCTAAAATCTAGTTTTCATACCAACCTTATCATGTGATGAAGTAGTTGGGTTGTTTTTAGATTTTGGGTCTTTTTAAGAATTATTTAGAGTTTTGGAACTACAGTAAAAAAAATACAAAAAACGTGAACTTATAATTTCGTTTTCTAATACCCTGAAACCCATTCACGCAATCCCAAATCCAGCAAAAAAGGTTCTAAGAACGCAATCACACTTACCATTTTTATGACAAAAATCCAATGATGAAGTGTGTTTCAGTCTGACGCAAAATAACAATAATTTTATCGCTTTCTAACCCAATATTTTTTTAATTATTTTTACTGTAATTTCAAAACTCTAAATAATTTTTAAAAAAGACTCCAAATCTAAAAAAAAAAAAGATGTGTCGGTAACGTGAAATTATGAAGCAAAAATTAAATCATATCCCACCACACACAAATGATAATCGGAAAGGAAGCAAATCTCAAGCGGTGAGAAGGCACATGAAGATGACTTCAATTCAGCAAGCATGTAGGTTTGAGTTCAACCATCGTAGATTTTGTTTTCGACAAGTCCTGTCAAATCGCTTTTATAATCTCTTTGTTTTTCTTCCTTCATTAATGTGCTTTATACATATAATATAACACATTAGATCTTTTTTCTTTTTGTAACTTTCTTTGAGGTTTTTTTAAGAAAAATAAAAACTATGAATAAATGATGTCATTTTCTATAAATATGAATAATGATAGCTCGACAACCTATTAAAAAATATTTTAAAAAAAATGAAGGTTTTAGGGGCCAAATTCTTATTATACTTCCTATAATGACTTCGACAATTATAACCCACACGACACATGTCCAATTTTTTAGTGTCAGCTGTTATTTTAACGGTTAAATTACTCGAATTTTAAAATATTAGAAATAATATTGTACCAAATTAAATTTTAGGAGTTGAATTGCAACATTAAGTATCAATCGTTTCTTTATATGAATTATGGAATGTCCAATAAATAAAACAATCAAACTAAATTCTATTATTTGTTTTTGATACGATAATGATATTTGGTGCTATAAATTTCTAATTAAAAATAATAATAATAATAATAATATATGAAGATTCATATGAATATTCTGTACTATTATATTTTCAGTCAAGTAGCTTTTTTTATTTGCAAAAATTACAATTAAATACATTACAAAAAAGGAATTACGTCTCAATTAATTGGTTGGTGGCGATGTATTCCATTCAAATATTGAATTTTTCTAGTATACTAGAATGGTATATCATTAAATGACAAAAAAGATTTTGAATTTAAAATAGTCAGTATTCACATTTACCGAATCTTAATAATTAAATGCATATTTTTTGCTAATACACATATTAGAATCAACATAATTATGAAATATCAACTATTAAAAGTAATAATTATATTTTATACACTACAATTTATATTTAGATTCATCAATATAAAATAATGCAAAGCACGTTCTTTTTTTTTTTTAATCACACTTTTATAACAAAGTTGGCCGATTATGATTTGGGTTTTAGAAATGGATTTGTTTTGGGTTTTTGTTTGAAATTTATAATTGAATCAAAATCCAATTCATATTTTCATTTGTTTTAGTCCAAGAACACGACATACATATTTTCATTTATAATTACTAACAACGCTAATTTATTTTTCAAAAAAAGAAAAAAAAATGTATTTAGTGCATTGGAAAAATCTAATGCTCAGTACTGCGGAAACAAACAATTTTCTCCATGTCATCTTATCATTTTTTTTATTTATTACTCCCTCCGTTTTTTATTATCTGTCACTTTTGAGTAAATTTTAAATTTTATTTATTTGTCACTTTTAAACTTTCAATGTAATTTAATTTACTTTTTTAATTTATTTTTCTTTCCCAATAAAGTCAAAAACAATCAAATTTGATAATTTAGTTTTAATCACGCAATTTAATACTAAATTTAAGTTTATTTATTAGTTGTTAATCTTAATGAAAACAACAAAAGTGACTGATAAAAAAAAAACGGATGGAGTATTTCTCAACAAGGGGGTCTTATATTATTCTCATGAAGTATCAATCCATCATATACTCCAAAATCTAATTTATTTGGTACGCTAGTCCTGAGGCCACTGTGATTTCTGGGTCCAATGTCTTAGCTAGTAATTCTAATTTCTAATGGTGGTGGGTACATTTTAGGCAAAACCATCATCTGCCTCTATTGGAAATACGTAATTAAACACCTCAAACTAAAAATTTGTTCATTTTATCTAAGTTTAATTTGTTAAAGTGTTTTGACGCTTATTTGCTCTAAATAAATTTTCAAACTCAAATTTTATAAATGACAAAAATTAATATTAAAAAAATATTTTACCTCTGTAATGAACCGATTGGACTAAAATTGAATTAACTAAGCCAATAGTTACACACACAAAAAAAAATTGTTCATTTGAATAGCCTTCAATTTCATCATAATTTAACTCCTAATCGTAAATTTTATTCAATGGAATTAAGTATATGGGAGCTACTATAATTTTTATAAATTCTTGTGGACCTAATTATATAAATATTAAAGATAACTATTAAATTGTAACCCTATATGAAGAGTCCCATTGTACAATAAACTAGGCATGTCAAATTAGAATGAATTTAAAGCTAAAGGCCTATATATTTATATTTTATTTTTTTCAGCAAAAAACAATATTATATATATATTTTGGACAAAATTTAGTTTTTATAGGTTCAAATTGATTTTTTGTTCCGTTCGATTTTAGGCTAGTTTTCACCAATTTTTGGTCGGTTCATTACGGTTTTTAACCAATCTGATTTTTATGCACTAAACCGACCAAATTAGCTGCTAATTTGTAGCTAAACCGGTCCAATCGTCCAGTCCGATTTTAATAAGATTGATATAATTATAAAGGCAATCATTAAACAAAGCCGCACCCATGAGATCGTCCATGGATTCATGAAGAACAAAAGAAAATTGTAACCCTATATATCTTCACTTCCACGTAGGGTTATTGGAATCTATTGGAGCATTTGTCCCGCATACACTTATGGTGGAAAAAAGAAATTGAAGCGCAAATAATTTGATGGGTAGATGGGAAAAGGTGCAAACTTGTCACTAATATTTGGTGTGAGGAGCTGATAATTTTTCGTTATATTTTTTAGTTTAATTTTACACCTGTTGTTATTGATAGCATATTAAGCTGGTAGGTTGCACTTTTTTTTTTTTTAATTATTGATTAGTGAGAGAATTAAAAAAAAAAAGCTCAAATATTTAAATTAAATTTGAAATAAACTTAATGAGTTACATT
This sequence comes from Excoecaria agallocha, assembly GCA_037975025.1. Lineage (NCBI taxonomy): Eukaryota > Viridiplantae > Streptophyta > Magnoliopsida > Malpighiales > Euphorbiaceae > Excoecaria > Excoecaria agallocha. The sequence continues at coordinate 25,246,921 of CM075816.1, forward strand.
GAGTACTTATATATATATATATATGGACTTAATAGAATAAAAATAATAGTTCAACAACTTAATTTATATTTAAATGACGGCATTATTTTTCTTTAAAAAGAAATTCATTTAACCTTAGACTTTTGGGACCATATGCAACGTGATAGAAGTTGAAGGAATTAATAGAAAATAAAAGAAGATTTTGGATTAATTGGAACGGTGAAATAGATTATGAGATAAACGGTGAATAATAGCTTAGGGATTTTACTTAGAAATCCGAATTTTTGGATCTTGTTATATTGGTCAGTTGTGAGGATGTTTTATGAACTGTAATTCAACTGCTGCAAATGCTTTTTTATTTTTTATTGTTACATAATTTATATGATAGGCATTGCAAGGTTCATGATAAGCATAAGTTTTAGGTATATGGCTTCGTTCATGGTTATGCATGTGGGCAGAGGCATGACATCATATTTTTTTTCATTGCATCAATCCATCATATACTCCAAAATCTAATTTATTTGGTACGCTAGTCCTAAGGCCACCGTGATTTCTGGGTCCAATGTCTTAGCTAATAATTCTAATTTCTAATGGTGGGTACATTTTAGGCAAACCCATCATCTGCCTCTATTGGAAATATGTAAGTAAACGCCTCAAACTAAAAATTTGTTCATTTTATCTAAGTTTAATTGGTTAGCGTGTGTTCGACACTTATTTGCTCTAAATAAATTTTCAAACTCAAATTTTATAAATGACAAAAATTAATATCGAAAAAATATTTTACCTCCATAATGAACCGACCAGACTAAAATTGAACTAACCCAATAGTTACGCACACAAAAAAAATTTGTTGATTTGAATAGCCTTCAATTTCATCATAATTTAACTCCTAATCTTAAATTTTATTCAATGAAATTAAGTGTATGGGAGCTACTATCATTTTTATAAATTCTTGTGGACCTAATTATATAAATATTAAAGATAACTATTAAATTGTAACCCTATATTAAGAGTCCCATTGAACAATAAATTAGGCATGTCAAATTAGAATGAATTTAAAGCTAAAGGCCTTAATTGCATATATGATAATAAATTTCAAGGGCACTTATCTTTTATATATTTTCACTTCCACGTAGGGTTATCGGAATCTAATGTAGCAATTGTCCCACATACATGCATGTACGGTGGAAAAAGGAAATTGAAGCGCAAATAATTTGATGGGTAGATGGGAAAGATGCAAACTTGCGCAAATAATTTGATGGGTAGATGGGAAAGATGCAAACTTGTCACTAATATTTGGTGTGAGGAGCTGATTAATTTGTCACTTTAATGGATATAGGAGTTCATGATCTTTATGCATTAACTTTATATCTTTAAATAATTTTACTTATTGATTTAGTATAATTAGCATATTACGCAGGAGGGTTGCACCCGAATATATATATATATATATATATATATATATATATATATATATATATATATATATATATTATTGATTAGTGAGAAAATTTTAAAAAAAAAGTCAAATATTTAAATTAAATTAGAAATAAACTTAATGAGTTACATTAAGTACTTATATATATATATATGAATACGGACTTAATAGAATAAAATAATAGTACAATAACTTAATGTATATTTAAATGATGCCATTATTTTTCTTTAAAAAGAACTTCATTTAACCTTATGACTTTTGGGACCATGTGTAATGTGACAGAAGTTGAAGGAATTTTACTTCGGGATCCGAATTTTTGGATCTTGTTATATAAAAGGATATTTTATGAACCGTAAGTCAACTGCTGCAACTGCTGCGAATTTTTGAATCTTGTTATATATATATATATATAAAAGGATAATTTTTACATGTATCCATATTATGTCAAAGTAAATGACTAAAAAATTAATGTTTATGTAATTTTATTTTTGTGTATTTTTATTAAATTTGAATAACTTATACTTTTTTGTTTAAAACTTTAAGAATTTATATTTTAATTTGATGATGTGGATTGAAATTTTTTATATGAAATTTATATTTAATTTGTTTTAACGGTTAACCAATTGTTAATAGTTAATCGACCGTATTAATTTAGTGGTTAACAATAAAATTAAATTTAAACTTTAATTTTAAAAAATCGACTATAATGGATTGAATGTAAAAAAATAGGCTATAAATTAATTAATCATGTAGGTAGTTAAAAAATAAGAATTTTAGAACTCAAAAAGATTAATATTTTTATTCATAAAGCTTGCATATTTATATTTATATTTAAACACAAAAAATCTCTTAACTCTCCTAATTTATGATTTCACTTAATGTTCCTCGATGTTAGCGCTTACTTATTCTCTTGGCCTTGCCTTTTCCACGTGAGATATCGCAAGCCATTATTGTTTTTTATTGGAGAAATATAGCAGATGGTTTTAACAGATGTAAAAACAACCATGCGAGATATCTGCAGCTGGAGGTGATGGGTTTATACTTAGCTGTCGCTGAAACCATTGAATTATTGCTCCAGTGGCTTAACAATGAATTCGAGTTCACATAGATCTCTAACTATAGTCATCATCACTAACATACAGAAATGAAAATGTCAAAAAAAACTAAACATATGAAACGAGAAGGTTGAAGTAGACAATAACAAAAATAGAAAGAGAAGCCACAGCACAAACATGTTGCCAGAAGAGGATAGCTGAAGACTCTTTAATCGCATATCCTCTCAGATTTGCTATAGCTCCTAGCAATACAGCACTAGGCGTGGTGTACTGCAGTAGCAGCACGAACCTATACATTAAGTCCCCTGATATTAACAACCCCCACTTATCAGCTAAATAAACAACTCCAATTCCAATCACTGGCAGCACAAACAGCCTGGTAACAATTATCCCAATTGTTGTCCTAATCCCCAGACTGGAATCGTTTGGCCTTTCAGCAAGAATTCCACCAAGAACCAGCATAACCGAAGGCACCATTGCCTCGGATAGAATTTCTAAACTGTCTGTCAAGAACTCGAGCGGAGCATCATTACCGTAGACAATGGCCTTAACTGCTGGAATTACACCGATTACAACAGAGAAAAAACAAGCAATAGTTGGAGGCTGAAGAATGTAATGGACTGGTGTTTTTTGTGCAACAGTTCTTATTTTTCTCACAATTCTTGGCTCTGCTAGGCACCGAATCGATTCGGGGCTGCTTTCATTGTTGTCAATGACATTAGTAGAAATGCCATTGAATAATCTAGCGATGAGAGGTGACTTGATATGCCTCATACTTTCTTCATCTTCCGTTCCTAATCCGATCAACTCTGCTTCGACTAGTAATGGGGCGCTACGATCCGCGATTTCTTCCTCTTGTTGTTCTTCAATAATCTCGTCAATTTCATCAACATCTTCATTGTCAATCTCTTCTTCAATTGGGGGTTCCATCATGTGAAAAACAAAAGTGCACATGAGAAGAACAGCGCTCCATTGCGAGAACGAAACATAAGCAACGCCATCACTATAACAGTCAGTTCCGAATGGATTATCAGTTGTTTCACAAACTGAATTAACTACTGCAACTGCTAAATTACCGGTGTTCCCAAATCCAGTCATAATGATGGTTAACCGAAAGAATTCTGGCGGTGGCCGGCAGATCAAAGCCACCACGTACCCCAATATACAACCTACCGTAATGCTAATTATAACATTTAGTGGAAGGAACCACCAGTGCAACATTTTCTTAAGAGAAATTGATGGGCCTAAGTAAGTGAAAATTAAGCAGGGCCAGAACAAAACGAACACTAATTTGCTAAGGATTTTAAGTGTGGGTCTGGGGATGATTTGGTATTTGATGAGAATGAAACCAAGTAGAGTCATGGTTATGAGTTTCAATAGAGGTATTATTGCAGCTTCGACGTTTTTCCCCATTGATTTAAGATTTTCTTGCAACCCAAACAGAATTGGTTCCATCTTTCCAAATTCCAAGATATCTGGAAGTGGAGGGAAAAAGGGTATAAAGAAAAAGAAAATGGGGCAGTGAAGCGTGACCGCACACATACTAAAATAAGATTTTTCATCGAAATTGAATGTTAGGTACTAGGTTTGTATTACAAGTAGGGAAGTTTGTCCGTCTCTCCAACCGTCACATCGTGGCAATAAATTGATTCGTAAGGACAGCTCATCAATTTCAACAGTACTAATTACAATGCAACTAATTTTCGTACGTGAGAGCTACAATGATTAATTTCATTATTTAGCAATTATCGAGGGAACAGCATTATTGTATTTCTAATCTTTGATTCCCTCCTTGAGTCCATATTTAGACAATTTAATGCATCATTAAATGAACATGTTAACGTGTTAATGCATTATTTAACATGTCATGTCATCATTATTGGCTTTATTTTCTATTTTTTTATTTTTCCATTTTCATTTCTTTAAAAGCATATACAGGTATATTGGTTGACACTTTTGAGAGTCGTTGTATGCATTAATTGTCATTTCAATTCATCAAATTAATTATTAGTTGCTGAATGAGAAGGTATATTTCATTTTCTTTTTTAACATTTAGTAGAAATTCAAAGAATAAAAACTTTTGATGTATTTTTCAAAGCATAATTCAAAACATTTTTATTATTTGATGTATTTTTCATTAACTTAGCTAAAGAAACTTTCATACACACTCATCATATACAAAAATTTTTGATATAATTATTTGTATTATTCTGTTAGAATTGGATCAGTTTTTTACAAGGATAAAACTCTTTCCGCCTTAATTTTTCTATTCACAATATTCAAACCACTTGAATTCTTCATTTAAAATCATTATTAAAAGTTGCTTTCCTGAATTAAAAAATTGATTTACTTTCTGATCTTATTTTTCAAATATGCATGACTAATGCAAAACAGAAATTGAAGGTTTTTAGAATTCTTTATTCCAATAAAAAATGACTGCAAGTTTTATTGTCTTCAAATCCGATTTGGTCCATCGTTTTTCTAAGAAAAGTTTTCAAAGGATTTCACACCAAATGGTTAATTTTGAAAATTTATAAAAGGGTGTGAATGATAATTATTTTTCATACAAGATTTAAACTTGTCTTAAAACTCATTAGGGTTTTTTTTGACATGAACAAGAAGGAAACAAACAAAAACAAACACCACTACAGCCTAACAATTCTAGAGACCAAAGTTCCCATTAAATCGTTCGCAAGTATATTGCAGAGACCATTAGGGTGCATCGAATGTCAGACAAATTGAGAGTCTCGGTTAAAAGTTCAATTTGCAAGAAAATCTGCAGCGCTATTCGCCTCAATATAGATTATGCATTACTTATCTTCCTTAATATAGATTGTAGGTTTTCTTATAATATGTTTGTGAAGATATATATTCAATTTGTGAGAAAAGTGAAATCAGGTTAGTTAGGATCTAGCAAAAACATACAAGTATTTGAACCCTTTTATTTCGGAAAATATAGGTTAAATTTTGAAGTATTTTTTTATAATTATTGGTATTATTTATTTCAAGTTGGATTGACCAATTATAATAATAAAACACTTCTAGTATTAATTTTGATTGGATATAAATGTTTTAGACTTGGACTCTTGTCTGCAAAGAAGAGTCATTTAGAAAAGAAAAACTCTCAATATGAATTGTCTTGAAAACCGAAAATGAAAAAAATCAAAACTCTATACATTGAATGTTCCACTCTTCTTTTACTCTCTTTTTTCTCTGCACTATTCTATATTATTTCTCCAATTTATGTTCTATTTGTATTCTATTCATTTTTTACAAAGTAAATCAATTAGAATTAAGTCCCTAAAACTGGGTTTTTTTTTAATTTGGTGTTAATTTTATAAATATTTGAAATTTTGAATTAACAGTAAAGGAAATTGAAAAATAAAGTGTTAAAAAATAGTAAGAAAGTTTACCGTTTTTTATCAGCGTGGACTCTCATTGCAATATCCATGTGTTGTACAAAAAAACAGCAGTAGCGTCTGCTGTTTCTTGATAATACAGGGTCTGTATGGTGGGGCCGCCATAGTTGGAAAGCTTGTGCTTTTTTGGATTCAAAAGAACGGATCACTGTTGGATTTTCGATATCTTTTATGGAAACGAATGAAGAGCCTTAATTGTGATTAAGTCCCAAATTTAAATTAATCGACATCCGTATGATGTTCGGATAACCGGTAATCAAAAAGAATTAAAGAAGGTGGGACCCACGTCAAGCAGGACTTTCAGGAAATTGGTTCAATTGCGCTCCTAATACGACAATACCGCTTTGCAGACTCAATTTCACTCCTACGTGCCTATGACAAAACAAGCCTACAGAAAGTGATTTTAGACCATCCAATTGAAATTCGTCCTGTGCTTAAAATTAAATCACCGTGCCTCATGAAAATGGTCTCTTAGCCTAATTTCAGAAAACTTTTTCTTAATTACAAAATTTTCAATCTTACTCTCAAACTAAAAAAATTTTGAAAATTAAAAATGAGTTTAAGCGGTTAATAATATAGTTATTTTCTCATTTAAGCATAATTAGAATTCCATTATCTTCACTTTCAAAAATATACTGTAAAAAAAGTTTAAAAAATTAGACAACAATACAACATACAAATTTTACAATTTAATATCCAGCCTTTAATTATATTTTAAATTAGATATTTTGTTAACAAATTCATCCAAAACTAATGAAATAATATTTTATTTTATACGGAATGTTTAAAAGAATTTTGAATTTAAAATATTAATAAATATTGGATACCAAATTATAAGTTCTTTTTAGTTTGACAATTAAATAGAAAAGTTAGTAAAATGCTGAAATTTATTTTATAATAACTTTTCTTTTTTTTGAAAAAAAATGATAAGATAAACCATTTCTTAAATTCATGATTTTAATATAAAATGTTAGATTAATTTAATTAATCATAAAAGTGTAGTTTATATTACTTGTATTGATTCAAATATTAGGTGGGTACAAGATAATGATTATTGCGCCTATAAGAAACTTGAACGTAATTAGAGTTTTATTATAAATAGAAAACCCCCTTCCCTCACCCTCTGCATAATTTTACAGTTGCAAAATCTAAAAGATATACATTCTGCACCATTAAAAAGAACGATGAAAAGAGAAGGTGAGAGAGAATAAATTCATTGCGTAAAAAAATCGTTTTACAGTTATGGATTGAGGTTAGTATTTTCTTTTCACTCTTATAAATCGAATCCTAAATTTATTAGATTGAATTAATTGTTTCATAATAGATCATTTTTTATTTTTAGACTTAAAATATTGTTTAAAAGATGAAAAAAAAAACTTAATAGTTGATGACAGGTCAAGTAAGCAGCAAATTCCTTGCGATTACCTGTAAAAAGAAACAAAGGACCGGTGGGTTTCGTACTAGGGAGTCTTCGACGGAAGACTGAGTCACCATTTTATATATATTTTTTCTCTTTTTATAAGAGGGATTGACACATTTGGAGGAGATAATGGGAGGAGGTTCCTGTTCTTTTTGGCCACTAACCCATTTTCTGCGATTCTCGAAGGAAACGTGGGTTAGTGATAACTATTTATCTATCGTAGTGGAGGTATTTTCAGAACATGTTCTTAACAGAACTGTGGCCTGATTTAAGAGCCCGGGTGCTTCAGATCTCCGGTCGGTTTGTGGAAGTCCGGATTGAGTGATATGCTCGATTACTGTAGACCGCTTAACCGAGCTTTGAGTTAGGTTGTTATCATAAGTCCCCCCAGTTGGCGATATTTATATCGACAGTTGGAAGGTACGTGCTGAATGAGCCTATTCAATACCATAAGATCAGAGCTCGTGGCGACTGGGCCATATGAGCTAATTGTGGTGATTCGAGATCGGAGTGCCTTCCGAGCTTTTTTTGGAGTTTGGTATCAAAAGCCATGTAAACTCGCCTCGTTTTGGTGCAGGGGAAACCTGCCTTTAGAAGTACTTAATCGCATGCGAATTAACAGGATGGTGTTAGCTTTTATATGAGTGTATTTATTGGAGGTCATTATGGCTTCCTAATTTACATTGCGTAATGGCTAGGGGTGCTTAGGTTATCGTGTACCGCCTTAAATGCACTACCCCAAGTCTGGATCTGCCACCACGTGGACGGTCTAAAGTCACCCCAGTTTCTCTATATAAACCTTCCCCTAATTTCGATTAAACTTTCACTTTTCATTTTCTTGGTTTTCATTTTGTTCCTTCTTTCCTATGTATCCATAACCTCTGAATCCATTGCTTGGGGCTTTAATGTTTTTGTTCTTCGCCCCACTTTCTTCTGCAATTGCTTCCTTCAACAGGTTTGTCAATCCTTCCTTCACTTGCATCTTATTTCTTTTTCGTTCTTAGTTTCTTTCCATCACTATGAGTTCGGGATCTGCTTCAAGTGAGAGAGTGGGAGGTAGTGGAGATGCTCCCACCGGTAGTGTCCCTGGCATGAGTAGAGATTTAACTTCGGAGGAAAAAAGTTGGCCCTTCGATTTCAGTAAGTCTGTCACCTCCTCTACCAAAAAGAAAGCTCCATACCGATTGCCTGGGATGGGTAGCATAAGTTCAATGATCAAGAAGGAGGAACTCGGTTCTCTCCTAGCCCAATTGACATTTGAGCCGAACTATTTTGCCAGCAAACCTAGCACCATGCAGAGGGCGAACACAGAGTTCGAAACAAGAGGAAGACTGTCATTTACGAGGCGTAGTTAGAGGTCGGTGTCCATTTGCCCCTGACCAGCTTTGAGGTGAGTGTGTTGAGGTATTTTGACATGTCAATAGGGCAGCTCCACCCCAACTCTTGACAAAACCTGACTGCTTTTCAAGTTTGGGCAGTGGAGCAGGGTTGACTCAGAACTCATCGACTCGGATCAGACTCGGGTTCAATGCTAAAATGTCGCGTTTTGGGTGAAATTCCCCTAAAATAAATCCCTAAATTTCTTCTTTGCCTTCATCTCTTTCACGCTGCCCTCCTCTCTGCCTTCATTTCCTTTCATGACTCCGCCACTCTCGTCACTAGTTTGCTTAGCGGTTGGACAGCAGCAATTCTCATCACACGGTCGTACGCTCAAGTTTTTATTGTTCGATTTGTTTTTAACTATCATTTATACTTCACTAGGGTTTTGCGGGTGGATGTTCTAATTTCAAAATTTGTGTTACCTTTGTGATTCTAGATAGTCAAAAATAATCTTTTTAGGATATTAAGTGTTATCCTAGCAATATTTTATATGATTTTGAATGCCTATGGCTGTGCCTAGAAAATGCAGTTGAGGGGGAAACTTTCCCTGCAAAAATGGACTGAATTATTCCATGAACTTGGCTAATTTGGATTAATTGTTGCCTTGAAGGCTAAAAAGATCAAATGATCCGTCTCATTTCCATCAATATCTGTCATTAATGGAGTCTTAAGACTGTTGCTCTGTAGTGTAAGACCTAAGAGCATAATAAAAAATAAAAAACACACTGTCAAGCTCCTCATTTCCTTCAAATTTTTGGTTGCAACTCAAAATCTAGCACAGTTAGAGTTTATTAATTGCAAGCAGCTGATTTAGGTCACAGTTGCTTAAATTTGAACTTTGTCATCCTGAACTTCAATTTGTAAGAAAATGTTGAATATTTTTGGTGATGCACAAATCTTTCATCGTGAACCTTGATGTTCTTATGTGAATGCTTTGTCGGATTTGGGCTATGGAAGTATTTATGGGTTATAAATATTAAACTTGAGTTTTAGTTAGAAATTGAAGGTTAATGATATAGCTCATAGTGCAAAGTGCAGCTTTAGAATCAATTAAGTTTGTAAATGTTTGCTCCTTCCCTGAGCAGCTAGAGTTTTAAATGACAAGGTTAACCTTTTTTATATGTAATATAATTTATAATAAAAGATTCTCGAATGAAAGAAAAAATTATTCCTGTGGAAGGTAAAACTCCTATTATAAATTATATTATCTCTTATTGATATGTGTAATAAGTTCACTTCTTAATTTAGTTTATAACAAATAGTTATTAATTTAATTTTTTGTTATTTGGATTAAATTTTATAAGTTGTCTTAATTAATTTTATATATTATTTATTTAAGTTACATTCAATCATTGCAAAAAATATGTAATTTTTTGTTTAATTTCGTTGATGATTTAAAATTAAAAGCTATAAGGAAAAATTTTGACACTAATCAAAATTTTAGGATGGAATGACACTAAATTTCTTTTAATCACGAACAAACCTTAGTATATAATTATTTACTATACTATCTTTTAAGCATAAATTGGAGAATTTGTAAGCAATAAAAAACCTTCAAATAGGAATTAAACTACAACACCTTATTTGGTTCTGATTTATATTTTGGTTACTAAATTTTATATATTATAAATGATTTATCTATGCATCTAACTAATAGCATTTGTATCATTATATTAATATGTATTTTCTTAAAATTTTATATGTTATGGAGCATGCATTAATTCAAGAAGTTGATGGAAATGAAAATTTAGATGATGGAGAAAATGAAGATGAAGATGAATAAGGAGATTGAGATTAATGATAATTGCTTGTCATTATGTTAAATGGATTTATTTAGATATTATGTGAATTTATTTAAATATTTACTATTTATGTTTGGACTATTTATTTGATTTTTATAATTAAAAACTTTATTGAACTTAATATTTGTATATTGATATTTGGTAACTCAAAGTTTTTTTTTAATGTATTTTGAGATATAATATTTTTAATTTTTTTTTATAAATAATTATATTTATAAAAATAAAAAACTCCGAGTCAACCCGATTCAACCAGTTGACTCTCGACTCAGTTGGCAAGCCGAGTCGATCTCCGAGTCGCTTCTGAAAATATTGCAATTAACTCGTCATACAAGCTTAGAAGAATAACTGTGCACCTCCATATAATATAAAGACGTGTCTTTTGCTCCTTAACAAACCTCGACCACAGTTTCCATGGCCTGAAACACAATAGATGAGGTTCGTTTTGGACGATTAGATTTGGCTGCAGGCAGTCTTGCTTGGTTTATGGCTTTTAGAATTGATTTTGCAGGGATCGATTTCCAGTTTTCTTTAATGGAGTTCGATATGCAGCTTGCACTCGTAGAGTTTGGGGTTTCTATCGTTCAAATCTCAGGGACTTCACTCTTTTTTTTTTCATTAATAATAACTTGTAAGAGAGAAAACATGGCTCAATCTAAGTTTAATTTCCACCGGCCATTTAAGGGTGCGCATATTAGCGCACTGCGCATGTTATCGAGACCCTCTAGTGACAGCAGAAGGGCCAAATGGTCCATAAAAATAAAAAATAAAAAAAAACATGTGACTGCATGTAATAGGTTTGATGTAGGCCATAAGTTATGTGTCTTTTTTCATACAACACATACATATTTCTGGTGGGATCCACGCTCACAAAAATCGACAAACCCTCCCTCTTGCCTTTTTTTAACACTCTATTTTTTCAATTTCTTTTACTTTCTTTTACTGTTACTCTAAAATTCTAAAGAATTTCACCTTTAAAGAAGCGCAACATTTAAATCAACAATTTAACATACTAATTTTGATTTACAATAAAATTAATCTTTTCTATCAATAAAATTAACAATTCTTTTTTTAAAAAAATGTATATTTAAAATAAAAAAGAGAAAATTATATTTTTAAAAAGGTAGAAAAAAAAGTGGTATTTAACAGCAATTTCTTCTGTATTTATAAGTTTCTCGTAGACTGTTATAATATAAATTATAGTATTGCACAAAAAGATTAAATTTTTCCTCACAAACATGGAAAAAATCAAAATCTTAAAATTCATTAATAAGAAATTCAGGTAATAATAAGATGCAAGAGACAGGATAAAATAAACTTAGCCATATCTAGAAGAAGAACCAAAATCATCCCAGTGGAGATAGAAGCACTGATAAGAAGAAGCACAACAAACCCTAAAGCTAAACAAGGCCTAATATTCAACAAAAAGTTCTGCAAAACACCTACAGCTTTATAAACATCGTTGTTATAGTTAAGGTCGTTATAATAATTCTTTTCCCAATCCATCCAATGAGATGGTGGATTATTGCATGCCTCTGCCATCTTCATTTCTCTTATACGTACCCTTAGTTCGATCATATTCTCGTCCACAAGGTTGCTTCCCCTTTCATTGAAGGCCTTGGCTATGGTTCTTTGGCGGTGATCTTTGGCCAGGAAAAGTGGCTTCCGGTGAAGCTTTGGGGTGGAAACGAAGGTTGCTGCTTCCATTGATGAAAGTTTGATTTTGAATAGAAGTGTAGATATGTATGCATATATATAATACAATATTAGGCGTTAGTGTGAGACACGTGGCATTAAGACGTGTGTCTCGTGGCTTAAACCCTATTAATTAAGGGGAAGTTTCACCAAAGAAGAAAAACAATTTCTCTAAGTAAAGCAAATATGTAACGAGCGTTCGAAGAAAAGAAAAAGCAACACTTCAAGAAAATATTAAAATAGCAATGGAATTCAAATTGGATGAAGTTTTAGGAATTTAGCAACGAAATGCAAAATGGTTGAATTCCATTGCTAAAAAAGGAGGGAGATTTTAGCGCCAACATATAGCAACGGATAAAATTTTCGTTGCTAAATATGGCAGCAGAAAAAATTTGGGATGAAATTTAGCAATGAAAATTAAATTTCGTTGCTAAAATAGCAATGGAATCTAAGTTCCGTTGCTAAATATGGCTGCAGAAAAAATTTTGGATGAAATTTAGTAACGGAATGCAAAATGGTTGTATTCCATTGCTAAAAAATGAGGTAGATTTTAGTGTCAACATATAGCAACGGAATCTAAGTTCCGTTGCTAAATATGGCTGCAAAAAAAAATTGGATGAAATTTAGAAACGAAATATAATTTTCGTAGCTAAAATAACAACGAAATTTAACTTTCTGTTGCTAAATATAGTAGCATTTAATAGCAAAAAATTTTTGGGATGAAATTTAGCAACAAAAATTAAATTTCGTTGCTAAAATAGCAACGAAATCTAATTTTTCTTTGCTAAATATAGTGACATTTAATAGCGAAAAATTTTTGGAATGAAATTTAGCAACGGATATTAAATTCCGTTGCTAAAATAGCAACGAAATCTAAAAAAATAATATATATAGGAAAAAACCTTATTTCTTTCATTTTTGTTCTTCTCTTCACGATCTGGGATCGATATCATCCTCTCACTTCATCTTCTATTCATCCTCAACACCATATATAAACATTGATATTATTTTTTATTATTAAATCTGAAAATTTCTCTTTCAATTAGTGGAAAATCCACATATCTGTTTCTCTCTCTTCAAATTTCGCTTTCTTTCTTTTAGATACTTCGATTCGAGGTACGGAGCTAGGGTTTTTCAATCCCGATCATTTCATCTTTGCATTGTGTTTATCTATTTTTTTTATTTAATTTATCTTTTTTTTCTTTCTTTGTCATGTTTCAGTTGAGAAATTTAGTATTCATTTTGTTCTAGATCTATCAAATTAGAAGAAAACAAAATTTGTGTTAGTTTAATTATAGCATGGAAAAACCTGTAATTAATCACATCATTTATGGATTTTTTTTCGTATTATGAGAAAAATAAGGAAGATTATAAGGAAATATTTGAGTTGGCTTTCAATTTTTTGCTAAACCTCTGTTATATTATTAGTAGGTTATTTAATTTAATTTCTTGATTTGGATTGAAATTGTTGCGTATATGATGTTTACACTAAAACAGCTTGTTGTTTTAGTGTAAACATCATATACGCAACAGAAATATCATAGAACGGCATTATGGCAGACATGGAAGGTGTCAAAGAGCAAGTTGATGGAAATGTTGCTGATAATAACAATTCCCCGTCTTCATCTAAAGAGGGGGTTCTGATTTATTCAGATGGATGGTTTCTTGAACATATAATTATTGTATGTTTAGGGAAATTTGTTATGTAATTCAAGAGTTCTTACCGTTCAAGATTTTCTTTTGGGTGTAAAATTTTTCTTTAGGAAGAAGTGATGAAGAAAAAATATGGACGAATTATGCTGAAGAAATCGCCACTTATTTCTAAGGTTAGAATTATACAGTAACTTGTATAATGAATCTTGGTGGCCATCAGTGTAGGTGTGTGGCAGTTATTTTTTTCAGCTTTAATACATGCTTTGCCCATTCAACCTGCTTTTTTTTTCTCTCCTCTATATCTAACTTATCCTTTTTACAATAGCTTTTTTTAGCAGTAACTTTAATTTTGGTCCATATCAAATGCACCTTGAACTAATAGGAACTTTTAACCCCTGTATTTTTATTAACTGCAATGTCTTTTAACACTTGGGCATTCTAAAATGTTAGAAAGAATGGTGCATTCAAGACAAGCGATGCTAATGTGTTTATAAGCCAATGCATCAAAAGTGGATTGATTATTCTTTTTAATAAACAAATTAATTCAACTGTTAATGAAACATTTTAATTGAACACTTCATCTTCAACTGTTATACACGATTTGATGTATTTGTCTTCTTTTACTTCTTTTACTGCATATTAGAAAAAATATCTTTAAATATTATTATAATTAAAATAGGTAATTACAACACTTTTCGAGCATTTAATGGCTTCATGCATATAAAGTTTTGCCAAAGATTATGTTTTGTGATAAGGAATTGTCCATAGTTTTGATATATAAAAGATAGTGGTTAGGATTTTCCATAGATTTAATTAAATTTATTATTAAATTATGTGATTAAGATATGGATTCCTTTCACTTGAATTAGAGAAAGAAAATAATTTATATGAGTGAAAACAAGAAAAGACCAAATGTCCCTGAAAAACCCTAAAAATTTTAAACTGAAAAATGGCAACCTAAACGTCATTTTTTGGGCCTGAAAAATGCCGTTACAAGAGCTTTGCTCGTAATAAATGACCGTCTCGAAACGAGCTTTCCGAAAACATATTATAATAAGATATTTGACACTTGTAGCAAAAGTTATGACCAAAATAGTCTGTACCATAAAAATAATCCATTTAGGCTTTTTATGTTAGATTTCTTCATTTCTTCTCAAATTTTAATTTAATTTAGGGTTTTTATTATCTATATTTCTGATGATAAATTGTTGGTAATTATTGATTTTATCCATAATCCTTAATGAGATTATGGTAAGTGTAAATTTGTAGCTTTGGCTGGTTTTCTCTTATTCTTTGGGGGCTGTTATGGCTGGTTTTCTTTTATTGCTCTATATGTTGTTTCTGGTGTCTTATGAAATGTAATGAATCATATATGCTAATCAAGTGGAGGTCAAAAGTATTATGCTATCAGAGTTTTGATAGACTACAGTGGTCTAAGTATGGATGATAGATTCGCTGTATTTTTTGAATGTTTTGTTTGCTTATCAGATTGAACTTGGAAGTTAGACTGAACAAGCACCGCCATCTGTTGTACTTCAGTTGACCCTAGAGGATATGCGTGGTTTTAGATTCCTGACTATCTCAGTTGCCCCTCGTCCGATATTATTTCCTTTACTCTTTTTGGTGATCTTTCTTTTTGCTAAACATCATATAAGTCTGCAAGATAGGTGTCATGCATTACCTTGACTGGTTGAATCTGTGCAAAATGCAATACCTTCATTTTTTTAATACAAATGCCTTAGGAGCTACAAATAAACTAAATTGCTCAGCCTTGTTCTATAACAGGCTTGTTAAATCTGCCTTGTTCTATAACAAACTTGTTAAATCTTTTGAAGTAAATACATGGCCAAACACTATTTGTTGGCCACAATTGCTACGTGAGAGGGCTTCTGAATAGTAACTAGTCTCATTAAGCATATATAAAATTATGTATTAGCCTGAACTACTGGTGTAAATTCAAATGACTACCTTGTCACAAATTCCTACTTGATTTCCACATCAGAACTATAATTTATTCCCTGAAAAACTTTAACATTTCCTTGTCTTACGCTATGAAATTAAAGCATCAGAACTAGTCTTATTTTGTATATATATAAAATTATGCAGCTTATAAAAAAAAATTGCCTTTTGGTTGCTAAAATTAGCAACCAAAATTACTTTTCCGTTGCTAAAGTTAGCAATGGAAATATCAATTCCGTTGTTGAATTTAGCAACGGAAATATCAAATTTCGTTGCTAAATTTAGCAACGGAATAGTCTTTTCCGTTACTAAAAATTACCAATTCACCGAAAATGAGTTGGTTGAATTTAGCAACAGAATTAATAATTCCATTGCTAAATTTAGCAACGAAAATGAAATTTCGTTGCTTTTTTTTCGTTGTTATTTTTTTATTAGCAATGAAAAATATCAATTTTCGTTGCTATTTTTTCGTTGTTAAATTGCATTTTTCTTGTAGTGTAATATGTGAGGAAAAATACTTTTTTATATATAATTACATTTTTTTTTTAGTATGGTTGTAAATCCAACCATATTAATTGGAAAACTTGTCACATTTTTAACCATTTGAATTATATGTGAATTAAATTGATGATATAATATTAGACATGGATTGATAGAAATATCATATTAGGTAATATGGCTACTGTAATATATTTTTAGCAATATATTTTAAATTATTGCCTTACTTTATATAAGACAATTTAGTAACATATTTGAAATGATACAAGCATTAAAATATTTTATCAAGACGTTCAAACCGTTGCAATATTTTAAAGCAGCGAGAGCGGATGTAACACCTATCAAATTAGTTTTTATGACAAAATTGTTCTATAACTGTTATAAATAATGAGAATCATGGAGAATCACCAAATTAGTGATTTTCAAAATTAGACAAAATCATGATTTAAGAATCATGGATCAAAATCATGGAGTATAATACAATGAGAAGAATTATGCTCCCAAATATTATTTTTTAGAGAACAATACATTAATAAATCATACCATACCACCAACCAAACAAGACCTTATAATATGTTTGTGAGGATATATATTCAATTTGTAAGAAAAGTGAAATCGGGTTAGTTAGGAACTAAGGAAAACATACAAGTATTTGAACCCTTTCATTTTGGAAAATATGGATTAAATTTTGAAATATATATTTTTTTATAATTACTGATATTATTCGATTTGAGTCTAATTGACCAATTACGATGATAAAATACTTTCTGTATTGATTTTAATTGGATAGAAATGTTTTAGACTTAGACTTATCTTGTCCGCAAAAAGAGTCATTCAGAAAAGAAAAACTCTCAATATGAATTTTCTTGAAAACCGAAGATGAAAAAGAATCGAAACTCTATAAATTGACATGTTCCACTCTTCTTTACTCTCTTTTTTTTCCACTCTATTCTGTATTATTTCTCTAATTTATGTTCTATTTGTACTCTATCTATTTTTCACAAAGTAAATCAGTTAATCTAAAGTCTCCAAAACTTGTTTTTAAAGTGTTTAAAGATTTTTCACATTTGTGAGAATGTTTTGATGTTGTATAACAAATCTTAATTATTCATTATGTTGATTTGAGATTATGTTTTCTAAGTTGTTTGTTCTAATCAGAGGAACTTTTATTTTAAGTTCTAATTTCTAGTTTCAAAGCAATAATTTTAAATACTAACTCAACACTACTCTTGGTATATTTGAGACAAATACTTTTCAGAAAAAAAATAAAATTATATATATATAATTAAATATAGGATCCATAGTATTAGAAATTTAGAATTATAAATATAAATATGATTTTCAATTCAAAGTGATGAATGTATTCATATGTACAAAATTAGAAAGTGCAAAGGGCAGCATTTGTATGTTAGGCCCACACATAGGCCCAAATAAAGTATAAGAGTTAAGCCCCCACACATTTAATTGTTAGAGAGAGAGAGGACGAAAATAGTTAAGCTGTGTGTGATAGAGCATATAACGATTTCACATACTAATTTTGATTTACAATAAAATTAATTTTTTTATCAATAAAATTAACAATTCTTTTTTAAAAATGTATATTTAAAATAAAAAAGAGAAAATTATATTTTTAAAAAGGTAGGAAAAAAGTGGTATTTAACAGATTTCCCTTGCAAACTTGGAAAAAAAAAATTTAAATCTTAAAATTCAGGTAATAATAAGATGCAAGAGACAGGATAAAATAAACTTAGCCATATCTAGAAGAAGAAACAAAAGCATCCCAGTGGAGATAGAAGCACTGATGATAAGAAGCACAACAAACCCTAAAGCCAAACAAGGCCTAATATTCAACAAAAAGTTCTGCAGAACACCTACGGCTTTATAAACATCGTTGTTATAGTTAAGGTCGTTATAATAATTCTTTTCCCAATCCATCCAATGAGATGGTGGATTATTGCATGCCTCTGCCATCTTCATTTCTCTTATACGTACCCTTAGTTCGATCATATTCTCGTCCACAAGGTTGCCTCCCCTTTCATTGAAGGCCTTGGCTATGGTTCTTTGACGGTGATCTTTGGCCAGGAAAAGTAGCTGCCGGTGAAACTTTGGGGTGGAAACGAAGGTTTCTGCTTCCATTGATGAAAGTTTGACTGTGAATGAAGTGTGGATATGTATGCATATATATAATACAATATTAGGCGTTAGTGAGAGACACGTGGCATTAAGACGTGTGTCTTGTGGCTTAAACCCTATTAATTAAGGGGAAGTTTCACCAAAGAAGAAAAACAATTTCTCTAAGTAAAAGCAAATATGTACGGAGGGTTCGAAGAAAAGAAAAAGCAATATGTGAGGAAAAATACTTATTTATATATAATTACATTTTTTTTAGTATGGTTGTAAATCCAACCATATTAATTGAAAAACTTGTCAATAAATTAAATTGATGATATAATATTAGACATGGATTGATAGAGATATCATATTAGGTAATATGGCTACTGTAACATATCTTTAGCAATATATTTTAAATTGTTGTCTTACTTTATATAAGACAATTTAGTAACATATTTGAAATGATACAAGCATTTAAATATTGTATTAAAATGTTCAAACCGCTGCAACAATTTAAGGTAGCGAGAGCAGATTTAGCACCTATCAAATTAGTTTTTTATGAAAAAATGATTCTATAGCAATAGTTTACTAGAAGCTATATTCGATGTTATTAAAACCGAACTGATCGGATTATAAACCATCAGTTGATCCGATCAATTGGAAACCTTGTTGAATCATGAATCCTCTAACTCTCCGATTCTTTATTCAGTTCGGTTTTAATAAAGTTGGCTATATCTACTCTCGTTGCATTAGGTTATTGCAACAGTACAACAATTAAATACTTGTAATATTGTTAATATATTGTTATATTATTACTTTATATAAATTAAGACAAAAATTTAAAATATAATGTTAAAAATGTGTTGCAATAGACTTATTTTGTAATAATGTGTATTAATATTAAATTTCTTACATCATTTCTTATAAAAATAAATAAAATTTTTTTGAAAAATAAAAGTTTTGGAAAGGATGCAAATAAATGTATCCCCAAAGTTTGCCATCAAGAAGTAGCTTATTTTGTGGATATAAGTAAAGCAATTCTATAAGAGAAAGAAACTAGAGGATGTCATATGATTCCTGATGCAGTTTTGTTGGGATGACCATACCAACATAAGATAACACGATCCTATCTAAGGATTTGCTTTTTATTTTTATTTTTTTTTAATTTCCAAGAAAAAGTTTAATTTATAAATGCATTATATTTTTCCTATTTATACTATGATTAAGTTGTTCGTTGTCCAATATATTCCTATTTAATGTGTCTTATTATCTATAACTGTAAATTATTAATTCTTAGTTTACTATGCTCCTAATTAATTCACGTAGGTATGTAATATTTTGAAGTAAATGTGTAAATATTAGTGATAAATCACAAAGTTTCGTAGAGTAGGGTGTCTTCACTTTATATTAGATGGGGGCAGGTTTGAGAAACAAGTGATCAGTTCTAATCGGATCATTCAGCTGAAAAACCTACAACAATACTTAGCGCGGTGGACCCGGGCTTCAGCACTCCGACGTTCAAATTAGCTATCGGGAAGGAATAATATATATTAAAATTTTATTTTCTATTTTAGGAGATATAATACCATTACCACTATGATAAGCCTAATTAATGTAAAAATAATAAAAAATGCATAGTATATCATATTAATTAATTTATGTAAAAATTAAAACAAGACTATGTATATTTATAGAATCAAGATAATATATAACTACGAGTCGTATATATTTTTATTTTAATGGTGCTCTTGCATGCGTGTATATATGTATACATATGGATTGAAATGAAGAAATGTGCTTTTTTAAAAAAATAATTGAATTAAATAAAATCTTTACTTTTAAAATTTTAATCATCGCAAGTTTTACTTTCTAACTTGCAGCTTGCAAATTAAAATATTGAATTTCACGTCAAGCATGCCTATAAATAATTAATTAAGACACCATTATCAAACCGGTGAAGAAGACTAATTGATTTCCACTCTTAAATCTAATTTTATTATACATATTATTAAAAAAAAATTCAAGAGATAAAATATAATGATACATATTCCTTCTCTCTTAATCATATGTCTCAAATTCGAAATTTTAAAGTAGAATATATTTAAATATTTGAAAAAAAATTAGTTTTCTTTATCGGTTTATTCGGTATAAATTTAAATTAGTCAGATAATTATATTTTGGGATAGTAAATGGTTATAAAGAAGAAAAAAAAATTGATTAGACATGTTTGAGTAATAAATGAGAAAGAATAAATAAATAATTTTGGTTTATAAGAAAAGATAAACGAGGAAGAGAAAAGAAAGCAAAAGGAAATACTTCGACCGAAAGCACCGGCCAGAAGACATTACCAAACTCCTCCAAACCCCAAAACGACAGCCAAATACTCAATCCAAATCTTAAATCTTTGTCTCAATACAAAATTTGTCTTGGTTCTCAGTTTATTGTTTTTTATTTTTTAAAAAGTAAGTTCATTGTTCTTAAATTTGAATTATAATTCCGTTTCTCTATATAAAAGTTTGGCCAAAAGTAAAATTTTTTCCTGAAAAAAAAACTGAATTATTATTTTAAGTTTTTTTTTTTGTCTCGTTCTCTTTCTTTCGCTTTATTAATTTTGTATTATGTTTGTTCATATACACAAATTGAGTTAATTTATTCAACTTGACTAAACCGAATTTGGGCAAAAATTTTCTTCTATAATGCAGTGCAGGTAATGATGAAGTGATTCCTATTGGACAAGACATTATCCTAATTATTATTCACAAATTTGTCGATTATTTAGGTATAATAATGATTTACACTCTAATTCCTATTTATTGAAGTTGAAATCTTCATATATAGACAGACAATCCATAAGTGAGAGCACATGGTTTGGCTCCCAAAAAATAAATTCATATCATAATTCGTGATTGATTAATTGGATGTTGAATATTTGTTATTGATAAAAGTCATAATACTAATTTGTCAATTATAATTATCATATAATATCATACGATACAAAGCTCATACCATAGTGGAATTAATTATTCTTATTTTCTTCTTACTTATTCACATTAAGCCATAAAATCGTGTCTAATCAAAACAGATTATTAATTTTTTAATCCAATTAAAATACACCACATTATCTTAAATATCAGGAACCAATTTCTAATAACTCATAAATTTAATTTTATAAGAATTTTGGCGAAAGAAAAGCTGATCATTAATCAAAGTCAAGCACTTAATAACAACATTACACAACAAATTAATTTCTTTTTTTAGGGTGAATTTTAACGCAATAAACTGAGATTATATTTAATATTTTTCAATAAAAAAGATATAATAATTAAGATAAACTCTTATTCAGAAAAGGAAATGTTAATGCAGCACTTTAATTATGGAAGAAATGGCATGATACACGATTTCCCATCACCATTACCAGAATGGCATAATTAATATATTTTAGGCACCAAATAAACAGTGCATGGCATTTACATTCGTTAATTCTATTTTGTGGGTACCTTCAACCAAATTAAAGAGAATTAAAGCTTTTCTTTTTCTTTTTCTTATTATAATTAGTTAAGCATTTTATATCGACTAATTATAAAAATATAATACTTTTCATAAAAGTTCCATCAATTATAAAAAAATATAATATTTTTTATAAATATTTGAATAATTTAATATCACAAGTTGGCTTTTATAATTGGTTTAAATTTAATATTTATTTTTTCGCATGTATTACTAAAAAAAATTGATAAAAAAGTGAATAAAATAAATTGAAAAAAAGAAAAATATTTGAAGATTCAGTTTTATGATACGGCAAAGAATATAGGATAAGATAAGTTTAGAAATTAAGATGAATAATACGTAATCAACTCCATTAACGAGAACTGTAAATTTTCTTAAGATTCACTGGATCCAACAACAATCCAAATTTGCATCACTGCTCAATATCATGATTTTGATGGACGAAAGACAGTTCAATGCATCAAATTAACAGGAAAAAGTTATATGTAAACCCGGGATTGGCTTGTCGAATATTTAGAAAAGAATTTTCCTAAAAAACCTATTATTGCAATATATCAACTTGCCACAAAGAATTAGTTGCTAAATCCTTAAATTTTGTCTTCTAATTAAATAAGTGATGAAGTTGCCAAAGGAAAATTGAAATCACATATGAAAAAGAAAGTCATGATTAATCGCAAAATCGATTTAAAATTTTTGTGGTTAATTAAATGGGTTTTTGTGTGTTGATTATTTATATTATGAATTTTTAAAATAATAGTTATCGTTACGATTTGGTCATTCAAAATATTTGCAGTTGCAATTAATCGATCGATGTGCATTTTTTAATATATATTAATTTTTCAAAATATTACCATTTTCGTCTTATATATTTATAGAAGCATAAACAATTATTTTTATATTTAAATAAAGAATTAGAATGTAAATATGTGGCTAACAATAAAGAATTAGAATTTGAAAAATTAAAAATCAATACGATGGAGTATATTATATTTTTATTTTGAAATTTGTTTATTATTATATTTATATTTCATTTTGAAATTTATTTGGTATTATGTTTGATTTATAATGTTTATTTTTAATACTTTGAACAATTGAAATAAATTTTGCAATTATTTATACGTTAAAAAATTTAATGGTTAACCAAATATTAAAGATTAACTAATAAAAAAATTGAAATATATGGTTTAATTAACTGAAATTATTAAACTGATTGATGGTTAATAATTTAAAAAAAATGATATTGGTGTTATAAAACTAATTAAAGCAAAGACAGATATAGTATGAATAGAAAATTTTCTCTTATTGATTGTCGATACTGAATAACTACAATGGGGTATTTATAGGTACAACATAAAAGTAGTAGAATCCTATTAAAACATGGAGAGGGATGAGTTTGATAGTCATTCATATACTTTATAATTATCACAATACTTCTCATTGGATAACTATGCACTATGAATATGCCTCGTTAAAACCTTGTTAAAAAAAATCAAGTGGAATAAAAATTTAGCGAAGGAAAAAGAGTACAGTATTCATAGGCAATTTACTTCCCCTAAAAAATACAATAATTATAATATTTTCTTAAGTTTACACATTCCGATACTGCGCATATGCCTTTTAAAAATCGAAGTCGGTAAAGCTTTGGTGAAAAAACCTACTGAGTTGTCACTTGAGCGAATTTTACAAACATCAATTTGACCATTCTTCATGAGTTCATGAGCATAAAAAAATTTTGGTGAAATATGTTTGGTTCTATTACCTTTTATATAACTACCTTTGATTTGTGTAATACAAGCTGCATTATCTTCATACAATATTGTTGGTTTGTTCTCCATCATTAATCCACATGCTCCTTTAAGTCATACAAAGATCTTTGAAGTTCAATAGAATACATTTGTAGAGACTCTGGATTATATGCTTCAGGCATCTTGAATCCTTCAGGGATTTTCATATAAATATCATTATCTAATGACCCATATAAGTAAGATGTAACTACATCCATTAGATATATGTCAAGTCCTTCAGAGACTGCTAAGCTAATAAAAAATCTAAACGTAATTGCATCCATAATTGGAGAGTACGTCTCTTCATAATCTATGCGTGGTCTTTGTGAGAAATCTTGAGCCACAAGTCTAGCCTTGTATCTTACAACTTCATTCAGTTCATTTTCTTACGTACAAAGATCCATTTATATCCAAATGGTATGACATCTTCTGGTGTTAGGACTACTGGTCCAAATACTTTTTGTTTAGGTAAAGAATCTAGCTCAGTCTGAATTGCCTTTTTCCATTTTGGCCAATCAATTCTTTGTCGACATTCTTCTATAGTTTTAGGCTTAGGCTCATCATCATTTGCTATTTCAGAAGTAATTGCATATGCAAATACATTATCAATAATAATTTCATCTTTTTCTAACATATTTCCAGTTTTCAGTGAGATCTCATAATTTATCAGTACCAGAACTACTTCTGGGGTTGCTTCTCTAGAAATATGTAGTTGTGTATTTGAGTTGTTTCAAGCCTCTTCAGGAGAATCGATTGAATGATTTTTTATTTCTCTCTTCTTTCGAGGAACAATATCTTTTTCACCAATGGGTCTACCACGCTTCTGGCATAAATTAGATTCATTTGTATGTCCTATAAGGACATTTAATCGTACAGGGGCATTTGTAGCTGGAATGTAAGATTTGGTGACCTTTTGAGTGTCTGTAAAGATATCGGACAGCTGATTTACAACATTATGTAAATGAATTATTCTTTGAACTTCAAGTTCACATTGATTTATGTGTGTATCGAATTTGGACAAAGTTAGTGTGTTCCAACTGATTTCTTGATGAGCTTTTGGCCCATTTTCTTTATCTTCTAATAATGGTGGGAAGACCAATTCATCAAATTGACAATTTAAAAATCTTGCTCGAAAGAGGTCACCAGTTAAAGGTTCAAGATATTTGATAATAGAAGGCGAATCAAAACCTACATAAATACCTAAATGTCGTTGATGGCCCATTTTAGTTCGTTGAGAAGGAGCAATGAGAACATATACAACACAACCAAAAATTCTAAGATAAGATATGTTAGGTTGTTAATCAAAAATAAGTTGTAAAGGTGAAAACTTGTTGTATGCAGATGGTCGAAGATGAACTAAAGATGCAGCATAAGTTATAGCATATCCTCAAGCAAATGCAAGAAGTTTTGATTTTATGAGCATAGGTCTAGCAATTAATTGTAAACGTTTAATGAAAGATTCAGCTAAATCATTTTGAGGGTGAACATGTGCAATGGAATGTTGAACATCAATTCCTATTGACATACAAAAATCATAAAATGTGTTTGAAGTAAATTCACCTGCATTATCTAAACGAACTGATTTAATGGGATGGTCAGGAAAACTTGACCTAAGCTTTATAATTTAAGCTAAAAATTTAGCAAAAGTAACATTGCGAGAAGATAATAAATACACATATGACCATTTAGTTGAAGCATCAATCAAAACCATAAAATATCGAAATGGTCCACTATATGGATGAATTGGGCCAGAAATATCTCCTTATATCCTTTCTAAAAAAATAGGAGATTTCAAAGGTAATTTAGATAGTGAGGGTTTTATGATCAATTTACTTTTAGCATAAGAACTACAAAAGTAATCATTTCATAAAAATATTTTTTGATCTTTTAGTCCATGTTCATTTGTATTCTTAATAATACGTCGCATCATGGTTGAACCGGGATGATCAAGGCGATCATGCCAAAGTATAAATGTTTTAGGGTCTGAGCACTTTTGGTGCATATAGTTTGATTCAACCATTTTTATTTTTGTGAAATACAATCCGTTGGGAAACTTGAAGGTTTCTCTAATATGAACTTTTGGTTCAATTTTGTGGATGTAATATATAGATATTCAACATTTTCATCGCTTGTAGTTTCAATATGATATCCATTACGACGTATATCTTTAAAACTTAGTAGATTTCTTCGAGATCTACTTGAATACAACAAATCATCAATATATAATTTTGTTCCATTTGAAAGCATAATTTGGACTCTTCCGAAGCCTTCAATTACATTTGCAGAACTAGAAATCGTATTAACATTAATTTCAGCTAATGTTAATTGCATAAAACATTTCTTATCATGAAGAATTTTGTGAGTTGTACCACTATCCACTAAACATATATCTGCCTCTATGACATTAAGTTTATTTTGTATTATCTATTAACACACAAAAAATATATTTTTTAAGAATGATAAACAAAAAATATGTATAACAAAATAAACTTGAACTATTATGACTAGTAAAATTCAAAAACATTAAGTTTAAAAATAATAAACCTAAATAAACATGAAATTGTTCCAAAAATCAATCTAATCTTAATGGACATTTCCATCTCCAATCAAGTGGTCAATTTTGTCATCCTTAAGAAAATCAGAGACATCAAAATTAACATCTAAAGGTTCATTATCATAAGCATCAGCAATAGGTTAAGAAAAATTTACTTTAACATTTTTTTCTTTAGCTTTTAATGATGTATTATACAGATCAACAAGATATTTTGGAGTGCAACATATGTGAGATCAATGCCCTTTTGTTCCACATCTATAGCAAATATTGTCATGATTTTGTATCTTCTTTTCATAATTTTTCGCACCTTTTTTGTCAGAATGTGGTGGATGATTGGAACCAGTTAAAAAAATTTTTCGACCACGACCTCTTCTCCCACGACCTTGAGAAAATATTGCATTCACTTTAGGGAATGGAGATGAACTAGTTGGGCGAGATTGGTGGTTTTTCAATAAAAGCTCATTATTTTGCTCAGCCACAAGCAAACAAAAAATTAATTTAGAATATTTTTTAAACCTACGCTCTCAATATTGCTACTACAGGAGCACATTTGAGGCGTGAAAAGTTAAATATGTTTTCTCTAACATATCCTCATGAGTAACTTTCTCTCCACATAATTTCAATTAAGAGCTAATTTTAAATAGGGCTGAATTATACTCACTTAGAGTTTTAAAATCTTGCAAACGTAAGTGTATCCAATCATATTGAGCTTTAAGGAGGATCACTATTTTTTGATGTTCATACCTCTCCTTTAAATTATTTCAAAGAATTAATGGGTCTTTAATAGTGAGATATTCAGTTTTCAATTCTTCGTGTAAATGATGCCGAAGGAATATCATTGCTTTTGCGTGATCCAGCAAGGATGCTTTATTTCCTTCTTTTATGGAATCTTCAAGATTCATAGCATTCAAATGAATTTCGGTATCAAGTACCCATGATAGATAATTTCTTCTAGAAATATCAAGAACAATAAAATCAAGTTTCGTAAGATTTGACATTGTAAACACACTACACTTAAAAAGAGATATTTAAAATTAGGCTATAAGTAAATTGTAAAAAAATTAATAAATAAAATTAAATCATACATAATTAATTTAAATATACATAACTTTATGCAAATGTCATTGATTTGATATAGGCATAATTATGGCCAACCATTTATCATATTTGTTTTCAATTAAAGATGTCAAAAGATGGTATATTTGATTTACGGTATTGAGAAAAAAATTAATAATAATAATAATAATAATACAACTACGAATATATTTATCCTACTTCTACACAAGCACTTGCATTTTCAATAAACTAGAAAGTATTGACGATATAATTAAATAAGAGAGATGCTAAAAAAAATAAAGGCAACATACTAATTTAATAGCAAAGGCAAGCTTCAAATTGCATTGAAAACCTCACTTTAGATTTCTTTACCAAAGAATGGAATCCATTAATTAAACATTTTCTTAAGAAAAAAAACATTATTTTGTACGTTCCAAGTCAAACTCAGCATTAAATTTTATGAAGAAGTAAATAAGATAAATCCTAAATTTTAATCCCGATCCAATCAACAAATATACATAATATGACCAGATTCAACTCATAAAAAGATTAATAAATTAAATTAAAAGAAATGAAAATAGAAATGAAAGAAGGGAAAGTAGAACGTAGTATGACATCATTTGATTTTTGAAATTGAGAAGAAAAATAGTAATAACATAAACAATTAACATCAAGACATATAATATATATTGTCTCAAACATATATAAGCCTTTTAATATATAACGATTGACATTATAAATTTATAAAATAATATAAAAATAATTTTGAAATGATTTATCGTTAAATATTGTAAATTAGAATTCTTGATTCTTTCGAGCCGGTTTGTCGTAAACCACCGACTTTCAATAATCAATAGAGGTTATCGTACTGATAACGTGTTTTAAAACTAATTAAAGTAAAGACAGATATAATATGAATAGAAAATTTTTTCTTATTAATTGTCCATATTGAATAACCAAAATGGGATATTTATAGGTACAACATAGAAGTAGTAAAATCCTACTAAAATATGAAGAGGGATGAGTTTGATAGTTATTCATATACTTTATAATTATTACAATAATTGGCTTATTTACTAAAATTTGCAAAAAAAAAAAAATCAGTTAACTGGTTGATAAATTTTATGAAAAGATTAAATAATAAAAAATAATACAATCTTTAACCCTAATAACATGCAGAATTATAAAAACATAATTAAAAAAAAAAAGAAAAAAGTATGAATGGTAATTTAATCAATAAATAAACCTAGATACAATTCCCATAGCTATTTCTAAAGTAAGAGAGAGTACAACTCCATAAGATATGAACAGAGAGAAGATGAGAAGTGCTAGGGTTCCTAATCCTAACCAAGGCCTGATATTCAAGAAATAATTCTGCAACAGTCCGATAGCTTCACAAACATCTTGGTTATAATAATTAATGTAATATTGTTTTTCCCATTCCATCCAATCATACGTGGACACCTCTTCATCGAGCGGTTTCATTTCCTTGATGCGTTTTCTTAACACAATCACATTCTGATCCACCATACTGCCCCAGTTCTCTCGCCTTTCTCCTCCTCTTCCTGCCTTTACAGCCACCGTTTCCGGGTAGGGAGATTCCGGGAAAATGGTTGCCGGAAATATTTAGGAGATGTAAAGAGTTGGGTTGCTTCCATTAATGGCGATGTTGTACTGAGTAGAATAGAATGCGAAGATGGATGTTTCTGAAGAGAGAATGCGAAGATAGATAGATGTATTGGATATTGAAATGTTATGCTAATTTATATATAATATAGAGCAAAAGTTACGTGGAGAGCTATTATATTGTAAATATCTTAACAATGATGATTTATTATTATTTTATCTAAGTTCTTGGCAATTTTTATTAGGGTGGATTTTAACGCAATAAATTGAGATTATATTTAATATTTTTTAATAAAAAGATGTAGTAATTAAGATAAACTCTTATTCAGAAAAAGAAATGGTAATGCAGCACTTTAATTATGGAAGAAACGGCATGATACACGATTTCCCATCACCATGACCAGAATGGCATCATTAAACGCATTTTATTTTGATATATTTTAGCCACCAAATAAATAGTGCATGGCATTTACATTTATTAATTCTATTTTGTTGGTATCCTCAACCAAATTAAAGAGAATTAAAGCTTTTTTTTTATTATTTTATTTTTAATGTCCAACGTTATCTTTAATTGGCTTACATCGAATTAGCCTAAAGGCGCATCACACAAAAAGCCTAGCCTTGCACGGATTCAAAAGCGCTAAAGGCCTCTCGCATAGACAACCAAATGCGTGGAGTACTTGATTGATCAAGATTGTCCGATAGGACAAGATAAGAATCTATCACATAAAAATTATCTGACACATATTTTTATCATATTCATCATTTACAGTCCATTATATTATTGTCAACCTATTCTGATACCTAGATATATAAACCTCTTCTACAACTATTTACATTCACTATAAATATCAGGTTTATTCACATTTTACACAACGTATACGATTATAAATAATATTTCTAATATTTTCTCATGACTCTCTTTATACTTAAAATAACTTAAGTATCAGAGTACTAATGTCCAATTCGATCGAACTAGCCTCTCTTTTTTACAGGTTTGCATACCATCCGACCAATTGAACACCTCTACCTAACCATCACTGACTCATCGTTTTACTTACTGTAAAGGCCCTCATCTTTACAAAATTTTTGGATTTATCATTTTTTTCTTTTTTTTTAAATAATTTTATTTTTCTTCTTATTGTTTAATTCTTGTGGTTAAATTATTACATTGTTTTGCAATGCTTTTAGTTTCAACAATTATTTTTATATCGACTAATTCTTATAAAAGTTCAACCAATTATAAAAAAAATATAATTCTTTTTTTATAAAAATTTGGGTAATTTAATATAATAAGTTGATTTTTATAATTGATTTAAGTTTAAATTTATTTTCTTAGTACTTATTGATAATGTCTGATTTGTCAGAGTCTTAGGACGAGTCAATGGCCGTATGATCCAATCATTGGGTGAGGACCTGTAAGAAGTTTTGTCCAATCAGTTCAGGTGAAAGTACTCCGAAACTTAAGTTAGAGACCTGAAAAAAGATGAATCTAGAGAAAGAGTCAATCATACCTAAAACCATTGTACATTGAACTATTTATAAATGGTGTGAGGGCGCACTTGTAACACCCGTACTATATCTTTGACTGCTGACTTAAGCGATAAGTCAAAATTTTTTTCAACCAATTAATTTATGAACTACCAATTCTTTTTTTATCCGATCGTCCGAAAGTCGGATTGGCGAAGATTGTAAAATTGTCCGCTCAATCGAATAAGCATTTAATCAAACAACTGTCATAAGTTAAAAGACAGGTGCGTGTGTCGAGAGTAACACTTCGACGTTCGGACTAGTATGGCATTTCTTTTCAACGAGTGGTAGATTCTGGTTGGATGATTGGTTGGTGTACTCGATGAGTCTCTCTGTATAAATAGGTGACTTTTAGGGATCATTTTCTGCTTTTTATAAATTTCTCTGGCAAAACTCTATTGAAATTTTCTCTCACATTCCCAGACTTTTAGACTTCAAGAGTTTTTTTTCAAGTTTTAAAATTGTTTGCCCAAGTAAGTAATTTTTACTTACATGTCCTATGTTTCCCTTTCATCTGACTCTTCATGCACTTGCATTTGCCTTACCTCTAAATCCTCTAAGAAATTTTCTAGTTTGGATCCCCAATCTTTGGTTGAAATTAAGAACTATTTCACTTCTCTCCCTCATCTGAAAATGGCCTCCAGCAGTGGTCAATCCCTAGATATGAGCTTTATTGAGGAGTATAGGAATAGTCCCGCTATGGAGAAATGCTACAAATTGATGCAGAGAGAGGTGTCAAAAATAAAGGCTAACTATGGTCTGTCGGATGATGTGCACGTGATGAAGTTTCTTAAATCTATAGTGATGATAGAGGGCCCATTTGGCATGAACGATAATGACTGGTTTATTTGTCATTTATAGAGTTTAGATGTGGGGCTTAGATTTTCACTTAACACTTCTGAGATCAACATTCTCGAGGGTTATGGGGTTGTGCTAAATCAATTAAACCCTAATGGATGGAGGGCGATAGCGTGCTTAAGGATACTCTGCAAAATTGAAGCAGTCGGCCCCACTTTTGATCTCTTTACCCATTTTTTTATCTATCCAGTTGGATTGATGAAACAGAGTATTACTTCACTAGTAGGTCGAGGAAGAAGTTGTTTATTCTCCCTACATCGATGAAGGGATCTAAGGAGAAGTTTTTCCTAATATGGAAGTCAGAGAGATTTGGTGTATCACTTGCCCAATCGAATAGGGCAGCTTCCCTAGAGGAGAGGGTAGGCGGTGTGTTCTTGTACGCAGCCGACATTGACAAGTTGATTAAAGTCGTGAATAGGAATAAAGTTCCATATAATTCTAATCAACTGTTGCACATCCTGGATGGATCATCGAGCTCTTCAAAGGGAAGAGATGCAAAATTTGAGCATTGGAAAATATTATAGGAAAACTATCTTGTTATCTGTCTACCATGTATTGCATATGCAGTTATAGTGAATCTCAGTGTAAACTACTTATCTCTTCTTGTCTTCTTGCTTCTTCCCTCCTGTTTTTTTCTTTTTTTCTTTTGTACAACTACGATGATGGGCACAAGAGATATGACAAAAGAACTGGCCGGGGCCACCAAATAGCAGTTTGCGATGAAACAGGCTGTAAAGGAAAAGAAATGTGGCAAGAAGAGGATGAGGACGATATTGTCTTCTTTCGAGGTAGAGCAGCACAAAAGGCCGAGGCATGGTTTGAGTAAATCCTCTCAGGGTAGAGCGTACTCCAAGGATCCTGTATCCCCTACAGTAAAGCCCTCTGTGAGTCCCACTAATGTTAACACAGCACCTACTGCATCTAGCCCTCCAACTCGTCTTTCTTTGTGAAGATTAAAACCTAGGGATGAATCATCACCAAAGAATATGTTTATGGTGTCTGACCCTCTTGCTATTCTCATGACGTAAGAATTTATCGGGGAAGCATTTGTGAAGGTAGCTGAGAAGGTCAAGGGCAAGAAGGCATCTTAGGCAATGCAGTCAGGAAAGAGTTATGTGTGAAGCCTGGTCGAAAATCCATCTGTATGAAGGACATGCTGAAGGAGCATTTTGGAGAGGGGTTATCTGCCTAAGATTCTAAGGTGACATCTTTCATCTGCAAATGGCTCCTTGATAAGAAGGACTTCCAGGAGATGAGTGACCGAAATTTGCTGAGGTGAGAGGCAAGGGCATTCCAAATGGCGGGTTTGGATGTCTGTTTTGCTACCCTCTCTTTTGATATTTAATGAGTCAATTTTTTCTTTTCTTTCTTCATCGCTTATTATGGATTTTGTCTGTGGTTAGTTAATCAAGCGGGACATGCGGCTTCATGGTCAGACCATTTATTTTAGAGTGAAGTGGGATGACAGTGTCCAAGCAAAAGGAGATCTCAAGTGGAAGCTTGAGGCTACAATAAAGAAAAACTCAAGCCTAAAGGTAGAGAACCTTTATTGGAATGAGGAGTCCTCTAAAAGGAATGCTGAATTGGGCACGCTGCGAGAGAAGATTGCTAAGCTGGAGGCGGATGTGGAAAGGCTGAAGGGTGATGACGTCCAGCCAAAAAGGCTTGAACAGGACAATGCCAAAATGTCTATTGATTGCTACCATATCTCCTCCGAGTATGATAGGGTTATCGAGGATAGAGATAGGGTTATCACGGAGCGGGATGCCTTCAAGGTTGCCTTCGAGGAGAAAGAGCACGCTCTTATTGGTAGACACTTAGAGGAGTTGGCCTCTCAAAGAGGCAACCTCATTAGGCAACTGGTCGAGGCTTAAACCAAAATTCTTTTTCTACTTGTGTATAAAGCCAAGAGGTATTTTTCCAATGCCTTTCTCGACTGGATGGAGAATCCCAAGGTGTTGCCCAATCCGCCATCTAGCAATAATGAGGAGGATTTGCCTGAAAAGGAGGAGATGGAGGAGATTTTGGGATATGTTAATTATGTGAGGCCCCAAAATAAATCCTAATAGGATTAGTGTATAGTGAAAAGAGAGATTGAAAAGGGTTCAATGTAAAAGAATTATTAATTATTTAATAGGGAATGTAATCAATATTAATGTAAAAGTGAAGGGCAATTTCGTAAATTATCACTTTAGGGTAAATGTGCATTATTACTATTAAAGTAGGGATAATGTATTATAATGAGTTAGTATAGTGTGTGAGTGGTAATTAAGATTAATTATAGGAAGTAAAGTGCAAGTTTTTAATGGCCAAATAAGTGACCCAATTAGAGACAAGCATGTGTTTCCTTCTAGAAAGGGTAAAGAAAAAGCAAGAGAAAGACAGAAAAAGAAAATCTGCCTTTGTGGTGGGTTGGTCAGCCACCTAATGGCCAAAGGGAAGTCCAAAAATTCTTCTTCCTCTCCATACTACTCTTGTGTTCATGATTTTTCTTAATAAGGGGCTTATATGAATTGGCTAATTTAAGCAAGAGCAAAGGAAAAGAGGAGGAATTCTAGAAGAGTAAACTTGGATTAATTTTGAAGGTATGAGAGTTTCTACTTCACTTTCATGCATTTAAGTTATTCTAAGGCTATAAATGCATTGTAATAAAATTTTAATTGATGTTAGAGTTCATAGATGTTGAATAGATGTATGGAAGGAGTGATTTATGCCTTAAAAGATGACATAGTGAAAATTTGCTTAAGGTTCACTTGAACCAGTTTTAGTGTAAAGAGCATAACTCTTTATGTAGATGCCCAAATGAAGTGAATCTAGTTGAAAATGAAACATAATACATATATCTACAACTTTGTAGAAGACATGAAAACTTTAATATGTCCCTAAAGTCCTCAAAATTTAGCTTTAATTGGAGTGATGTCTGCTACCCTATCATCTAGAGCAGTTCGCACTATTTTAGTAATATCTTAAGATTTAGACTATAGAATTGAGTTATTTTTTAATATTTTAGAAACTAGAGACATAAAGAAACAACTTTGTAGAAGAACATTTTTCCTAAAAATGTTGTTTAGTGTGATTAAATTAACGTACAAGTTAGATACTGAAAGCATTCTACAGGATTTCGCGAGTAGGGAGATAAGCCTTTTGTCGCAATCATGACCCATGTCGCACTATCGACAAAACCCTCTCACTCCCACCAAAATATACCCTGATTGAAGCTAATGGGATATCTAAGGGTTTCAAACATTACCACAACCCTTTTAGACACTTTTAAGCCTAATGAGGC
Source organism: Excoecaria agallocha (assembly GCA_037975025.1). NCBI lineage: Eukaryota > Viridiplantae > Streptophyta > Magnoliopsida > Malpighiales > Euphorbiaceae > Excoecaria > Excoecaria agallocha. The sequence goes on from CM075816.1 coordinate 25,281,529, forward strand.
CACATTAAGTGTGGAATTTAAAAGAATAGGTGCATATATGATCTTTGAGTGTATAATGATGCAATGTGATGACTATGATCAATGATATGCCTAGTATTTTATGAAGTGGTAACTATATTTGAAGTGAATTTTTAAGTGAAGTTAATTATGCATTATATGGGGATATTATTTGTATGTTCCACTATGTATAAACTCTATGACCTTGAATGTATTGAATATGATAACCTTGAGTGATTAAAAAAAACTTATTTAGCCTGAAATTTGGATAGTAGTGAAGTACAGGCATGCTTATAAGGAGATAGTGATTACAGCTGCTAGTGTTGGCACCCTTTGGTATCTAGTGAATCGATACCTTTTGGTATCTAGTGTTGGTACCCTTTGGTATCTAGTGAATCGATACCTTTTGGTATCTAGTGTTGGCACCCTTTGGTGTCTAGTGAATCGATACCTTTTGGTATCTAATGTTGGCACCATTTGGTGTCTAGTGAATCAATACCTTTTGGTATCCAGTGATTGGCGCCTTTTGGTATTTAGTGATGTAATACCTATACAATATTTAGTATTTCTAAATGTCCATTCCTATACCGAGCATAAGCTGTAAAGGTGATTATGATAGAATAAACGTAGTGCTAGCGATGGGTATGATATAAAAGATTATTGATTTATTTATGGTTATTATCGTTAAAGCTAATGATTTATATATGTTGCATATATATAAGGTAGTTAATACATATGAAGGATTAAGTATATAATGACGGTAATGAGATGTGTTCGAGTAATGAATGAGTTGTGAAATGTATGGTTGATGTGTTACCTATTAGTTAATATAGAGTATAAATAAACGTTTAGAACTATGTGGTTCTGATTCTCAATTTTGGGATATGTAGGAAGCTTGAAATACAAATTCCGAGTTTGAACCAAATGTTAGATGTAAATGTTAAGTGTGCTAGTGTCAGTGGTCTTTTAAAAAAGTGACTTGTAAGAGTAGTTTGAGTGTTATTAACAAAGTCAAGGTACTAACTCAATATAGTAGTTTAAGTGAGTGTATTCTGAATAGAGTGGAATGAATAACTAGTGGAGGAAGTTAAACCAAAATAAATAGTCAATCTGTTTGTGAGTTTAAGGTCGATGATAGTAAAGAACTAGATACGACCTAAATTATATGAATTAAATTATTATTATCTTTGCAAATGATTAGTTGTATGTATTGCATGAGTAGGTTTGAGTTGAAGATGTTCTCGTGGCTAGATAATTGGCACTATAGCAAGTGTAGCATCTCTAAATACTCCTGAGGGATGCAAGGGTGTTACAGATTAAATTTCTGCAGCTAAGCTCAAGGATGCAGCTGAGCCCAATGATGCAACTGAGCCCAAGGATAGGGGCGTAGTAGATCCTAGAGCTGTTCGTAGACCTCTTATGGGACTCAAGTTTGTTCCTCTTCTTCCTGAGGCACTAACTCTTGATCCGCCCACTAAGCCTCCATCCATGCCAATTGTAAGGCCTTCCACTTTGCCCAATGTGGATCTTCCCTCTATGCTAAGCGTGGACACTGGTGTAATGCCCGCTCTTATTACTATTTAAAATACTTATTATTTTATTAAATTACTTGCACAAAATACATTTATATAACTGGCACACATACATTTAAAGTACAAATGCAATTTAGTTCATTACATACATGTTTCAAATCTTTATATACATTATACATTTACAAATACAAAAAAAATACATTGACAGAATTATTCCTTCACTTGCTATCCTTCTAGTGGCTTGCAGATGTTGACTCTAGCAAAATCACTTTCGCACACTTGAGTACCTACACGGGAAAACACCCGTGCTAAGCAATGGCTCAGTGGGGAGTAAACAGTACAATTGACTTATTATCGAAGTCGCAAATACAATCAATGTAACATGGCAATACATATAACATAATAACATGTCACTCTTATTCAATACATGCATTAACCACACTCAATAGCAATTATACACTCACTAACAATTGCAATACAGTTTTCTACTTACTCTTCAATATTCACTGAAAAGCACTAACATTATCATAAAACACTAACACTAACAAAGGACCATGTAACACTTAAATTATTTGCCACTTATCACTATTCGATATTCAGATCACTTTCATTGCCTGAATTCTAATAAATGATGGATACGAGTACAAACACTAGAGACATAAAAGTCTCGGTTCACTAGATACCAAAAGGAATCAAACACTACACTAGTCACACTTTGGTGACATCACTAGCAGCTGTAATCACTATTCCCTTTATAGGCATGCCTATCTATCCACTACTATGTGAAATTCAGGCTTACAATTAGTCTTTAATCACTCAAAGTTATCACACTTAATACCACTAGATTCATAGAAATAACACATCAATTAAAGAATGTAACAAAATCACTAAACAATAACTTATTCACTTAAACTTCAAATACACTTAACATTAACATTAATATAAGTATTAATTGTCATGCAATTAGTAACATTATACTTACCATTTATCATGTTCACTCTCATTCATTACATGTACATTTTATTGCACACTTTTATAAACATAACACTAACACATTCAATAGATTATGCACTCATTCTACTCTACCAAGTCACTCAGATTCATGTTCATTTATATTCATTTCTTATACAAATTCTTATGCATTAAGACTTAGTATATGTTTAACTCTACTTCATTAATTCACTATGCTTTACACTCATTTCATATCATTTCTTATTCTTATTTTGACACTTAAAATACTCTAAAAGCATTTAGAAAGGCTTAGACATACTTTAATAACAATTTGAGACCTTAAAATCAAGTTCAAGAAAAACAGGGCAGGGTCACGGTTACTACCAAATTTATGGTAACCGTGACCTAGTTGCACTCTCGGGTCTGGACTACGCCAGACTACCTCACGGTCATTACCGAATGAGTAATAACCGTGTTCTACACTTTTTAAAGGGGTCACGATTACTATGAAATTCTTAGTAACTGTGAGATAGGGTGTATTTTGATTCTGGACTGCCTCACGGTTACTATGAAACTCATAGTAACCGTGATGCCTAAAATCGCTCAAAGACAGATTTTCTATCTCGAGTTTTATACCGTTTTAGACCCAGAAAACTTCATTTTCAGGAAAAGAGTTCTTCTACAAAGTTGTTCCACTATGTCTCTAGTTTCTAAAACATCAAAAATCACTCAAATCAGGCTTCTAAATCTCAATATATTCACTAAAAACCGAAGAATGTTCACATGTGACGGACAGTAGGGATCTGTCCACTTCAAGCTTATTTTTGGACACTCTAGAGATATATTTAGGTTCCGGCTTCTTCTACAAAGTTTTAGATCTATGTCTTACATTTCATATCCAACTAGAATCACAACAATCAGACCTCTATAAAAAGTTTTATGCCGTTTTTACTAAGACTGGTTCATGTGAATCAAAAACAGATTTCCATCAACTCACTTTCTAAGGCACAAATCATCTTTTCCATGCATTATACACTCAAATATTCACTCAAAAATCAAATATAGATCATCTAGAGCACAAATAGCAATTTATTTCAACTACAAACACATAAAACAATAATATAACTCCCAAACCTTTATTAAGATTTAACTTGTTCTTCTTCCTCTTTCCTTGCTCCCTCTTTACTTTTGCTCTTCATTTCTACCATCATCAGTATTTTATTCTTCTTGGAGCAGCATCATCGTGAACTTGAGGAGAGGAAGAAGGTGGAAACACAAAATAAAATAAAAGAAAACAATTTCTTGGCCAAGTATGGCCGGCCACACAAAACACACACACACTCCCACTTCTTTTTCTTTTCACTTATCTTTTACTCTTTCTAAAAATCCAAATGTCAAGTCTATATTGGCTACTCAAATAAAATCTTACACAATTTCACTTTAATCCCTCTTTAAACTTATGTTTCTTAATTTTATCTCTCATCTTTCTTTATTTCTATTTTTGCCACAATTCTTTTACTTTGTCTTTTCAATTAAGTCCCTACATTAAAATTTTCAGTTAATTAACCATAAAATCAATATCTTTCTTATGCAAAATTACCATCTATTCCTCTTGGGATATCATTAAGGGCATTACAACTGGTGTGGTGCCAATTGCTGAGCTGACTAAAGTGTAGGTTTCCAAGACAACCTCTTAATCTGTGTACAAACAATTTGTAATTAGCATTTGCGTTCATAAATTGGCATTTTTCAAGTTTTGATGTGTGGTTTTTGTGAGATTTTTAATGAAGCGTTTGACTTTAGTTTTATGGTTTTATTTTATTCCATTGCATCATAATAGTGTGAATGAATGTAAATACTTTTTGAATACTTAGATAGGTTGTGAAGTCTTTAAATCACTTGTGTGTAAAAAAAATCTAACTCTATCCATTGTGTGTAAGCATGTGATTTGATTGGAAAGCATGATCAGTCGGCTATTCAATTATGGTTGAGTCATCAAGTATAATGAATGATCTTTTGGATCTTGTTTTCTAACTTTGAATTCAGACTGCACTTCGTACATCGAGTTAAATAGGTGGACATTCTGATCAGTGTCGTTGCACCATTTTTAACTCGGGAGAAGTGTAATGTTTACGAGCAACAGACTTTCACCCTCGTGATTACTGCTCGGGATTTACGTCAAGCGTAGCGTATGGGTTTTTGCAAGCTAACTTACGCATGGAGAAAATTCTTTATTTTTGATAATTTAAGTTGCAGCACTACATCAGGTACTTCTTGAGTACTTTGACATTCCAACTCCTAGGGATGTCAAACCCATTTAGAGTTCTCAACATGTAGGTGTTTGCACTGAGCACCTTTGGGATTTCGTAGGGTCTTTCCCACTTGGGCATTAGCTTCCCCACTCCGACGTTGCTTGTTTTGATCTCGGCCTTCCTCAGAACTAGATCGCCAACATTAAAAGCTTTGGGCCTTACCCTTATGCTATGATACTTGGCCATTTTTTGTTTGTAGGCAATAATTTTCGCATAAGCATCCTCTCTCTTTTCTTTTGCCAGATCTAGATCTTGGCATCTTTCTTGAACGTTACCCTGATCGAAGTAAAAATTCAATCGATAGAAGGGGATCCTGATCTCTATTGGTATCACTACCTTCAATTCGTATACTAGAGAGAAAGGTGTTTGGTGAGTACCAGCCCTTGGTGAAGTTTGGTAAAACTATAAGACAATTTATAGCTCTTTTATTTAGTTGGCCTTCGCTTTGCCTAGTTGTTTTTTCAATCCCATCAAGATGGTTTGGTTGGAGACCTCCGTCATTTCATTGCTTTGTGTGTAGGTGATTAAAGTGAATCTCAAGCCGATGTTTAAACTGGAGTAAAAGTTCCTGAAGATTGAACTGTCAAATTGCTTACCATTATCAGTCACCAAAAATTTGGAAAGGTCTACAGATGATCTCTTTCTAGGCGAATTGTCTAATTTTTTCGGCTATTATTGTCGCTAAAGGCTATTCCTTAATCCAATTAGAGAAATGGTCAATAGCAATAATAAGAAACTTTATTTGTCATTTGTCTTAAGGGAAAGGACCTAAGATGTCCAGTCCCCACTGATCAAATGACCAGGACACTCTGATAATTTTCCATGAATTTGATATTGCAGGCACCTTTTTCCTTGTTTTGGGAATCTATGAAGATATTTGGCCAGTAATAGCCAGTTTGAAATACCTTCCTCACGATAGCCCTACTGGCTTCATATTTGCCGTATATGTCTTCGTGAATTTCCCTAAGTATGTAATCGTCTTCCTTTTCTATCACGCATTTGAGCCAAGGGTGGCTAAATGCCTTCTTGTATAATTCATTATCAATTATAAAATAACAGAGAGATTTTTGAGATACCTTTTGGGCTTTAGCCTTGTCCCTAGGCAACTTGCCCGTTTGGAGGAATTGCTCAATCGGGGTCATCCAAGTGTCGCCCTATTGCTCGATTTCCATCAGCTCCGGCTCGTTAAAGGAAGAAGAGAGTTGTTTGACAACAATTACATTTTTTTTGATTTTCTGCTTGTCTGTCGCAAACATCTTGGCGACCGATTAGCCATTGCTATTTCTTCCCTAGGTACTTTCTCTAGAATCCAGGTTGAGTCGGCCTCTTCCAACTCCTTTAGGGTTGTTTTAAATTTTGCTAAGTAACCTTTCATGGTATTTTATTTAGCTTTAAAGGTATCTATCACTTGGCTAGTCACTAGCTGAGAATTGTTTTTTATCTTAAGGATTTCTGGTTGAACTGCCTTGACTAGCCTTAGGCCCTGCAACAGTGCTTCATATTCTGCAACATTATTGAACACCTTAAAGCTAACTCGGATAGTGTACCTTAGTGTAATGCTGAAGGCACTCGTTATTACTATTTCAGCCCCTCGTTTGGAACTATTTGATGCCCCATTAAATATCATCTCTCAGGACATTCTCGAATGTTGCTTAACTGCTTTACCGTCGGTGGTGAACTCAACGACAAAATTAGTAAGGGCTTAGGCCTTTATTGCACTTCTCGGCTTGTACCTGACATTCCAGGATTGTAGTTTTATGGCCCATCCTATCATCTTGCCCTTCAGGTCAGACATTTGTAGGATATTTCTGAATGGCTGATCCGATTGGATAATGATGGTGTGAGCTTTAAAATATTGCCTTAATTTGTGGGTGTACATCATCAGAACAATGATCGACTGCTAAATTGAACCTTTTCTTAGCTCTGGGTCTCTCAGCACTTGGCTAACATGGTAGATAAGCAGCTATTGGATTCCTTCTTTTTGAACAAGACACCTGTAATAACTTTCCCAAAAGCCAACAGGTATAAGAAAAGATTCTCTCCTGGGATCAGCCGACTCAATAGGGTGGGTACATGAGAAATTTTTTTAGTTTGTCAAATGCTTGTTGGCAATCTGTTCCTTAGTTGAATGCATCATTCTTCCTTCATTTCTTGAAAGAAAAAGGTGTACAACATTTGGCTGAGGAGGAAATGAATCTCCCTAAGGCTATAACTCTTTCATTTAGTTTTTGACGTCTTTCTGGGGTTGCATTTCTGGGATTGCCTTTATTTTCTCCAAACAGGCATTTATCCCTCTTTACGATCATGTTGTCAATTTAGAATTTCACATTTTTTCCAATCTAATCTTTGAAGATTTTATTCATCAGGTGCTGGTATGTGGCACCGATATTTTTTAGATTAAATGACATCACCTAGTAGCAAAAGGTTTTGCTGTTTATAATGAAGCACATTTTTTCTTGATCCAAAAGCTACATCAAGATTTGGTGATATCCCGCATAAGCATCAAGCAGTGAATAAATGGCATGATAGGCTGTTGCATTACTAGTTAGTTTATATTCTGTAGTGGATAGCTATTTTTCAGGCAAGCTTTATTGAGATAAGTGAAATCAACACATATCCTAAGCTTGCCAGACTTCTTTTTCACCAAGACCACGTTTGTCAACCATTCTGGGTAATTTACCTTTTCGGATCATTCTTTCTTTTAAGAGCCTATCAACTTCTTCTAAGTTGAATTTCCTTCGATCGAGGGTAAATTACCTTTTCGGATCATCGTAGGTGTAAACTTGCACTGTAGTAAGATATTTCGCCATATGGGTGGTTGGATCAGTTTTGCCTGTATACCTGTACATGATTATATCTCTTCACCTGTGAGGCAATTCGTAATTCGTTATCTCCTGGAAGAAGGGAGAGGTGGTATTCCCACAGGTATTATTTTTAAATACATCTCTTTTAAGGTTTCCCAAGCCAAATTATTTAAGCTTTCGTTTGAACCATTTTTCTTTTCTGCTTTCTTCCCATGAATCATCTTCGCCCTTAGTTTTCTTTGTACGGCCCCGGGCAGAATACACATGAATGACAAGTCGTCTCCTATGGACGCGGTAGATGAACGTCTTAGCTGGTAGGTGGGATCTTTACTTAAAGACATTGTCCCTTTGCCTCTGTCATTTCTTCCTGAAGCTCACACGCTATGTGCATGCTTGTTCTTCTACTATCTTGTACTCGTGGCTTATTGATAAAGAGCCCTCTATTCCTACGACTTCTCAGCTCCTCATCCATAAAGCCATCCCTACAGCTCCGCGCGGAGGTTTGAGGCAATTTGCCTTTGTGGATGGTCTGGATGATGCTCTTTGTGAAATCGCTAAGGAGCACTCTCATATTCCTAACAATAATAGGGGTATTTTTAGCTTGTTGCAATATTGTATCATTGAATTTAGGTAGGAGATCAGCTCGCTTGAGGGACCTACGAATCTCATTTCGTCTCGCTATGGGCTTGGAACTCTCCTGACCATCGTTAGCTTGGTCGCTTCCTGCGGGTGTCAAGCATCCGGATGATCTTGATCTTGCCACAGCTCTCAATGAAAGCACCAAATTATAAGGTTTGATTTGTCAGAACCTTGAAACAAGTTAATGGCCGTATAATCCAATCGTTGGGTGAGGACCTGCAAGAAGCTTTGCTCGGTCAGATTAGGTAGAAGCACTCCAAAACTTAAGTTAGAGACTTGAAAAAAGATGAATCTAGAGAGAGAGTCGAGTTTTGCATACCTAAAGCTATTGTACATTGGACTATTTATAGATGGTGTGAGGGTGCACTTGAGTATCCAAGTAGGGCTACTGAAATATCAAAACAGGTGAGTAACGACGTGATAAGGAATAGATTGGAGACGTAGGCTCTATTGTGTGTCAGTGAATTGAGAAGACTGAAGGTTCCATCAATCCGATCTTACTGAGCTAGCTTGCTTTTCAACACTTATCTATTACGTGTAAGATATTTTTAAAGATAAAATCTCTAAATTTTAGGTCTAGGCTTTTTTTGGGTTAAAAATATGATACGGTATTATTACTTATTACTAAAAAAATTGATACAAAGAAGATAAAATAAATTGAGAAAAAGGAAGAATATTTGAAGATTCAGTTTATTATACGACAAAGAATATAGGATAAGATAAGTTTAGAAATTAAGATGAATAATACGTAATCAACTTTCTTTATTAACGGGGTACTGTAAATTTTCTTAAGATTCACTGGATCCGACAAAAATCCAAATTTGGATCACTGCTCGATATCATGATTTTGATGGACAAAAGAAAGTTGACGGCGTTGCATTTTAAAATATAAATCCGGTGCAATGCATCAAATTAACAGGAAAAAGTTGCATGTATACCCGGGATTGGCTTTGGCTTGTCGAATATTTAGAAAAGATTTTTCCCAGTAACCCTATTACTGCAATATAGCAACTAGCCACAAAGAATTAGTTTCTAAACCCTTAAATTTTGTCTACTAATTAAATAAGCGGTGAAGTTGCAAAAGGAAACTTGAAATCACATCATGGAAAAGAAAATAATGAATAATCGCAAAATTGATTTAAAATATTTATGGTTAATTAAATCATTTTTGTGGGTGCTGATTTTTTATATTATAAATTTTGAAAATAATGGTTACGGTTACGACTTGGTCATTAAAAGATTAGAAGTTACAATTAATTCATCGATGTATATTTTTTAATATATTAATTTCTCAAAATATTACCATTTTCGACCCATTTATTTATAAACACATAAACAATTATTTTTACATTTAAATAAAGAATTAGAATGTACATGTGGCTAAAAAAAAGAATTAGAATTTAAAAAATTAAAAAATCAATACCATGGAGCATATTATATTTTTATTTTGAAATTTGTTAATTATTATATTTATATTTCATTTTGAAATTTCTTTGGTATTAGTTTAATTTATAATGTTTATTTTTAATACCTTGAACAATTGAAATGAATTTTGCAAATATTTATATGTTTCTAAAATTTTTCATGGTTAACCAAATATTAATGATTAACTAATCCAAAAAAATTGAAATAAATTAATTAATTAACTAAAATTAATAAACTAATTAACGGTTATTAATTTTAAAAAATTAAAATAATGAATTAATTACTGTATTTTGTCAATAAACCGATTAACTGATTTACGATCTCTTAATAAATTTTATGAAAAGATTAAATAATAATAAAAAAATACTATCTTTAACCCTAAAAACAGAAGTTCAAAAACACAGTGAAAAAGAAAAGAGTATGAATGGCAATTTATTCAAGAAATAAGCCTAGATAGAATCCCCATAGCTATTTCTAAAGCAAGAGAGAGTACAACTCCAGAAGATATGAAGAGAGAGGAGATGAGAAGTGCTAGGGTTCCTAATCCTAAACAAGGCCTGATATTCAAGAAATAATTCTGCAACAGTCCGACAGCTTCACAAACATCTTGGTTATAGTAATTAACGTAATATTGTTTTTCCCATTCCATCCAATCATATGTAGATACCTCATCATCCAACGGTTTCATTTCCTTGAGGCGTTTTCTTAACACAATCATATTCTGATCCACCATACTGCCCCAGTTCCCCCGCCTTTCTCCTCCTCTTCCTGCCTTTACAGCCACCGTTGCATGAGGTTTCCGGGTAGGAAGATTCCGGGAAAACGGTTGCCGGAGATATATGGGAGATGTAAAGAATTGGGTTGCTTCCATCATTAAAGGTGATGATGTAACGAGTAGAATAGAATTATGCGAAGAAGGATGTTTTTGAAGAGAGAATGCGAAGATAGATTGGATGTTGAAATGTTATGCTAATTTATATATAATATAAAGCAAACGTTACGTGGAGAGCTATTATATTGTAAATATCTTAACAATGATGATTTATTATTATTTTATCTAAGTTTCCGGCAACCGTGTTGTGCTATGCCCACGTGGCATCGCACCGCGTACACTGTCGTTTGTGCGTGTGTTCTTTTCACCACCGTCGAAATTAGTTCTCCCTTTGGCACGAAGTTTCCATTAATTATGATTTAGCTTAGGCTTAATAGACAATTTTGCCCTAAAAATTATCAAAAATTATAATATTACCTTTAAAATTTATTGTGTGTAATATTACTCCTAAAATTTAAAAATTTGAGCAATATTATCTCTAAAATAACTGTTAACATCTAAAAATTTGATACGTAACGCTTAAAAATCGAACCAATTTTTCTTTAGAGATGATATTGCTCAAATTTTTAAATTTTAAAGATAATATTGCACATAAATAAATTTTAATAATAATATTGCTTTTTTTGCCAAACTTTATAGGTAAAATTATACATTAACCTTTTAAATTATTATTAGTAATTTTCTAATTATTATTAATGATGCAAGACGTTGGTGATTAAATATAATAAAGTAATTTCTATGTTTTTTTATCCATTGCTTTTTTATTTTTATTAAAATTAAAAAATAATAAATATACTTAAATTTAATATTAAATTACGTGATTAAAATTAAACTATTAAATAAAATTAATTTTAATTTTATTAAAAAATAAATTAAATTATATTAAAAGTATAAAAATAATAGATAAATAAAATTTAAATTTTACTAAAAAGTAATATATAAAAAGGAAGGAAAGAAATAATACTATTTTTATTTTTTTATATATTATTTTTGAATAAAATTTAAAATTTATTTATCTATCATTTTTAATATAATTTAATTTTTTTCAATAAAAATTAATTTTATTTAAAATTAATTAAATTTAATAGTTTAATCAAAATTGAAATTTAATACTAAATTTAAATTTAATTAATATTTTTTTATTTTTATAAAAATAATAGAAAGTAATAAATAAAAAAGAAAAATAAATTACCTAATTTAAAATGGGTCAGTTCAAGCTTTGATTTAGTTAGGCACCTAAGCTAGCTTCCATGATAGACATCATGTCTGTTCCTTTTGTTATGTACTCTTGCATTTAAGCTGCATCTGAAATTATTGAGAAGAAGAAATTAGTGTTCTTAAAAATTAATGATCATGCTTGCTCACTTGTGGTCTAAAACACTTGATAGTTCGAAGTTTAATGGTCGTAATTAGGCAAATTGTTATGATTAGTTAGTAGGAAGTTGATGTTAAGTTTCTAGAAAAATACTCAAAACTGTTAAATTTCTAAAAATACATGACCAGCTGGTTCTTGATGATAAAAGAAATATGGGGCAGACATTCTATAAAAAAGACTAAATAAATAACGCAAGAATTGTCGTCTTCTCTTTTTTTGTCCTTCTATTCACATGCATCCATATATACTCATTGTTGTAAAAACCGGACCGGACTGGACGGTTCAACCTGACTAATCATGAACCGGTTCCAATGCTGGTACAAATAAATTGACTTGTACTTATAAATTTCTTCAATTGCTTTCAATTCATTTATTTTTTCTATATATATATATATTCCTAAATAAAATCTAACATTATATTCATATTCACTGAATAGTGAAATAATAAATTAAAAGAATCCTATTTTTTCATATAATTAATGTCTATACGGTGATATTTGATGATTGATAGGATTTTTGAATGTATAATTACTTGATTATATTAATATAATTATTAATAATTACAGAAAAAATATTTTTAAAGGCTCAGTTAGTCTGACCCAATAGCATTTGAGGCAGTCCAAGTTCAATAAACAAAAGGGCAAAGCGTGAGCTGGAAGATAACGCAGGGAAGCAAAGTGTTCGATCGGACTAATGGGACAACCTGTCTTGTCAGTCCACTGGCACAAGACAACGCCCATGCTTTCTATCTACCTTCTGTCATATCGCCGCTCATCTATTCTGACTGTCAGATATCACCCCCCAAGATACTCAAGTACCTCTCCAAATAACTCCTATAAATAGCTCAAAACATGATGGCATCAAGTATGAAAAATATCTAAGATTCTCTCTCTCTAAACACTCTTTCTAAAAGCCACTAACTTGAGCTTCGGAGTGCTAAAGCTCGGTTCCGACTGGGTACCCCTTTTTTACAGGTCCTACTGTTTGACCGATTGGATGAACTACAAGCTCTCCTTTACAGATAATTCAACTATCCAATCTGCTGTCTCAGCTACTGATCCCTCTCTCACAGATAAACCATTTTAGGTTTTATCATTTGGTGCTTTCGTTGAGAGTTAGGGTAGATTCAAGATTTTATGAGCATTAAGCTCTTGCGAAATGCAATCACAACAGCTAGGATCGAGCTAAGCCCTCAGGGATAAGGGGGAGATTTCTCATATCACCTGACAGGTGTAATCCCCCTCTCAAACTTCGACGACGCGGCCATACGACAGCCGGAGGATACCCCTGTTACCGTCGAAGATAAACGCACCATTTTTGGCAGTTTCACTAAAGGCATGATCCAAACTATGGACAACGAAAAATGCCCTGGATTTTCAAAGGTTGTGAAATAGATCGCACAACCAAAGGCTTTGGAGGAAGAAAGAATAGGAAAATTTCCATCAATGAGCCAAAAGCTCACTATAATAGAAGGATGAGTGTTAAAACTCCAGGTAGCCACACCAAGGGACGGCGAGACGTGATAATGGATAGGTATACACCTACGACGAAGGGGTCGCCTACAGGATATTCCTTACCACTCTGGGAGGAAACGCTCTCACATAGTTCCGATGATGGCGACGATAGTAAGCGAAGGAAGCTAAGAACAGCGGACCCACGTCGACCATATGTCGGTGTCATAAATATGATCATTGGCGGATCATCTCACGAAGAGGATCTCACCAAATCAAGAAAGGGTAAAAGCGTTTACATCACCCAGATGTCCGAACGGCCAGCCCCAGTCACCATATTCAATGATGATGCGCAAGACGTATTGTTTCCTCACGAGGATGCCCTTATCATCAGGGCACGAATCAATAACTTCGACGTGAGGAGGATATTGGTGGATGATGGAAGTGTGGTAAATGTGCTTATCCTTCAAGCTTATGAAGCCACGAGTCTCCCGATCGAAGAACTTAAATCAAACGCCACACCACTCATAGGACTTGGCAATGCTACCGTTCCAGTGGCAGGATCGGTCGAGCTTCTAGTTGAGCTTGGCCACGAGGCTCTAGTTTACGCCTGTAAGGTAACTTTTATGATTATTGATATGACTCTTGCCTATAATGTCATTTTTAGCAGGCCTCGACGCATGGTAATGAAGATCTCGACTAGGGGAGGAATCGTTGTCCTAAAGGGAGATCAAAAGGCATTCAGAGAAGCATACGTTGCCACAATCAAGCACCCAAAAGAGGTCATGATGGTAGTGTTAGTGTAAGCCCTAGCCCCAATGCATTGTAATAAAATTCTTTAATTAATAAAATGAGGCAATTGTTTTATCTATTGTATTCCTGTGCATGTCAATTGATAAAACTATCCAAGAATGTCGTTTCGGTTTAAGTTATCATGTGTGAGGCATATGATTGTAAGACCTTAAAACAAATGAGATTTCATTCTAAACATCCCTAGTCAGTCATTGTTATGGGAATAACAATGAATTAAGACTAGTATGCTCTCTCTGATATTATGAGTTCTGTCTTACGGATCATTAGGACAAGAGTGTCAATCAGAGATCATAAATACATGTTAAAGAACATGGTATCTGGATACGATCCGCTCATGAGAACACTACATGGTACAAGTCATAAGTGTTTCTCATATGCAAGTTTTGTATCGGAGTTCTTAGACCTGAAATCTCTATGAAACTCTTTATGAATTACTGTGGACTTTGACATACACCTAACGTACTCATAACAGAGTGACAAGTACGGGTATGATTGGGTATGCATTGATTCATATTAGAGAGCATGAGAGAAGTGAAGGGATTACCCCTCTCATTAAGAGAGAAAATATCATCGGCCACTTGATCAGTGAACTGAGAAGTATATGGCCATACCGAGATGAAATAATGAGTAATCATTATTTATCTGAGAGTTCAGTGTCACTGGAATATCAAGAAAGGAATTAATATATATATAAGGATGACTAGTTCCATGCCTTATATTAATTCAGATATTTATGGGTAAGGAACTACGCAAAATTGCATTAGGTTACTAAATGTCATATGCATTTTCATTTAATTTGGAATGCTATAATATCTTGCTAGAGAATATATATAGCCTTTGAATTAATTTATTAATTCATTGCCAACATTAAATAGACTTATAGGATCGCACACAAAGCATTGGGCTTAAAATATTTAAATTAAGTATTGGGCATTAATTTGGGCTTTTAATTAAAGTTAAATTAATGTGTGTAATGGGTTATTAGATTGCTATTGGACCTTGGCCCATGAGAGAGAGAAATTCAGCCCACAAGATTTAATTTTAATTAATTAAATGTCATGTATTAATTTAATTAATTGAGTATTAAAGCCTAAAGACATATTTATCTAATTAAATCATCTAAATGAAATTTGATGTGGCCGAAATTCCTAGAGAAATAACAAGGAATTTCGGCACATGTATAGTTTTATTTAAGTGGTTTATTAGATTTAAATCACATATCTTTTATCCTAAATTAAGTGATATTATTTGATTAAATGTCTTTTGTTTTTATCTTGGATAAATTAAAAGAGTTTTTATCAATAAATATTACTTATTTTAATTAAGTGATAAAGGCAAATATTAATTATCTTTAGCTAATATTAATTATCTTAAGGTAGTATATTTGAGATTGATCACTTAAAAGGAAAAGAGATATATATTTTTTGTGGGAAAAACGTGAAACCCTAGTGTATTTTCTCTATGTTTTGCGTGAACTCTCTTTCTCTCTCAAAGAATTTCTTTTAGCCAATTTTCACAAGGAGAAAGGATAGTTTCTCATTCTCTTGTGATCTTGGGTAGTAATAGCAACCTAAGAGAAGTACAAAATCAAATTTTGTAGCTTCAAACCATTGCCTTTACACAATACCGAAAAAGAGAGCTAGCAATCTCGATTTTAAGCCGTCGGTGCAATTGTGTGTGTGAGAATAGAGGGAGTGGCGTAAAAGGCTGTTCCTTGGCATTGGTAATCGAGATCTAAGGCGGATAAAGTCATCTTAGTTGCTGGGCATCATCAAATTCAATTTTCAAAAAGGCATCATAAGTTGTAAGTTCTACAACCCTAAAATTGCATGTTTCGTTTCTTTCTTTGGCATTGTATGGTATGTATGATAAAAATTTTTATTTTTTCGCTGTACTATCATCACATTCATACCATGTCATATTCCATCAGTGGTATCAGAGCCTAAACATGCTTATTTTAGTGCTTTAGATGCATGAAAAAATTAATTAAAAATCGTCATTATGAAAACATGCAAATCTGAAATTTTCTTTTTTGAGTTTTTTGCATTATTTTGGTAAAAAAACGATTTTAATTGATTAGAAAGGTATTATAATTAATATGACATGTTAATATACTATCCTAAAATGTTATTAGGGCTGGTAATGGTCGGATTTAATTATTTATATCTGATGGTACATGTTAATTATGAAACTAGGTGCTAGTTGGCATGTAAATTGCTAGTTTAACAACTAGTTTTCAAAATTAAACGTAAAATTGATTTTGGCATGTTTGTAAGTGATTTTTAAAGATTAAATATTAGGTCTGGACATATTTTAAATTTGGTTTTAATTCTGGTCCATGACAATTTAATTGATTAATTTTAAAATCACTTAAAACTATGACTAGTTTGTGTTTGGTACATGTTTAATCAAGATTGTTTGTTTTGTTTTGATTAAAATGGTAAAAACACATTTAGATCAGATTGGTACAGAACATTAAATCAATATTTATGGACTTATTTAGATTATTAAATGACTCATAAAATTGATTTAAATGTTTGTGCATTTTATGGTATTACATAAGCATTAAACAACTAGTTTTGTTGTTTGTTTGTTTTTGCATAAATGTCGTGTACTATATATGTGTTCTTCATGATTTTATATTTTTAATTCATGTTAACACATATTATATGTATTTTTAATGTTTATGGGCTGTATGACATAAAATTAAAAATGTCAAAATTGGAAATTATACTGGAGTTGATTTATAGCACAAATCTAACTAGTTAGTGTTTTGGGCTTTTAAGAGAACTTATTTAATAAGAGGATTTAGTCCATTGGGCTTTGGCCCAGGCCTGTCATGGGGTCTTCTCTTAAAGGTTCAAGTACACAATTTCCATTAATGGGCTTGGCTAAATTAATTAAAATTGGACTTTGTTTTATCCATGAATGCTATGTATATTTATTTGCTAATTTGGTGTGATGAATGGATATGCATGGTGCATTCATGGGCCCTGGGTTTTGTAATTAAATATGGTCTGCGAGCCATTATATTTTGTTGTAAAAGTTTTTCATTTATTTCTTAGAATAGAATATACTTGAAGACTTTGTAAATCAAGACAAAGCCCACCGGAGTGGAGAAGCCCAACCCAAAGATTCTTATGTAATAGTATAGAATCTTAATTGTAGGTTTTTGGGCCCATGTTTATCACGCTTTACTTTATGCAATTATTTATGTACGCATGCTATGTATGGATGACAAAGCGTATGCCATGTAAGCCGTAATAAAATTAATCCCTAAAATAGTAAGTCACAAAGTTGCCTTCCTAATTCGAAACATGTCAAGGTATCGATCATCGATCACGTAGACTAGGAGTCCTAGATGCGCCCGATTATCTTTGTGAGGCATGGGTTGTGAATGTAGGTTGGACTTATCATGGAAAGGGATGCCCGGACCTAGGCAACTAATAAATGGATTGTGCTATAACATCTTAAGATGTTAGCCCATTTGATCCAAGAGTCATGTACGAGACATGATTGGAGTTTTCCTACCTAAGTAACTTAACTTGTTAGGTGTACAAGCTCAGCTTGACTAATAAGTTGTTGTGAAAAGTGGATCTTGGCCCACATTAAATCACTAACGCGAATTATTTAAAGGGATATTAATTCAGTTTGTGGGATTATAATAAGACCTCATTTAATCTTGCTAAATTTATTGTAGATTGAAAATGGCATATTTAAACAACAATTTCTCATTGCGATCGGTCCTTGAAAAGGACAAATTGAATGGCACCAATTTCATAGACTGGTCTCGAAACTTAAGAATAGTTCTTAAGTAAGAGAAGAAGTCGTATGTTTTGGATGCACTCTTACCTGAGGAACCTGCTAGGAACGCTTCTGTGGTTCAAAAGAAAACTTTTGAGACCAAGAAAAGTGACTCTAATGATGTGACCTGTTTGATGCTAGCCACTATGGTGCCTGAATTGCAAAAGCAATTTATGGACCAAGAGGCTTATGCGATCATGGTGCACCTCAAGGAGATGTTCCAAGAGCAAGCTCGTCACGAGAGGTTCGTGACAACAGGCCTTAATTTCTTGTAAGATGGCTGAGGGTACTCCTGTTAGTACCCATGTACTCAAGATGAAAGGGTATCTTGATACTCTTGAGAAGCTTGAGGTACTAGTGCCAAAGGAATTGGCCACTGACTTGATCTTAGGATCATTGCCTGCTGCTTATGATCCATTTGTGATGAATTATAACATGCATGCAATGAACAAGTCAGTCACTGAGCTTCATGGGATGCTTAAGAATGCTGAAGAGAACATTCGAAAGACCAATCCCGTACTAATGGTTCAAAAGGAAATTAAGAAGGGACCCACTAAGGGAAAGGGAAAGGGAAAACCCAAGTCAGTTGGGAGTGCACCTCAGGCCCAATCCAAGCCCAAGGCGCCAAAACTCAAAGAGAGTGAGAGCACTTGCTTCCATTGCAACAAGATAGGGCATTGGAGGAAGAATTGCGCTCTCTTCAAGGAAGAACAAAAGAACAATGGAGCTAAGGCATCCAGTTCTGGTATTTTTGTTGTTGAAATTAACCTTTCTATTTCTACCACTTGGGTATTGGATACCGGTTGTGGTTCTCACATTTGTTCAAATGTGCAAGGGCTAAGAAATAGGCAGTTACTTGGAAAGAATGAAGTGGACCTCCGTGTGGGGAATAGAACACGAGTTACTGCCATGGAGATAGGCGACTATCACCTCACTTTACCTTCCGGACTTTGTATTGTTTTGAATAATTATTATTATGTCCTGCTATGAGCAGAAACATTATTTCAGTTTCATGTTTGGATAATGATGAATTTGATTTTGTTATTAAAAATGGCAATGCTCATATTCGTCGCCAAGGCATTTCTTATGGCAATGCCATGTTGCAAAATGGCCTTTATATCATTGATTTACAAAACAAAAAGTCAATATACAACATTAATACAAAGAGGGTTAAATCAAACGAATTGAACCCTACTTACTTTTGGCATTGTCGTTTAGGACATGCAAACGAAAAACGCATTTCAAGACTCCACAAAATTGGAGTGCTTGGGTCATTCGACTTAGAGTCTTATGACACATGCGAGCCATGTTTGCATGGAAAAATGACAAAGAGTCCTTTTAATAAAAAAGGTGAGAGGACTAATGGCTTATTGAAACTAATACATACCGATGTATGTGGACCTTTAAGTACACATAATAGAGGTGGTTTTAGCTACTTCGTGACATTCACATATGACTTCAGTAGGTATGGCTATGTCTATCTAATGAAGTACAAGTCTGAAACTTTTGAAAAATTCAAAGAGTTTAAGAACGAAGTAGAAAACCAACTTGGCAAAAGTATAAAAGCCATTCGATCAGATCGAGGTGGCGAATACTTAAGCCAAGAGTTTGACAGTCATCTAAAGGAGTGTGGTATTATTTCACAGCTCACTCCTCCTGGAACACCTCAATGGAATGGTGTGTCCGAAAGGAGAAATCGAACTCTGTTGGACATGGTTCGATCTATGATGAGTCAAGCTAATCTTCCTATCTCCTTTTGGGGTTATGCATTAGAAACTGCTGCGTTTCTATTGAACTGTACTCCAACTAAAGCAGTTGAGAAGACACCATATGAGGTATAGACTGGGAAAGAACCCAATATGTCTTTTCTCAGGATTTGGGGCTGTGAAGCACATGTTAAGAAATTAACATCTGACAAACTAGAGTCCAAATCCAGTGTCTGCTTGTTTGTGGGGTATCCTAAAGAAACAAAGGGATACTACTTTTACTCACAAGCCGAGAACAAAGTATTTGTTGCTTGCAAGGCTGTTTTCTTGGAAAAGGAGTTCCTTCTTAAGAAAGACAGTGGGAGTAAAGTAGAACTTGAAGAAATTCAAGCGCCACAAACTCCTATTGTAAAACCCTACTTTTATCCATATATTCATATCTCATAAATAGTGATACTAAACAGATATACACATATATCTATGAGTCCAAATTTATTTACCTCAGTTTATGCGATCCCATTCTCTTTATGTATAGATGCCATTCGACAATTCTTTCTTCACATCCCGAAATCTTCTTTTCCTGCGCGCAGTCAACAACCGCACGCTAAGCAACATTGTCGCTTAGTGGTGGATACAACTACTCAAAATTTCATTCGATTAAATTTTATTTTTCAATTTTATAATCTCTATTAACTTAAGCAAGTCTATTTCTTTGCTTAACCTTATCCCTGCAATTCCTATTATTAATTATTCGTCCTTGCCTATCTTTTTATTTAAATTGTCCTTCTTTTGTTACTTTATGGGTTCACTATAATTTATACAGTAAATTTATACTAGTCAACATTCATTCGTTGTAACGTTCCATTTCTATTCTGTTACTAACCTTCTTTTCTCCATCGCTATTTAGTATTTTGTCGTACTTCATTTTCCTATATTTTCTCATTTTCTCATATAATTTCAACTAAGTTCTTGCTTCTGTTTGAATTAGAATTTAAAATTTTCTGTCTAGCTAGATCAATATTTCGTTAATTATTTTCTCAAGCTACTAGTTTATCATTCGTTTCTCCTTGAATATTTCTCGCCATGAACTTATTATTTTCTTTTAATTTGTCCCTTAATTTCATTCTTTGATTCATTCCACAATATCATATTTCATTTATTTATTTTTTTCATCCCTTTGACCATATTATGATTTCATTCATTATTTATAAAAATCCATTCAAATTCTCTCTTTTGATATTAATTACACTTTAATAATCAGGTCAACAATGCTATTTATTTTCGATTAAGTCATTTGACCTTCTTTACTTGTCTTTATCTTTATTATAAATTTTTCTTGTTTGATTACATTTCATTAAATTCTCAATTTTTCCGAAATTGACAATTCCTTAACTTAACTAATTTTGATCACAATGTTAACTGGTTTAACTTTCTTTATCCTTTAATTTAAATTACGTGCATAAATTGTAATTTAGATCCCAAATTTCTCTTATGGTGACGAACTACATTTTGATTCTTAACATTTTTAATATTGACGATTTTATCCTTCGTAACTTGTCTATTAAATTTGATTCCTCTAATTGCTATATTAATATTCCAATTTACTATTTTCTCTAATTAACTTATATTTTAACTCATTTGGCTTTATTTGACTTTTATTGAATTTTCAATGTACAAATTATATTTTGATTCTCTTAAATTTTCCAAAGATGGTAGATTTACAAGTTAACCCTTTAATTTTTTGATTAATTATATTCTTGCCCCTTTCTGTCTTATTTAGCCAAGTTAAGTTTCGTATTGCTCATTTTGGTCCAACTAACCAATTTACTTTTATTTTATCACGTAATTACAATTTTACTCTTACTCATCCCATTGATCTTATTTTTCATATTATTTATTATTTATATTTATGGCATCCAAATTATCATAATTATTCTTTCATCTCGATTTCATACAAGATTACCATTTTGCCCCTAGAAAAATCCAGTAGAATTGCAACGAGCTAGATAAACGGGATATAATCGGGGGTTTCAGTTCTCGGAACCATCCAATCCCCTTTAACCATTTTTCTCAGTCAATATACGCAATTATATATATATTTATACACATACAGTTGTGGATTCAGCTCTCGGAGCCATCCAATCCACAATTCAATATAATTTCATACACACACACATGTATTTATATATAAATGCAGTTGTGGATTCAGCTCTCGGAGCCATCCAATCCACAATTCAATATAATTTCATACACACACACATGTATTTATATATAAATGCAGTTGTGGATTCAGCTCTCGGAGCCATCCAATCCACAACCCAATTAAATGACATACACCGGATTCAGCTCTCGGAGCCATCCAATCCGATGTTACACATCAAGGCGCCACATTACAATTTTCCCTAATTGGCATGCCAACCTTATCCGATTATCCCAATTCCTATTTAATTTTACTAAGGGCAAACATAATATTACCATTAAATAGTATCTACATGTATTAGCATTATATATATATATATCCAGGATACCGGTCGTTTCCCTTATCTTTAATAACTTCATTTCATCATTATTCCTTCGTTGATTCATCAACAACATCATTTACTATTGTAGGCACCGTAGTGCTCTACTCTACTATTTTTCAACTCAATTTATTAACTATTCATCTTACGTCACTTCATCACATTATTAATTTATTTCACTCTTTTGCTTACTTATATATATAGTCACACCATGTTACATTACTAAATATGTATATATATTTTTAGTGCACTTATGTAAATAAGTTAGTTAACTTGAATTATTCTAATTATACTTCTCTAAATTAATATAACATTTTTTTTATACGCAAAGTACTATTTTATATCAATTATTCACTTCATATATCACTATATACAATTCAACTAACATATTAATTTTTAACGCTCATGAATCTCTTCATACTTTGTTTGATGCTATTTATGTTTCTAACATCAATGTTTGTTCACACATACCATTATGTTGTATTTATAATTTCATACTCATATATTATCTTTAACTTAATTCCATCATATCACATATCTTTTACAACTAGGATGTTATATTTGCACTTAATTTATAATAAATCACCATATTTCATTTAATACTTTCATGTGCATCATTAGGCATCACTTAGCTTCCCAAACTAATTACTTAATTTCTTCTTCTATTCTCATCCATTTCATGCTATTTCATTATTTTCTAATATTAACTCAAATTGTTTCCTATTAATTCCTAAATTCATATACTTACATAATATAAAATTCACCATAAAATTCAAAATTAAATGAAATTAAGGGTAGTTTGTATTCACATACCCGTTAGTGTCGATTTCCGCATTTTCTGCATTTTATCATCATTGGCTCGCCGGAGCTCCGCCGGAGACTCGCCGGAAAATACACCGAAGCTCACCACAGGTAGATCGAGCCACCCCAAGTTTGCCGGTGGTGGTCACGCGCCAAACCGCCTTCTCAATTCGCCGAAAATCGCGTCGGAAGGTGGCGGCAAACCCATTTCCGATCTCCTCAACGCCGGCGAGTTAGGACTATCGGCGACCATCAAAAGGACCGCCTCACCCTTGTGATTCCGCCGGTATGATCGGCTCCCTCATCCGGCGTCGGGACTCGCCGAAAAAAGAGAAAGAGTCTTCGGCCAGGAGAAAGAAAAACCAAAAACTAAACCGCAACCTCACCGAAGGGGAAGGGACGGCGAGGAGGCGGTGGCATCCGCGCCGATCGCCGGCGCAGGCGCCGCTGATCGGCGGCAGCGCCTCCCCTTCCTCTCCTTCCATTCTTCTTCTTCCCCTTTCCCTGGTTCGGTCTTCTCTCCCTTTTCTCCTCTTTCGTTTTTTTTTTGTTGCGGGGCGTTACACCTATAGAGGATGAGTTGGAAATGGGATCAAGTTCACAACCAGTTGTGGAACAAGAACTCATTACACAAGAACCTAGAAGGTCCAGTAGGGTACGTCAGGAGATTGAGAGATATGGATTTCTAATCACTGATAGTGACACTATTGAGTTAGTAGATCGTGAGGATCCTACTACCTACCGAGAAGCTATTGAGAGCCCAGACTTGGAAAATTGGCTTGAAGCCATGAAAAAAGAGATGCAATCAATGTACGATAACCAGGTTTGGACCTTGGTTGATCCACCAGAAGGTGCTAAGGTAATTGAATGCAAGTGGCTATTCAAACTCAAAGCTGATAAGACCTACAAAGGTAGACTAGTAGCAAAAGGTTTTCGACAAACTCATGGTGTAGACTATGACGAGACCTTTTCGCCTATAGTCATACTCAAATCCATTAGGATCTTGCTTGCCATAGTTGCATATCATGATTATTAGATATGACAAATGGATGTCAAAACTGCTTTCCTCAACAAAAATTTACTTGAGGATGTGTATATGACATAGCCTGAAGGTTTTGTCAATCCCAAGCATCCTAAGAAGGTTTGCAAGCTTCAAAAATCCATTTATAGATTAAAGCAAGCATCCCGAAGTTGGAATCTTCGTTTTGATGAGGCAGTCAAAGAATTTGACTTCATCAAGAACGAAGATGAGCCTTGTGTGTACAAGAAGGTTAATGGGAGCATAGTAGTATTTCTGGTCCTATATGTGAACGACATCCTTCTCATTGGGAATGATATTCCAACATTGCAAAAGGTTAAGCAATGGTTGGGAAAATGTTTCTCAATGAAAGACTTAGGTGAAGCCGAGACAATACTTGGTATTCGAATCTATAGAGATAGATTGAATCGGCTCTTGGGACTAAGTCAAGAAAAGTACATAGACAAAGTACTAAAGCATTTTAGTATGGGAAACTCAAAGAAAGGGTACATACCTTTGGCTCTAGGAGTTCCTTTGACTAAAGAACAGTGCCCTAAAACCAAAGAGGAAAGGGACAACATGAGTAGAATCCCATATGCATCTGCTATTGGATCTATCATGTACGCTATGTTATGTACTAGATTGGATGTTGCTCATGCACTGAGTATAACCAGTAGGTTTCAGCAAGACCCTGGTGAGAAGCACTGGTCTGCTGTAAAAGGGATTCTGAAGTACCTGCGAAGGACTAAGGATCACTTCTTAGTGTATGGTGGTCAAGAAGAGCTCGTCATACAAGGTTATGCCGATGCTGCTTTTCAGACCAGCACTCAGGATTCTAGATCACAATCTGGGTTTATTTTTGTTTTGAACGGTGGTGCTGTCAGCTGGAGAAGCTCGAAGCAAGAAACTGTTGCCGACTCAACTACAGAATCTGAGTATATTGCAGCAAGTGAGGCTGCAAAAGAGGCTATTTGGATTAAAAATTTCATTTATGGATTAGAAGTGGTCCCAAGCATCCTAGATCCATTAGAAATTTTCTGTGACAACAACGGAGCCATCGCACAGGCAAAGGAGCCCCGATCACACTAGAAATCCAAACACATACTCAGGAGGTACCACCTGATCAGAGAAATCATTGATCGTGGGGACGTCAAGGTTAGCAAGATAGCAAGTGAAGACAATGGAGCAGATCCTTTGACGAAATAGTTGCGTCCAAATCTGCTTGAAGCTCATTTGAGAGCGTTCGGTCTTAGGGCTATGCCCAATTAGGACTAGTGCTAGTGGGAGATTGTTAGTGTAAGCCCTAGCCCCAATGCATTGTAATAAAATTCTTTAATTAATAAAATGAGGCAATTGTTTTATCTATTGTATTCCTGTGCATGTCAATTGATAAAACTATCCAAGAATGTCGTTTCGGTTTAAGTTATCATGTGTGAGGCATATGGTTGTAAGACCTTGAAACAAATGAGACTTCATTCTAAACATCCCTAGTCAGTCATTGTTATGGGAATAACAATGAATTAAGACTAGTATGCTCTCTCTGATATTATGAGTTCTGTCTTACGGATCATTAGGACAAGAGTGTCAATCAGAGATCATAGATACATGTTAAAGAACATGGTATCTGGATACGATCCGCTCATGAGAACACTACATGGTACAAGTCATAAGTGTTTCTCATATGCAAGTTTTGTATCAGAGTTCTTAGACCTGAAATCTCTATGAAACTCTTTATGAATTACTGTGTACTTTGACATACACCTAACGTACTCGTAACAGAGTGATAAGTAAGGGTATGATTGGGTATGCATTGATTCATGTTAGAGAGCATGAGAGAAGTGAAGGGATTACCCCTCTCATTAAGAGAGAAAATATCATCGGCCACTTGATCAGTGAACTGAGAAGTGTATGGCCATACCGAGATGAAATAATGAGTAATCATTCTTTATCTGAGAGTTCAGTGTCACTGGAATATCAAGAAAGGAATTAATATATATATAAGGATGACTAGTTCCATGCCTTATATTAATTCTGATATTTATGGGTAAGGGACTATGCAAAATTGCATTAGGTCACTAAATGCCATATGCATTTTCATTTAATTTGGAATGCTATAATATCTTGCTAGAGAATATATATAGCCTTTGAATTAATTTATTAATTCATTGCCAACATTAAATGGACCTATAGGATCGCACACAAAGCATTGGGCTTAAAATATTTAAATTAAGTATTGGGCATTAATTTGGGCTTTTAATTAAAGTCAAATTAATGTGTGTAACGGGTTATTAGATTGCTATTGGACCTTGGCCCATGAGAGAGAGAAATTCAGCCCACAAGGTTTAATTTCAATTAATTAAATGTAATGTATTAATTTAATTAATTGAGTATTAAAGCCTAAAGACATATTTATCTAATTAAATCATCTAAATGAAATTTGATGTGGCCGAAATTCCTAGAGAAATAACAAGGAATTTCGGCACATGTATAGTTTTATTTAAGTGGTTTATTAGATTTAAATCACATATCTTTTATCCTAAATTAAGTGATATTATTTGATTAAATGTCTTTTGTTTTTATCTTGGATAAATTAAAAGAGTTTTTATCAATAAATATTACTTATTTTAATTAAGTGATAAAGGCAAATATTAATTATCTTTAGTTAATATTAATTATCTTAAGGTAGTATATTTGAGATTGATCACTTAAAAGGAAAAGAGATATATATTTTTTGTGGGAAAAACGTGAAACCCTAGTGTATTTTCTCTATGTTTTGCGTGAACTCTCTCTCTCTCTCAAAGAATTTCTTTTAGCCAATTTTCACAAGGAGAAAGGATAGTTCCTCATTCTCTTGTGATCTTGGGTAGTAATAGCAACCTAAGAGAAGTACAAAATTAAATTTTGTAGCTTCAAACCATTGCTTTTACACAATACCGAAAAAGAGAGCTAGCAATCTCGATTTTAAGCCGTCGGTGCAATTGTGTTTGTGAGAATAGAGGGAGTGGCGTAAAAGGCTGTTCCTTGGTATTGGTGATCGAGATCTAAGGCGGATAAAGTCATCTTAGTTGCTGGGCATCATCAAATTCAATTTTCAAGAAGGCATCATAAGTTGTAAGTTCTACAACCCTAAAATTACATGTTTCGTTTCTTGCTTTGGAATTGTATGGTATGTATGATAAAAATTTTTGTTTTTTTGCTGTGCTATCATCACATTCATACCATGTCATATTCCATCAGGTAGGACGATCCGTTCCAAGGCAGGAACCCATGATGGTAGGACGGCCTATTCCAAGGCAGGAACCATGATGGTAGGACGGTCCATTTTAAGGAAGGACATCTGGCATGAGTAAAGGGGGATCCAGTAGGCTTCCATTCAAGCTTTGGTGACTCACCGGGTATTCTTTGTCCGAAAAACGAAGTACGCCACCTTATTCAACCCTAATATAAGGATCCAGCTTCTA
Source organism: Excoecaria agallocha (assembly GCA_037975025.1). Lineage (NCBI taxonomy): Eukaryota > Viridiplantae > Streptophyta > Magnoliopsida > Malpighiales > Euphorbiaceae > Excoecaria > Excoecaria agallocha. The sequence continues at coordinate 25,308,969 of CM075816.1, forward strand.
TGCCGATCGGCTAGATGCCAACATTGGGATGCAATAGGAGAGAAAGGGAAAGACGCCTATGCCACGATAGCTACCTACAAGCAAAGAATCGCTAAAAGATGCAACTCAAAAGGACAAGAGCCTTTAATATAATTACTCTTGTGCTCGAAGAAACGGGTATAAGCACGAAAAGTGTCAAAAAGGGGAAGCTCACACCAACTCCAATACCCCTACAAACCCAGGACCTTTGAAGGGGCGGATATCACTAGAAGCTGAAACGTCGAAGTACTCAAAAAGTACCATGTATAGTCATGTATTGTATTCACCTTCAATAAAGAATGTTTTCTCCATTTTCCCATCTTCTCCATTCTTCTCCATCTTCGAAAAAGGTATGTTTTTATTTTCTTTTCTTTGTTTGTTAGGTTTAAATGTATATTTATAGGATATCTATTTGGCCCCGTTCAACGAAATTCCTTACTTCCAGTGTAACACCCTTACTGAACAGTTTAACAGAAACAAGTGATAGGATGAAATTTTTTTTTTTTTCAAGGACCATTTGTCAGATACTGGTCATTGACCCTCTGAGGAACAATGCCCTGAGTGACAATTCCAAAATCAGCAAGATTTTGCTTTTGAATCTTAACTATCTCATTGACCCAAACTTGTCCAAAAAGAAATACTTATAATTTAAGTAAGCTGTTAAACTATAATTGTCTAAATGATTACTTACCAAATAAAAATCCGGCAATATAACGTCTAAAAACTTATCTAATCCACCTGAAAATCAGACAATTTCCTCAGCCCATCAGGGGCACAACAATACAAAAATAATTTCATCATGCATCTCATTCATCCATTCTCATTATTAATCACGTTTCTTATACAAATTACACTCTTAAATCACTATAATACTCCAAAAATAGAAACAATTTACATTAAAATCGCCCCGTTACACCTGTGAACCTCAAAGATGGATTACTTGAAACTAAATCCCTTCTTCTGATGGTTGAGCCGAAGCAACTGTCTAACCAAACACAAGTCTATCCCGCTACCTACACGGATAACAAAACCCGTGCTAAGCTATAAAGCTTAGTGGGGAATAAAGAAATCTAAAAAAAATAATCTTTTACATGTTATACAAATACAAAGTTGATAATATTCTTAATAACTGCCTTCAATTACCTTAGATTCCAGTTCTTACATTCAACAATAAACCACAAACATAAACGACATAACATTTTACTTATATTCATAGCAGAACTTAATAACTCAATAAACAATTCAGCATGAACTGTTCCACAAATGATAGTTGGCATAATTTCTTCATACAAATACATCTTCCAAAGCATAATATGCATTCTACATTCACTTCTCATGTAATCATTAAGATAGTCTTAACAAAGTGAAGTATATATTATTTAACATCATAATGTGCTATGTATTATGTACTTGATCTATAGCATAGTTGTAAACATATCTAGACCTATATATATATAAAAAAATATAACAAATTAAGAAACTAGCTTATGATTTACAGAAACTATATATTTATTGAAGATAAATTCCTTGTGTTCACTTACTCATAAAATAAAGATACATAATGCTTATATAGAATTAATGATTCACATGCTTATCAATATTATAACTTTCAATTTAATTATCCAATTGCTGTACATATATAAGAGGATAATTCTTATGCACAATAATTCTGAACTATAACATTTCTTAGCTTTTATACTTTTTAATTTATTTTAACATTAATGCCCCTAGAACAGTGCCGACAGAAATACTCAGACTGGATATACGGGATGTAGACCTCATGGGTCACAACAGAATGAGAAATGACCTCCAGAATCATTCCTCATATAACATATGAACATATGACAGTACGTATAATATATATACTATGGAGATCAACGATCCAACCATAGTAAAGCAAGTCGCCATGACTTGCACCGCGGTATAGAATCCCTATGGCTAGCCAATTATATCCTGAGCTAGTTTTTACTGCCAGACTATTTCTAAGGGCACAAAAGATCACTTACTTTCAGTACATTTATCAACTTTATCATCATTTCAATCCAGATAATACAGTTATTCAGAACATTTAATATTTTTGTACAGTTTGTAAACCATCATTCACTTAAGACATGAATTATTTCACGCTAATTCAGCAATTTCTCGTTACATTATTCTTCAGTCAACAAAGGAGTTTATTTAATATACATTCTTTCAAATTACTTTTAAACTTTCTAATAACCATATATTAACAATACTTGTACTTGTCATGATAAGTCACCCCTGACTATTTTATAAGCATATAATTGAATTTACATACACTTATTTAACCTTAACATTATTAAGATTGTTGTTAAATAAGTTTAACTTGAAATATGATGATATATGATTATACTCTATGAATATATGGTTTGATAAAATTATAATATAGTAGTATGTCTGTTATAATAATAAGAATTTGTACTTATAATCGTAGTTGCTATCACTGCATACCTTTTAATCTAAGGTAACTAGGTTATGATGGTTATAGGTTAAATACATGAGTGACATGTACAGATCTTTCATGATGTATTTTTGTAAAGGTATTGAACAAAGACATTACTTGATACGTAAGAGATTATGATAGAGTATAAGGATGATTATTTGGGATTTAATAGACTATAGGTGAAAACTAGAATGAAAATGTAACTAGTATAGTAACAAGCTCTTGGAATAAATGTGACACTTGTACCGCTCTTGATCTATAGTCTAATCTGATACTTGGATAATTATTATGTACATCAATATACTAAATAGACTGGATATAGTATCATGGTTATGATTTTATGATAGTATGAGAAACTGATGGTAAAGATGTTATGTTTTTATACATGGTTGCTTAGTATATAACTAGTTGAGATGATATTGTTATAAGTATAAGCATGAGATTAAATTTATATTTTTATATAGACATTGCTATTAAAGATAATATATTGAATACATGTATTGAACCTAATATGTTTGATACTAAAGTAAGTACAATGAAGTATAGGAGATGGTGATGAGGAGCCATACAGGTACGTCCTTCTATTGTTATTATGTGTTTATACGTTGTTTCATGCAACAATGGGTTAAATAAGTGTATGTAAATTCAATTATATGCTTATAAAATAGTCAGGGGTGACTTATCATGACAAGTACAAGTATTGTTAATATATGGTTATTAGAAAGTTTAAAAGTAATTTGAAAGAATGTATATTAAATAAACTCCTTTGTTGACTGAAGAATAATGTAACGAGAAATTGCTGAATTAGCGTGAAATAATTCATGTCTTAAGTGAATGATGGTTTACAAACTGTACAAAAATATTAAATGTTCTGAATAACTGTATTATCTGGATTGAAATGATGATAAAGTTGATAAATGTACTGAAAGTAAGTGATCTTTTGTGCCCTTAGAAATAGTCTGGCAGTAAAAACTAGCTGAGGATATAATTGGCTAGCCATAGGGATTCTATACCGCGGTGCAAGTCATGGCGACTTGCTTTACTATGGTTGGATCGTTGATCTCCATAGTATATATATTATACGTACTGTCATATGTTCATATGTTATATGAGGAATGATTCTGGAGTTCATTTCTCATTCTGTTGTGACCCATGAGGTCTACATCCCGTATATCCAGTCTGAGTATTTCTGTCGGCACTGTTCTAGGGGCATTAATGTTAAAATAAATTAAAAAGTATAAAAGCTAAGAAATGTTATAGTTCAGAATTATTGTGCATAAGAATTATCCTCTTATATATGTACAACAATTGGATAATTAAATTGAAAGTTATAATATTGATAAGCATGTGAATCATTAATTCTATATAAGCATTATGTATCTTTATTTTATGAGTAAGTGAACACAAGGAATTTATCTTCAATAAATATATAGTTTCTGTAAATCATAAGCTAGTTTCTTAATTTGTTATATTTGTTTATATATATATAGGTCTAGATATGTTTACAACTCTGCTATAGATCAAGTACATAATACATAGCACATTATGATGTTAAATAATATATACTTCACTTTGTTAAGACTATCTTAATGATTACATGAGAAGTGAATGTAGAATGCATATTATGCTTTGGAAGATGTATTTGTATGAAGAAATTATGCCAACTATCATTTGTGGAACAGTTCATGCTGAATTGTTTATTGAGTTATTAAGTTCTGCTATGAATATAAGTAAAATGTTATGTCGTTTATGTTTGTGGTTTATTGTTGAATGTAAGAACTGGAATCTAAGGTAATTGAAGGCAGTTATTAAGAATACTATCAACTTTGTATTTGTATAACATGTAAAAGATTATTTTTTTAGATTTCTTTGTTCCCCACTAAGCTTTATAGCTTAGCACGGGTTTTGTTATCCGTGTAGGTAGCGGGATAGACTTGTGTTTGGTTAGACAGTTGCTTCGGCTCAACCATCAGAAGAAGGGATTTAGTTTCAAGTAATCCATCTTTGAGGTTCACAGGTGTAACGGGGCGATTTTAATGTAAATTGTTTCTATTTTTGGAGTATTATAGTGATTTAAGAGTGTAATTTGTATAAGAAACGTGATTAATAATGAGAATGGATGAATGAGATGCATGATGAAATTATTTTTGTATTGTTGTGCCCCTGATGGGCTGAGGAAATTGTCTGATTTTCAGGTGGATTAGATAAATTTTTAGACGTTATATTGCCGGATTTTTATTTGGTAAGTAATCATTTAGACAATTATAGTTTAACAGCTTACTTAAATTATAAGTATTTCTTTTTGGACAAGTCTGGGTCAATGAGATAGTTAAGATTCAAAAGCAAAATCTTGCTGATTTTGGAATTGTCACTCAGGGCATTGTTCCTCAGAGGGTCAATGACCAGTATCTGACAAATGGTCCTTGAAAAAAAAAAAATTCGTCCTATCACTTGTTTCTGTTAAACTGTTCAGTAAGGGTGTTACATTTAGTGGTATCAGAGCTTAGGTTTTGATTTTCTGGGTAATGTGAGATTAGGAATATGTTTCTTGAAAGTTCTGATGGATTGGTTAAGTGCAGATATCAATATTCTATGTTGATTTGATATGGAATTGGATAATTTGATATAAATGGTCGACCTATGATGTTGTTTATATTGGAGTAATTCGTAGGATCATGATTTTGAGATAGTAAGATGATATTGAGGGAATTTTCAGCAGTTAATATTCTCTGATATTAGATTGAAGTATAACATAAGACTGTTGAGAAGCATATTCGGATCATTTAAAGTTAATGATTGAGGACGAGTTATTTATGTTCTGATAAAAATATTATAGTTGAAATTGATATGATGGTATGTAAAGGATGATACGATGCTCTATATATTTGTCAGAGATTTCCTGATCAGTATGGGCAATTGAATGTAATTCAGTATTTTTGGATGATTTAGACAGCATTGCGAAATTAAGTTAGAAAGAATAGATATAAGAGTTTTTGTATGGGTGATGATAGTGAATAAAGGTGAAATATATGTCTATATTTGAATGAAACAATATAGATGATATTATTGTATGAATTAGGAAATGATCACATTATAGTGATAGAGTTGTAATGGAAGGAACCAAGTGTAATATGTGAATATATAATTGATGAAAACGGATGATAGTATAAGAGTGAAACTTTGATAATTAGTAGATAAAACTATGGTCTTGACCTAGATGGAAGGAAATGTTTTGACGGATTTTCTTATATGTTTCTCATTTCTTGATTGATAGTTGTCTGTGATGATTGATTTTGAGGTTAGAGAACGATTGTAAGCATTTTTGAAATGTCAAAGAAGCTGAGAAGTATTAAGGATATTATGTATGGACTATAGGCAAAAAAATCGTTTCCTTATATTGGTATAGTTGTAAAAAGTGGTATTGTTAAGAGGACTATAGAGTTTGATCGATTAGTAAGAAAGATGATAGAAGTGCATTAATAGTGTATGTAGAGATTATTGCAATATCATGTGTCAGAAAGAATTTTATGTGTTTTGATAAGGTTTAGCTAATCCTAAGATCAGTGTGAGTACATAAGCGAAGGAAGTATTACAAGTAACTTATATACATGCTATATGGAATGAATGAATTGGAAATGGACAAGTTTGTTGTTAGCAGATTCCTCAGATACTACGAGTATAAATAAATAAGTTGGTGATTGAGGATCGGAGTTAAGCTTTTAGTTATCTCGGTAGTTATGGGATAAGGCTTCTGGGTGATTTCGTTAACCTAGCTAGTACATACTGCCACTAGTATTATGCATCAGTCATCCATGTGCACATGTGTTTCAGTCCATACATGCATACAGTTCAGTCATGTGGCCACATGCTTCATAGTCTACATATGCATTTGTTATTGCATTTGTTATTTTATAGTCATGCAATTACATGTTTGTTTTTATGTGGTTTTGTTAGTGGCAGTTTTGTTATACTAGTAAGAGGTTATAAAGAAAACCCAGCATAGATTTCATCAGTTAAATTGAATAAGGAGCTTATGTACAGAAATCAAATATTAGAGTTGAATGACGAAAATCAGGATAACCAAGAATTTAAAGGAGTGATTTAGTTAAGTGAAGAAGGGGTTAAAGTCTTAAGAAAATAGTATTTGATCAAGTTAAAACAAAATTTATTCTTTGGAGATAGTTAAAGTTAACTAAAGTTTTATTTTCGTTCACATCTATATCCGTATTGGTTTATAACGTATTTGAACTTCATATATGTTAAGCTAAAAGAACGATTGTACTAGAAGGATGAATTTGCTATAGAATAATTTAAGAACTTTGATAGTAATAGTGCTATGGATTATCGGTTTGAATTTCGAGGACGAAATTCTTTAAGGGGGAGAAAATTGTAATGTCCCAAAAATGACCCTAGTCGAAATTGCATGATTAACTATATAATATTTAATTTATATGGATTATATATGTGTGTATATATATATATATAGAGAGAGAGAGAGAGAGCAAGAGGCTAAGGTAAATTAGGTAATTTTTATTTTGACTGAAGATTTGGGTCAAAAAAATTAAACAAAATATGGGGGTATTAGTATTATTATTATTATTAAAAGAAAAGAGGAGAAATAGAAAACGAAAGAGAAAGGAGGGGGAAAAGGATCGGGAAAGGGGCGGGGGATCGGAAAAGAGGACGCTCCACCTACGCCGGTGAGGGAAGCCGAGTCGTCGTCTCCGCCGTAGCTCCCGACCAGATCGTCACGTTTCCTCCGTCGTCTGATCGGCTCCAAAACGGGAGGTGTTGATTTTGGGTCTTCTCCAACCGACAATCGGTTTTTTCAAATTTTCGGCCATCCCCAGCCGCCAGAGATGGCAAGGAAACCACCGGCGGACTCCTGGTGATCCAACGTCTCTTCCCTCACCCATCGATCCTCCTCTCTTGCTGGTAGCATGGAGATCGGAGGAGGGAGTTGCCAGCGGTTCTAACACGGATTCCGGTCAAACCAGGCCCCCTCATGGCGCGTGACCACCGTCGGCAAGCTTGGGGTGGCGTGAACTCCATTTCGACACTGACCGTGCACCTCCGGCGAGTCTCCGACGAGGCTCCGGCGAGGCAGAATAGGGAGTTTCGATTTTTACGGTATGGGAACTATGTTAATAATTTGATTTCATGTATAATTGTGATATAAGTTTTGGTTAATTTTTATGATTGATATTAGCTTTGACTATATTAAAGTACATGAATCATAGTGTTAGTGAGACATAGTTTTGAAAGTGTAATAGTTCAAGTGAATTGAGTAATGCTGCACTAGGTGAGGTAGAGTTTGAGGTTGATTTGATTTGAGTATTAAGTATTAATGGTATGTTTGAATAAATAAAGCAAGATAACTATTCATAGAAGTGATGTTGAACTGGGTTAACATGGAACTAAGGGAAAAATTTATTGATATATATCTACAGAAATAAAATATCTTTATCCTTTAAAGTTTGTGGAATGAGTTGTAAAAAGAATGCAGTTTTATAGTTTTGGGTCAATGAACACTCCATCAAATGGTTTGTTTAGTTTATCGAGGGGTTGAGCACTTTCCTGTGAACTGCTTCATTCTCTTAATTGTATTTGTTGAAGTTAACTAAGAATTTAGTTAACATGTTTATTTAAAAAGATGTAGGTGATGCTATTTTAAGGGCTGATGATTAATTTAGTAATAAAAAAAGTATAGTTTTACCAGTTGACTTATGATTGAACTTAGATAGCCAAAGAATTAACATTATTAAGATTGTTGTTAAATAAGTTTAACTTGAAATATGATGGCATACTGATATATGATTATACTCTATGAATATATGGTTTGATAAAATTATAATATAGTAGTATGTCTGTTATAATAATAAGAATTTGTACTTATAATCGTAGTTGCTATCACTGCATACCTTTTAATCTAAGGTAACTAGGTTATGATGGTTATAGGTTAAATACATGAGTGACATGTACAGATCTTTCATGATGTATTTTTGTAAAGGTATTGACCAAAGACATTACTTGATACGTAAGAGATTATGATAGAGTATAAGGATGATTATTTGGGATTTAATAGACTATAGGTGAAAACTAGAATGAAAATGTAACTAGTGTAGTAACAAGCTCTTGGAATAAATGTGACACTTGTACCGCTCTTGATCTATAGTCTAATCTGATACTTGGATAATTATTATGTACATCAATATACTAAATAGACTGGATATAGTATCATGGTTATGATTTTATGATAGTATGAGAAACTGATGGTAAAGATGTTATGTTTTTATACATGGTTGCTTAGTATATAACTAGTTGAGATGATATTGTTATAAGTATAAGCATGAGATTAAATTTATATTTTTATATAGACATTGCTATTAAAGATAATATATTGAATACATGTATTGAACCTAATATGTTTGATACTAAAGTAAGTACAATGAAGTATAGGAGATGGTGATGAGGAGCCATACAGGTACGTCCTTCTATTGTTATTATGTGTTTATACGTTGTTTCATGCAACAATGGGTTAAATCATAAGTCAACTGGTAAAACTATACTTTTTTTATTACTAAATTAATCATCAGCCCTTAAAATAGCATCACCTACATCTTTTTAAATAAACATGTTAACTAAATTCTTAGTTAACTTCAACAAATACAATTAAGAGAATGAAGCAGTTCACAGGAAAGTGCTCAACCCCTCGATAAACTAAACAAACCATTTGATGGAGTGTTCATTGACCCAAAACTATAAAACTGCATTCTTTTTACAACTCATTCCACAAACTTTAAAGGATAAAGATATTTTATTTCTGTAGATATATATCAATAAATTTTTCCCTTAGTTCCATGTTAACCCAGTTCAACATCACTTCTATGAATAGTTATCTTGCTTTATTTATTCAAACATACCATTAATACTTAATACTCAAATCAAATCAACCTCAAACTCTACCTCACCTAGTGCAGCATTACTCAATTCACTTGAACTATTACACTTTCAAAACTATGTCTCACTAACACTATGATTCATGTACTTTAATATAGTCAAAGCTAATATCAATCATAAAAATTAACCAAAACTTATATCACAATTATACATGAAATCAAATTATTAACATAGTTCCCATACCGTAAAAATCGAAACTCCCTATTCTGCCTCGCCGGAGCCTCGTCGGAGACTCGTCCGGAGGTGCTCGGTCAGTGTCGAAATGGAGTTCACGCCACCCCAAGCTTGCCGACGGTGGTCACGCGCCATGAGGGGGCCTGGTTTGACCGGAATTCGTGTTAAAACCGCTGGCAACTCCCTCCTCCGATCTCCACGCTACCAGCAAGAGAGGAGGATCGGTGGGTGAGGGAAGAGACGCTGGATCACCAGGAGTCCGTCGGTGGTTTCCTTGCCGTCTCTGGCGGCTGGGGATGGCCGGAAATTTGAAAAAACCGACTGTCGGTTGGAGAAGACCCAAAATCAACACCTCCCGTTTTGGAGCCGATTAGACGACGGAGGAAACGTGACGATCTGGTCGGGAGCTACGGCGGAGACGACGACTCGGCTTCCCTCACCGGCGTAGGTGGAGCGTCCTCTTCTCCGATCCCCCGCCCCTTTCCCGATCCTTTTCCCCCTCCTTTCTCTTTCGTTTTCTATTTCTCCTCTTTTCTTTTAATAATAATAATAATACTAATACCCCCATATTTTGTTTAATTTTTTTGACCCAAATCTTCAGTCAAAATAAAAATTACCTAATTTACCTTAGCCTCTTGCTCTATATATATATATATATATTATATATATATATATATATATATATATATCTACACATATATAATCCATATAAATTAAATATTATATAGTTAATCATGCAATTTCGACTAGGGTCATTTTTGGGACATTACATCCAGTTTGAATAAATTCGACAGGAATTTAATGATGATTTTTTTTTAAGTTCGATGTCTATTCCAAACAAAAAGAACGACTGTTCGCTCTTATCTTATTTGCCAGGCTCGATGTTCATCCCGAGCATATGAAAACGTTCCTCTTTATTAAGTTCGTCTGCTAGGTTCGATGTGATTTCTGAACCAAAGATGCAAGACGTCTCTATTTAACCCCCGCCAGCTCACTCGCTAGGCTCGATGTCCATTTCGAGCCCAAAATACGAGCACTCGCTAGGCTCGATGTCCATTTTAAGCCCAAAATACGAAGGACAATAATTGAGTTAATTGTCTTCCCCAAAGTACGAAATCGCCAAATCTTCAGAATGAAGTTAAAGGCTATAAGTCTTCTCCATTAAAGAAAAATTCCTTGAAACTGAGAGCAATAAATGGTGCTCTACTACTGAGCTAGCAAAGTACTCAGTTAGGAGTGAGAATGGAGTTTTGTCTCCCACCATAGATCGAAAAGATCATTAGAGCAATAAATGGTGCTCTACCACTGAGCTACGAAAGTACACAGTTGGGAGTGAGAATGGAGTTTTGTCTCCCACCATAGATGGAAAAGATCATTCACCGCGGATGACTCTCTTAATAGTCAATTGGCTGATATTCTATTTAAAACCAACGATGTCGCCTAATGCGCTTGACGCAACAAATTTAAGTAATAACTCACGTTTGAATAACGAGTTTAATCCAATCGGACTAAAAATGTCACAAAGAATTATGAACCGCAAATGTTAGCAAAGCATGTTAACGTTTAGGAAGTACTCTCCTTATTCAAATTTGTACATTCTCCATATTTAAAATGTTAGCAAAGCATGTTAATTTTCAGGAAGTATTCTTCTTATTCAAATTTACGCATTGTCCATAAAAATCTCCATGATTGATAACTGTTTATTCTCCCTTTAATAATTTCATGATAGATTTCGCCTGAAGTAAAATTGCAGTATGAAGACAATGCAAAGAATAATTGCAGTATGGAGACAATGCAAAGAGAGCATTTTGACGTGTTGAATATTTCATAAAGATTCTTTACAAAAATACCCTCATTACAAAAAGGAAAATTTACATCTCTATATCTACAATCTCCATAATTGTAGAGGGTACATTTGTATCGGCCAAAGATCATAAAGACTCTAGGGTATCTGCAGGAATAGGATCTGTTGGTGCTGAAATAGCTGTGCTAGGACCGCTCGGCTCAGATGAGGTAACCTGTGGTGAGTGGGAATCATGGGGGTTTTCCTCTTCACCGTCGCTGGAAGGGGGGTCGGGCAAGATCCCTGGGTCCTCCATCCAGCTAAGATCAGCTTTAGAAAAGCGTTGCTCGGCTGCATAAATCAACCGAGTCAATAACTGCCCTTGGGCCTCTCCCACCTGGTCCATCAGCTTTTCTCTTTGAGCAATAAGCTCGTCTTCAAGCTTTTTACCCCATGCCATCTCTTTTCGGCCAAGGTGGTTTTCAGTGATTCCTGCTCACGCCTGCAGAAGGTCACGTTCCTCTTTGACCTTTAAATAATCGGCAGACAGATGCATACACTCCTCCCTCAGTCTGGTTGTCTCTTCTTCGAATTTCTGCATTAAGGAATTCTCGGCAGTCAGATAGGCCACGTCCCCTTTAAGGTGATCAACCTGCCTTTGGTGAACTCGCAGGTCTCGGGAAAGATGATCGGCCTCCTCCTTTAATTTTTCAGTCTCCAATCGAGCACGAGAGGATTCTTCCCTAGCAGCTTCATACTTATCTTTTGCCTCTCTTCTTACCTGCTCGGAATCTTCAAATTTCTTTTTGCAAAGATTGGCCACACCATGTAAGTGCAAACCCCTTTTTATTAACTAAAAGACAAAAAGGGGAAGGCAGAAGGGCCAGATATCCAAAGAAATAACGGTCGAATAAAGCAAAGTTAATGAATATTATTTAAGAATGAAAATATGGAAAAGATACCTCCAGACTTTGCTGTTGAAAAAGGGTGCACTCTTGGAATAATATATCAGGATTTTCCATTGCCTTGTAATCACCCTCTTAAAGCATACACTGATATAAATAATTTGATATGGCTTTATTGTCAATAGACCAGCCGTCACCGGATTGACTTTTTAAAATCTCTCCTAGTGATGAGGCTTTTAAAATCTCTCCTAGTGATGAGGCCCAACCCTCGAAAATCCTTGCAATCACATTTTTGACACCCCCCTTATTCCTGGTGGCAACCCTTGCATCTACTGTGGCTACCAGGTCATCAATTTTCTTCCTCGCCGCCTCCTTGATCCTCCTTTGGGCATCTTCGTCCATTGTAGCCATGTTTTCCTGGATTAATTTTCTCTGATCCTGGGCTATTCGTTCCCTCTCAGAGTCAATTTCATCTCTAAGCAAACGCCTATGAGAATGATCCTCGAACAATGGCCGATCGAAAAAGGACTCCGAAAGGGTCTGAGAAGGGCAGATAGCAAGAGTTTTGACATCACTTAAGGCAGCAGTGGGAGTGTTCGTAGAAGGATGGGAAACCTGAGCTTCTGAAGAGGGCAAGATTTTTCTCTTTTTAGCCCTCCTCTCTTCCTTGGCAGCACAATCTGCTTCAATTCTCGCCTTGGCCCGATTGGCTAATTGCTTGGCGACATCATCTCCCTTAGCCATCACGTTTGCAGCTGCATTATGAAAATAGAAGATAAGTTTTTCTCTAGTTGATATATTCTTTTAAATTTGCAATGCATAATTATATATGTGTATGTTTCTCCCACACTCCAATTATAATAATCCCGCTCCATGTCAATGGTAGCGTCGAGGCTCAGGTCTGCGATTAGATTGTCCGAAAGTTTCCTAAGCAGACGGACCGGCTATCCGAACTTTCAAGCCTCTCTCAAATCTTTCAGAGATGATGGTACATTGAATAGCTTTATCTACCGTTGACTAAAAAACAACAACAACAAACAAACAAAATTCAGGATTGGCGTCACTTTCTCCATCTCACAGAGGATCTTGGAACAGGATGTTGTTCTCCATTTGTCCGTACGAAACTAATTAAAGGCAATTTCGTAATTTTTGAGGGTTGCAATCCCAAATGCACCAAAAGGAAATCTCAGCACAGCACCCAAGCTCCATAAATGGCAATGAGCCACTCATTGTCCTCACAACTAAAAGCCTAAGCCACCACATAGACTTCTGTGGAAGATTATTTAAAAAAAAGAAGGCTTAGTCGACGTCTCCCATATAAGTTTTGAAGGATGAGCCACAGCCTCACAATCATTATAGGCTTCAAGAAAACTCCTATCTATAGGCTGTTTAAAGTCGCCTCGATGAAAAGGGCAAAGTAAATAATGGCGTTGTGAAGCTATGAATAAGGAACATAAGTCAAAGGCAAGGGTCCGCTTACTTACTTGGATATCCTTACAGAAATTCTAGAGTTGCTGAAAAGGAAAGTCCGAGTCGCTGAAATAGCAAAGTTTCACACAGAAAATTTGGCAGAGTTTTGCTAAGAATCACTGAAAAATAAGAAAAACTGCCATAAGAATGCCTATTTATAAGCGAAATGCTTCTAGAATACTCTAAACGCTCATTTATTGGATAATCGCCACGTGCCTTTAACTCATCAATGGCGGTTACGAAGAACGAAGCGTCGCCTTTAACACGCATGCCAGCGATAAATGCATAGCGGCTGCCCAAAATGAACAGACATGACTCATCAAATTCAAGTCCATTCAAAAGTCCCGTCGAAAAATTGAAAAATCTCCCGATCGGACCTTTCAAAGGAGGGATAAGTGATAACTACAGAAAAAACATTCTTAAAGGCCTAGTTAGTTTGGCCCAATAGCATTTGAGGCAGTTCAAATCCAATAAACAAAAGGGCAAAGCGTGAGCCGGAAGATAACGCAAGGAAGCAAAGTGTTCGATCGAACTGATGGGACAACCTGTCCTGTCGGTCCACTGGCACAAGGCAATGGCCCCATGCTCTCTATCTACCTCCTATCACATCGCCGCTCACCTACTCTGACTGCCAGATATCGCCCCCTAAGGTACCTCAAATACCTCTCCAAATAACTCCTATAAATAGCTCAAAACATGATTATACTAGGTATGAAAAAATATTTGAGATTCTCTCTCTCCAAATACTCTTTCTAAAAGCCACTAACTTGAGATTCGGAGTGCTAAAAACCCAGTTCCAACCGGACACCCCCCTTTTTTGCAGGTCCTACTGTCCGACCGACTGGATGAACTGCAAGCTCTCCTTTACAGATAATTCAACTATCTAATCTGTCGCCTCAGCTGCTGATCCCTCTCTCACAAATAAACCATTTTAGATTTTATCAATTATTATTATGATAAATATTAGCATTTGAATATTTTATTATGCAGAGTATTAATTAAAACATTGATTAATAGTATATATTAGTTATGTTTTCAACCAAGGTCCGATTCCGATTTAACCCTGTATTTTTAACCTTTAACTTTTTATTGTTTAGATTTTATATCCGATCTGCACATGCTAGGAATCAAACTATCGGCCCAATGAGAAAAGGGGAAATTTCCATTAGGCCTAATTTCATATGGGCTTAAGAAAGGGCATAATCAATTCAGATATCAATTATAAAATTAATTTTTTCAAATTTTTTTTCTAATATCATAAAAAAATTATAAAATTACAAATAATATAAATAAGTAAAATCGCTCTTGTAGATTAAATTGACCAAATTATATTTCAGCTACATTTTTATAAATGAATAGAGTTTAATATGTGCTGGGAGCTGCTTCAATTAACAAAGAACACAAGAAAGCCAGCTTTTGCTATCCAAAAACAAGGTGCAAAGCTAGAGAGTTTGTGGGGTTGGTTTCACTCATAGTCATTAAATTTATGGCTAATTTTATAATAGTAATAAAAGAATTTTTTTTATAAAAATTATTGAATTTTATAAATATATATAATAAAGTCATTTCAATCGATTTTCGGCAACAAAAATGTCGAAAAGTCCATTTAATATGTCCAGTCAACATATTATGTACATGTGGCATCCAACATGGCATTATATCAGCATGATACGTGTCGTGTATGTGCCACATCAGCGCATACATGATGTGCTTACCAAATATGTCAATTGTATTTTTTAACGTTTCTTTTGTCAAAAATTATATAAAGTAACTTTTTTATATATATTTATAAAATTTAGTAATTTTTGTAAAAAAAAATATTTTATTATTATTATAAAATTGATCATAAATTCAGTATACATGGATGAAATTAATCCAAGTTTGAGACCCTCGCCTGATGAGCTACGTAATCTGCAACAGAGTTTGTAAAGCATATGCTTCTATTATTATAATTACAATTATATATCATAAGTAAGGCTAAATAACTTTGCAGATGCCTATAAATTTAAAATATATATATAGTTGGAGGATGACGACCTCTTCTTTGCTTTTGTTTAACAAGATACACTGAAGGAGGACAAAAGGTTGACTTGGAAGCAAAAACCAAGTCTTGAATAAATGGACACTGATGGTTCAGGTGACAGATTAGTGGCCAATTCATACAAGAAGTTGAATTCGAATTTCTTTTTTCTGCTCTCTGAAATTTTTATTTTATGGGACACCAAACTCGCAATTATATAACCGAGGATCAAAATAGTTTTTTTATATGAAAATTATTATATATAATTTAATTTAATAGTTGATAAAATTTTAAATTAATAGTTGATATATTATTATATAACACACATTTACTTTGCATTCGGGACATTTTTATGCATAATGCTTTTTGGATTTTTAGTGTGTTTTGAATAATATTTAGGGATAAGGATAATTTTTATCCTAAAACTTTTATAAATAGTGTGAAAATATTCTTAAACTTTTTTTTATCAGATTTTTTTTTTGAAATCATTTTATTGGGTGAAAATTATCCTTATTTTGGACGAAAGGTCTACGTGACAAATGAAAATAACAACACCCAATGAAGACGTGACATGTCAGCATCCACATGGCAATATCTCTCCTAGTCAGTAACACCTCTATCCTATTCAGCATTAATAAAAAAATAAAAAAGGGAAAATCTGATGTGAATGACATGCAGATTTCTTTCCTAATATCTCCAACCCGCCATTGAAGCTCTGTTAGAGTTTCAAAACCAACAACAAACCAATTTACTTCCAAATAAATCCCCTTCAAAACCAACAACAACACATTAGATTTCTTCCCCAATATCCACAACCCTCCATTGAAGCTCTGTTAGAGCTTCAAAATCAACAACAAACCAATTTACTTCCAAATAAATTCTCTTCAAAACCAACAACAACAACACATCAGATTTCTTTTTCAATATCCCCAACCCACCATTGAAGCTCTGTTAGAGCTTCAAAACCAACAACAAACCAATTTACTTCCAAATGAATTCTCTTCAAAACCATCAGCAACAATACATCAGATTTCTTCCTCGATATCCTCTGTTTTCCTTCTGACCTTCAACAACGAGATCAAGATGAAAGACTCTTGCTAGTTTTCGATACACAGCTTTGATCTCTCCACACGTAGTGCCCTTTTGAATCCCTAAAAATTAATAAAACGATCCCGGATTCGCAATGCAGGAGGCTATTCTCTCGGCGGTGGTGGCGCAAGAGCAGGAGACGCTCGGAGGTTGGAAGCTGATGCAAAAGGGAAAGGAATGGGGCCCATCAGAAGACAATTTTAGGCCAAAAAAATAAACGGATGAAGAGCTGAGAGATGAAAGAGAAGAAATGGAAGTCAAGTTGGATTGTTCAAATTGACAAATTCAAAGGTTGAAGAAGATATGATAGGTTGGGTAAAGGTTGACATGTTTCCTTTTTCTTTTTTATTTTATTATTAATGCTGATTAGGATGCAGGTGTTGCTGATTAGAAGAGATAATGTCACGCGAATGCTGACATATCACATTTTTATTGGATGTCGTTACTTTCATCTGTCACGTGAATTTTTTGTTTAAAATAGAGATAATTTTTAATCAATAAAGTAATTTCAGAGATAAAATTTAATAAAAAAAAATTAAGGATGTTTTCACTCTATTTATATAAATACGAGGCAAAAAAAATTATCCTTATCCCTAATATTTGGGATTTTGCAGTGTTTTTAGATTTCGCAACATAATGTTGCAAAATCTGACCGATCGGACCCACAATACAGTTTATACAGGAAAAATGACATTAATTCCACAACACTTGCTATTTTCAGTTTTATTTTTACCATAAACTACACAAAATCCAATACACGAGAGACCTGATTCTACAGCCAAGTCTTGCAGGATCATATGTCTAATTTTTTTTTTTTTTTAATGTTGCTCAAAACGTCTTGTAGGTCCCTCATCAATCAAATTCCACAGCCAAGTGTTGCAGAATTAATGTCATTTTTTTTACATTATGGGTCCCATCGGTCAGATTCGCAACACTGTATTGCGGGATCTAAAAACACCTATAAATATTATTCAAACCACTTCGTTTTCCTAAATAAAAATTTAAAAAGTATTATTTATATCTAACTTTAATTATTATTTAATTTCATTTCTATTTATCTATAATACACATAAAAATATCTTATCTTCCATCTATTTCCATCAAAACAAAGAGAGCGTAAATAAAATATTTGAATTAGAGTTCATTAACAGTTTCAATCTAAAAGCTTTACATTCATGATTGGCTCAAAAGATTAAAAAAAATATTGAGCCTCTGCTTTTCTTGAAAAGCTAATTACAAATAAATACTCTGAAAAGATCCATGAAATTCTGATCAGCCTAGATGAACGGTGGAAAGAAGACCATTAGCTGCATCCAAGATTTGCAGGGCAATCATGACTGTAGATAGAGGGAGACTAATGGTAATAAGAAATATAATCCCAAGAGCCAAACTTGGCCTACTATTCATCAAATGAAATTGCAAGAACCCCAAAAAATCACATACAAATTGGTCATAATTTGCATAGCAATGCTTCTCCCATTCCATCCACTCAGCTGGTGGCTCATAATTCCTCTCTATCATCTTCATTTCATGTATTCTTTTCCTTAGCACTATCATGCTTTCATCTACCAGCATTGCATTCCGCTCTCTTCTTCTGTAATTTCCAATTACTTTTGATCTTTTCATTCCTCCAAGTTTTGGCTTTCTGGAAGGAGATGGAAGTGAAGGGAGGACTGAGTAGAAAAGGGTATTTGATTCCATTGTTGAAATGAGAAGGATTGATGGAGAAATGGAGATTTTGCTTCTGCTATTTATAGAAAAATGGTGTGGCCGTGTTGGGTTGTTAACACGTGTCACTTCTCTGCGTTTTTTGTGTTAATTTTATGTAAATTAGATCTAAAGTATTGTGTGTCAATTTCTGATTGGCCCGCTGTGCCTTTGGAAGCAGGAAAAGCAGTTAAGGCCGGTGCCGCTGTTCAATTATTAACCTATTAAAATATTCTGATTATTTTAATTAAAGGTTCCAGTTTGACTCTTATATATATAGTTATATTATTACTATATTAGCTTAATTTAGCGAGAAATTATTGTGCAGTTGAATTTTGAAAAGAAGCGGTGAAGCAAAAATAATAGATTCTCTTCTTAAAATACTAGTAGACTCCCCAGGTGATGAATTGAATACATTAGTTTGGTGTGTAGTGAATGCATGATTGAAAAATCTCCTCTAGCTATAGCAATTATTGAATTGATAAATTTTACATATTAACAATACAGATGTGCTATAGACAACAATGTTGGATATTTGCTGGAACTCGGTTTCAGACAACCAAAGTAATCGACTCATCCATAGTTATTTGCAAATGAAGGCATTAGGAACCTTTGTTCACTCGCCTAAGCAAACAAAACTTACTAGGTTTAATAATAATTTGACTCAATTCCAGGATACATGTTGATTTAGAAATAATGCTCATTTCCTTTTTCCATGAGTTTTCATTTCGTTTTCACACAAATTGAAGTGCGAGGCTTCGGTATTCAGTGGCTGCATCATCAGAAGATTAAGTAATTTCAGAGAAATTGCTACTTCTGATGCTAACAAAGAATAAGCAGGCTAGTATGGAGAAGGGTTCATCTTCTGCATCAACCAAACAGCTTGGTTTTGCAGATTCTTGAATTGTCAACTGATGAGATATCCAAAAGTTTACTTAGGCTAAAGATTGTTTTTCTCCACGAAGAAGAAACACTTGCAAATTAGCCATGCAAGCCAGAAAGAGTCCTCAATGCCAACCGAAGCAGAAGATGGGACTACCAGAAAAATCCCATCAAGATATAAGTTTTTGTGGATCCAATTTTGATACAGTATAATTATACATTTACATACTGAAAGAAGAATTATGGCAGTGACAATCAGGAATAGCGAACCGAGGTAGAGAAACCTGCATTGGTTGTGAGAACTCTGTCATAGATATCAGTCATCATAGGAGGCGTGAGGAGCAGCTGTACATCCAGGGTCAAAAGGATCTTCAGACCCACAGCAATGCCAATATTGAAATACACGGCCAGAGTCAGGAGTATCCATAGTTCCTCCAGAATAAACACTCTCAAATTTCCTCTTTGTTTCGCCTGAAAAAAATGCGAATTGAAAATGGTGAGAACATAAGCAAACATGCTCTATATGTTCACCAAGAATACAGAAAATACACATCATAGATTTTCTTTGAGCTGAAAATGGTCCAACAAACAAACTCATCTTCTTTCTCAACAACCTAATGCCCACCTTTGGAGCTCAAATCTCATTAAGTCTTTCTTCTTTGATCATCTCACCTCCTGTCATCAAGATATATCCCACATTTTCTCTTCAGAGTTTTGATAACTTAATCTTACGTTCCATACCCCATGCATTTGCTAAGAGAATGACGGAGCTCAAATCTTACACAAAGCGCAATATCACCATGCTGATGCATTTAAACTGAAGGTCTTGTATAGAGATGAAGAGTCCCATACACTTGAAATAGTTCAAAAAATAGCTTATCTACATTGGGCTTTCTGTTCCCTTTGTTTCATTTGAATTTCTTGAATATTGATCTTTCCTTGATGTTAAGAATTTGAAAGTTACGCTAGCTATGTCCTTCCCAAGCACACTCATGATCCCTCATTATGTCTTGCACAGTATACCTCCTGCCCTCTCAACATCTCGTTTTGGGAGAAAAAAAAAGAAAATGTAACCCAACAACAAATGTAAAAGAATTTCTAAAGATTCAAGTACATTGTGATTTGGATACAAATTGACACAAAGAAGGCATCCACATTGAGAAAAATTACATTTCATAAGGGAAAAAAAAATTGTGGCGTCAGCTTAAGTATCCTCTATATCTATTCATCAGAATTCAGTACGCCTACTTGAATTGGAAAAAAAAAATCACATAACTTTCAAATGAACAACCCATCACAAAATAAGGTAATGCATAGTCAAATATAGTGAATTAGAAACTGGAAGTTCAATAAATCAAATTCCATGTCTTCAAATTACAGATACTGCTGAGTCAGTCGAAATTTCTCACATTATACAGTGGCAATTTGATCAAAGCATCAGAACTGAATCCAAGAAAACTAAAGTTTCCCTAAATTTCTTTCTTTTATATAGTAAAAACCCGTTAGAGAGCAAGGAACGCACTAATTAATGGATACGCAAATAAAAGGCGAGTTAATTTGAAACTTCGAGATCAAAAAATTAAGTGAATGATTTATCTAGGTTACCTCCAAAATGGGCAGTATGGAAACGACAAGCGCGAGGGTGATTGAGGGAAGGGTCGAATTGGATTTTGCAGTTCTTGCACGTTCTCAGAGTTCCGCTACCGGTCGGAACTTTATTTGAGCACCGGATCATCGGAAATCGTTGTGATTCTTGGCTCCGATTCACGGTGGCTTTCCGGCGAGGGAGTTTAAGAGAAAACGATGCGTTTTGGCCATGGATAAGCAAGCGAGTTAGTGTACAGTCGGCAATAGTTAGAAAAACAAAAGAAGGGTCGTTAAAGGTTTTAACGGATATTAACGGACAAGCCTTTGATTACTTTGCGCTGATCGTTAGGTGAGACAGCCAAAATGTAAGATTTTATTTCAATTATGTTTTTAACGGAATAAATATTAAATTTTCTTTTTTTAAATGAAAAATTAGTGAAATATTAGAAAAAAAAATTACAGTTAGCATAAAATCTCAAATGCTCTTGCTGTTAATTTTGAATTAAATCAACAATTAGTTAGTAAAAAAATCATTATAATTATATAATTATAATATTGCTCTTTCCATTATATATATATATATATATATATATATATATATATATATATATAAACTTTTATGGACAATTATGTAAATCCTTATCTTACTCGGCTCATATTAGAATTACAGCATAGTTCAGGGGTGAGCAAACTTTTGTTAAAATTGAAAAATCACACCTAATCGATTAATTTTTTTAATTTAATTTGGTGTTTGAGTTTTTCGATTCTATTTTGAATTGAAATTTTCAGTAAATTCGGTTAGTTTGGTTTGATTTTGCTAGAAAAAATCATATAAAAATCGACCCAATTGAATATAATATTTTTATATGTAAATTATATTATTTTAAAATGTAAATTATACGTTTATATTTATCAATTATTAATATCTATTTTTGTAAGTGATGGTTTGTGATGATTTGAAATTTTGATAATTAGATTGAAAGTTGATGAAATAAAAATAAAACTTATTTAATGGTTTTTGTCGTATTATAAATTTTGAAATTGTATTTTTAATTTAGACTTGTATTTTTTATTTAATTTGAATGTAATTTGGATGTTTTTATTTTAGTTTTATGATTTGTAAGTTTGTATAATTTTTAGACATAAATTTTTATTTTTCAATTGATAATTTTTAAATTTTGCTTATATAGTTAACCTAACGGAATTAACTGAAAATTTCAGTACAGTTTGAATTCAAATATTCTATAATTTCAGTTTAAGTGGACAAAATTTTAAAATTTGATTATCCAGTTCCATTATTGAACCAAATCAACTGTGACTCACCCTTGGTAACAGGATTCAACATACGATAACAGAAAATTGACCAGATTACCCTTATCTCCACAATCGCGCCATACCGTCTCTGCAAATTGACCGTCAAAACCCTAGATTTCTGGGTTTTCAATTTTTCACTCGCATGATCATAGTAATATAAATTCAGCTTCAAAAATGGCGAGAAACCACAACAGGAACAATGAGGAGCCAAACAGTGCTCCAGTGCCAGGTCGCTGGTACAACATAAGCCTAGGTTCTTCCTTCAAGGATCATCACAACCATCCTTCTACAAAGATCTGTACTTTACGCTGTAAGTACTTTCAAATATCAGAACTCATTGCCAGTTCTTGCGCTTTTCACTTGGTTTTCGCTGGTCTGGAAGTTAAATTTAACTTATTGGGTGTATAATTAGGAGTTAGAATAATTTGTTACGAAATTCTTTCTATCTAAACTTAGTATTAGGTTGCTGCGAACATTTCATTCTGCTGGAAATGGAAATGGAACTAGTTTCGTGTTGGGATTTTGCATCTTTAGACTATAATGTTAATTATTCACCTTTTTGTAGTCAAATGAAGGAAGAAATTCACAATGAAGGTGGTCTGTTATTTACTATTTAGGGGTTTTTCACTTTTTTTTTTTGTGTTATTTTAAATTTTTTTTTTCAAAATTTCCACTGAAGAAACATAGGTCGTATTAATTTGTCCCTAATGCTCCATTACTATTATTAGTTTTTTCAGTCCATGAAATTCCCTTTTGCCCGCAGATGAATTTAAACCAGCTTCAATTGATAAGAGTCAACCGGGATCCCTCCACAAGGGCAAAGATAACAAGGTTACTGTTGAGTATCAGAACAACCAGTATGGAAAACCCAAAGTAACCTTTGAGGGTGTAAGTGAGGATTACAGAGAAAATGATGCTGTTTTGTTCTTTGATGGTGATACCTTGCGGTTGGAGCGGCTGCATCGTGCAGTGAAGCGGTTGAGGCATGTTCGGCTACCTGGTGAGACAACACCTGCTACAATGTCAACTCCTATGGTTGCTCCAGCAGTTGAAACCCATTCACCGCCAGTTAATAGATCAACAAACCAGCACTCTTTAAACAGAGGTTTAGCTCATCAAGTGCATGTGAGTGTAGTTTTATTTTGAGTTTTCTTCTTCTTATTCTCCGCAAAATAGCTGCAACTCTTAAGTCTCTTGCAATAGCATATGGCATCTACACCTTCGACTTAAAGAATTTTGTGCAGCATTCAACGTAGCATCACATATGATCTGAAACGATCTTTCTAAATTAATGGCTTTGTTGTGGATGCTTTTTTCGGTAGAAGGCAACGCTAAAGGCTATATTGCCAAAAACGATTGATGCGCTGAATTAATTTTGGTAGTTTGCTGAATTATTTTTAGTAGGACTCTTAGACAGCAGAGTCGTTTGTTTTGGAATGTCTTTATTTGGTTTTGATACAGCTTGCCTTAATTATTATAATAACCAAACTCTATCTAAAGAGACGTTGAATAAAACAAATTAAACAGAATCTTATCAAATCCTAAAGTGGTCTGGACTTTCTCTATTCAACGAGTTCAAAGGTTTCTTTCTCCTTTTGATGGCTTGAACAATTAACTGAAAGGAAACGATCTGGTTTCAGATCCTGATTACACTGTGACTTGATCCAGGGCTAGAGTTCATAACACGCTTGCTGCAATGTGGGTCAAATTTTCTTTTTTCTTTTTAATCTGTCATTATTTTCTAAATGCTCGTCATAAACTGCACTCGTCTGAATTTACTATGCTTTCTTCTTATTGAACTTTGTAGATAATGTTTTGTAATCTCTACGTAATGAGGCACATCATGTTAATGTGACATTATTACAATCCGTGTTCTTGTGAGAAAAACATTTTTGACCTAATTATTTCAACGTTTGCATCTATGTAATTTGCTATGAAATTCTGCAGACACATGTGGAGCAGCTTGGCGTTATTGGCTTAGAGAGAGGTATGTCTTCTTGTTGCTGATAACCGCTGGTGGAATCACCTTGATGGTTATTACAATTGACTGGTTGATATGAGATATTGGCTGATAACTTGTAAACTCAGTTTAGGTCAATCTATTGATTTGCATAAGATATTAGATGTATTATTTATACAAACAATATTTGGCAAATCCTTAGACTCAATGGGTTTGATCTGCACTGTTACCTAGCTTTTACCTTTACATTTTCGTGCAATTTGAAGTCAGATCACCGAGTGCATCAATTTTATATGAGATTACATGCTTAAACCTATGCGTACTTGCACAAAAACGAAGATAACTAATAAAACAATTAGGAGCACATTTGGTGCTACATATCTACATCTAGTTATGGATACAAGAGAAGAAAGCCCTTGCTTCAAGATATATAAATAATGATCATAAAGCAATAAACTTTATCACTGTTCATGTCATATTCTCTACTTTTGTATAAAACGGAAACTGAAATATCAATTAAGGTTTTCCATGTCATATTTGATGGCAAATTTCAAATTATTGCAATTTCCTCATACTTGGAGTTTATATATATATAAAAAGGTTTAGCAACTACAGTGGCATTTCAAGGCCTAAAATAACAGTGTGTTTTTACCTATTAATGTTTACTTACATATACAAAGACCTGTGTTGCCTTGTAAACATGTCATTTATTATTATACTCTTTTTCTAAACATTTTTTTTCCTGTGCATCTAGGTGCAGAACACAAGGAAGAATACACTCCAGATCATCCATCAGGTCCTCCCAACTCATCAGCAATCTCAGCAGAGCTTAAAGACTATGAACCTGAAGAAAATGTAGACATAGTCAATGATCAAAATGATGATTGTCAAACAGCCAGCAGAGAGAATGCTTCTGCAAAGGGATCACGTACTGGTCTTGACATTGACATTAACTTGCCACATCAGGCAGAGACAGATGATGAGATTGCTGATGTAGATATTAGCGATGATGAAGTTGAGAAGGGCCCTAATGCTGCAGAAGCTCTTAGAGCTCAGGTGAATGCCGAAGGGAAGAAGGAACAAGCTTCAAGCTCAAGCACTAGCAGTGGAAGTGACAGCAGTGCAAGTGAGAATGGGAGTGGTAGTGAGAGCGCAGGTGACAGCGGAAGCGGAAGTGGAAGCAGTAGCAGTGATAGTGAAAGCAGCGGAAATGACTCAGTTCTCTCTATATAAATGGTCGAAGTCACTATGGTTTACTTAACAAATTTCATGACCTACATTAGATTTAGCATTCTGATTAGGGAGAAATTGCTGAAGTAGTAACAAAACCTAGAGCCAAAGGCACTAAATGATTGTACATATTTAGTGTAAGATTTTAGCTAGTTTTTATATTGTATTTGTTAAATTACTATGCTTACGATCCTTGACATGGGCATCCAGGGGTTGGTAAATTTGTAAGAGTAAGGATGCATATTATGCAAAACAAACTATTCAGTATATTCGTAATTTATGATGTTTTCATGTTTGTGTCCAAGCTACCTGACTTGTAGTGACCTAGAGAAACATAGAGGAAAACAGAGAAGAATCCTATGATAGAAACTAAAGTTAATCTAAAGGCATAACTCATGTAAGTGAAAAAGTAGAAAACTTGAACTTGTTTCTACTAAATTCTTTTACATGTCAAATTCAGAATCCTCCATTTTGCTGAACAAGATTCTCTGCATAAACAACCACTGCATCCGCATCTGAAAACCAAATGACTTGATTTTGAATTTCCCAAGATCTGGTAGGATAACAAAAACCAAATAACTGCAGTTGATTTGATAGAGAAAATGCTACCAGTCATGATGAGCCCCAAGCCCACAAGCCCACAGTGTGAAAAGTGTATGCAAGGAAGCCCAAGAAGTGGATGGAAGGAGAAGAAAGGAAATAAGCGATTACATGAGTTAGTTATTCGAGGATAGCAAATAAAAGGAAGGGGAGAGGTGTGTGGGGGGGATGCAGAAAAGTATTTTATAATTCGTTTGTAGGGAGAGTGAGGGAAAGGTTTGAGCAGCTGCAGGGGCTATTCTTCCTTGTAGTTGAGGGCCCTTATTGGAGTTTACCATTTGTTCTTATTTTTCTGTTATAAAGAAATTGAGAACTATACTGTATTTGATTCATTAATACAGCAGTATACATTATCTTTTCCATTTTTGTGAGTTGTGTTGTTTGATTATCATTGTTGTTATCATTGGTTCGACCTGTCAAATCACCCACAAAAGGAGAAATGGAGACTCGTTTGCAATCGGTGATGGTCCAACTGGATGAAACAGAGAAACAGCTGGGAGAGTTGAATGTGTCTATAAACTTTCAAATGGAGGCAACAGAGAACAAAATAGGGGAATTAACTGCCTGTGTGCAAGAGTTAACCAAATCGGTGATAGACATTCAAACTCGTTTTACCACCTCTAAGCACCGTTACCAAACATACAGAAAATAGGATGAAGATTTCAGGTCTCAAATGTTAAACTAAATTAAACGAACAGACAAACAGCCTTTCCAGGCAGAGGAATTCAATTCTCAGGGGAAAACAATCATGGAAGGAGGAGGGAGTCATCAAGGGCAAGACTCAAACCGGCACATGGATATCAGATTCACGCAAGCCACTTCACAGATCCAATGGCTTCATTAAATAAGGTAAAACTTTCGATGTTTAATGGCACCGATCCTAGAGGTTGGACAATGCGAATCGAAACGTATTTTCGCTTGAATCAAATTCCATCTGATATGCGCGTTCATGTGGCTGAGATTTGTATGGAGGGACCAACCATGAACTGGTTCTCTATGTTGATCGATGTCTCACCGACGTTGACATGGGAACAGTTCAAGGTGGAGTTGATGTGTCGATATGGGGGTATCCATTCTTCAAGTCCATTTGAGGAGTTGGCTAATTTGTGACAATCAGGGAGTGTAGAGGATTTTATCGAGCTGTTTGAGATGACAGCAGCTACTGCTCCTGGGTTACCAAAACCACAGTATGTGGGATATTTTATCAGTGGACTGAAAGAAGAAATCAAAGGATGGGTGAAAGTGCATAAACCAGGAGATCGGATTGAAGCTATGCGATTAGGATGCACCATTGAAACATCTCTACAACAGGGACGAAAAGGACTGTATTTGAAGATTAACATGAAGGAGAAGGAAGAGATTTCTAAAACCCAGGTAACTAGTGGATCGTGGGCTGGAAATACTCGAGTGGGTTTTTCCCAAGCCTTACACAGTACCTCCTCATGCCTAATTCACAACAAGAGCCCAATGGGTTACTCAAACAGCCAAACCCCAACATTGTCTTTGACCTCCGAATCTAACCGATGGGGGTAACGGCGCACTGGTGTACGGCAGCTCACAAAAATCGAGTGGGAGGAAAGAAGGCGGAAGGGCCTGTGTTTTCAGTGCAGTGAATGTTATTCTCCTCAGCACAATTGCCCTAGTGCACAATTGAAGGTAATGCTGCTGGGCGAAGGAGAGGAAATTGAAGACGAAGAAGAGTTCTACGAGGTGGAGAACGAAGGGGAGGAGAATCTTGTGGATGGGGAATGCAGGGTTCTGGAACTGAACCATTTTCACCCCAAAATAAGAGTACCCAATCCATTTGACAGGAACTTGAGAACCATCAAGTTGGAAGGGCGCATTAATGAAGTTTCGATCGAAATGTTAGTGGATAGCGGGGCCACTCACAATTTCATTTCAACCCAACTAACTTCTGTTTTGGGACTCCGGGTCAGTTATATTAACTCTTTGGGAATAAGGTTGGGGGATGGGAACGTGATTGCTGTGGATAAAAAGATGTGTAGGAATTCCCATTTGTTTCAGTAAGTACCATGGTTTAATTGAGGCTTTGGTTACTAATATTGGTGGTATGGATTTGATTTTGGGAGTAGAATGGTTAAGAACCTTGGGTGATATTACTGCAAATTGGGCAACTGGAAGTTTGAAGTTTGTTCATCAGGGACAAAAGATAGAGGTCCGAGGAACTAGAACTGAACTTCAGGGATCATTGCAATGCTGGTTGGAAGGGCATTTACATCAACTGACAGCTAAAGAAAGCAGCTATCCTTTGGAGACTTGGACTGCTTTGGACCACTTAGCAGGGAGATAGAAAAACCAAATGGGTTCCCTGCTCAAGTAGTATAGTGTGGTGTTTACTGAGTTGGATGGTCTTCCTCCTAAGCGAGACATAGAACATGTGATTACCTTGCAACTAGGCCAGGGTCCAGTATGTGTGCAGCCATATCGTTACCCTTACCACTATAAGGCAGAAATTCAATGACAAGTAGAGGAAATGTTGAAGAAGGGAATCATTCAATGCAGTCAAAGCTCTTTCTCTAGTCCAATTATTTTAGTGAAAAAGGACCAGTCTTGTCGAATGTGCGTAGACTACCATGCTCTCAATAAGGTGACAATACTCGACAAATACCCGATCCCTATCATTGAGGAGTTACTGGATGAATTAGAGGGGGAAAAATTCTTCACCAAGCTAGACCTTAAATCGGGTTATCATCAAATCCTTGTACGTGCTAAGGATATTGAGAAAACTGCTTTCTGTATGCATGACGGCCATTATGAGTTCTTGGTTATGCCTTTCGACTTAACCAATGCCCCAGTAACTTTTCAATCCACCATGAACGACATTTTTAGGCCATTGCTACGGAAGTGTGTTTTGGTATTTTTCGATGACATATTAATTTACAGCCGCACATGGGAGGAGCATTTATGTCATGTAGCGTTGGTTCTAAAAAAATTAACTATCAACCTGTTTGTGATCATTTGCAAGAAGTGCAGTTTCGATCAATCTTTTGTTGATTACCTGGGTCACGTGATTAATGGTGATGGAGTCTTAATGGATCCCAGTAAAGTCAGTGTTGTGCAAACTTGGCCAATACCCACCACAGTCAAAAGGGTGCGTGCTTTCCTTGGCTTAACCGGTTACTACCGCAAGTTCATTGAGGGGTACAAGAAGATAGCTAAGACACTGACGAATCTTACCAAAAAGGATGGTTTTAAGTGGAATCCAGAGGCTCAGAGGGCTTTTAACTCTCTCAAGCAGAAACTAATTTCAGCTCCGCTGCTGGCATTGCCTAATTTCTCCAAACCATTTCAAATAGAATGTGACACTTCCGAAAATGGTATAGGGGTTGTCCTCATGCAAGAGCGACGACCAATTGCCTATTTTAGCAAGGCTCTATCTCTTCAAAATCTTAGTAAGTCTGCCTACGAGAAGGAAGTCATGGCCATTGCACTTGCTGTGTTACATTGGCGACCTTATCTACTGGGTAAACCTTTTGTGGTGTATACCAACCAACAAAGCATACGTCAACTACTCCACCAGCGGATTTCTATAGCAGAGCAGCAGAATTGGCTTGCCAAGTTGATGGGGTATAAGTTTGAAGTCCGTTACAAGCTTGAAAAAGAAAACCTAGCTGTTGATGCCTTGTCCCGGGTGGCTGAAACTGCAGGAGAATTACGGCCTATGGCAGTCACTCCCACGTGGTTAGATGTGCAGGAGCTATTCCAAGACGTAGCCAAAGACTCGCATCTTCAGTAAATCATTGTTGACTTAAAGTAAGATCCTCTCACCCATCCGGATTATGCTGAACGATAGGGAACACTACTTTATAAAAATAGGTTAGTGCTTTCATCAACTTCTTCCTGCATTCCTAAATTGTTGAATGAGTTCCATGCTGGTCCTTGTGGTGGGAACTTTGGGTTTTATAGAACCTATAGAAGATTGACTTCTTTTTCCTACTGGGTTGGTATGACAAAAACCATCCAGCGTTTTGTTCAGTCATGCGACATCTGTCAACGTTATAAGGCATCAACCTTGGTGCCTAGCGGGTTATTGCAACCTCTTCCTATTTCAAAGCAGATTTGGGAGGAAATATCAATGGACTTCATCGCTAGATTGCCAAGGTCAAGAGGCTTAGATACGATTTGGGTGGTGGTGGACCATTTGTCAAAATATG
This sequence comes from Excoecaria agallocha, assembly GCA_037975025.1. Lineage (NCBI taxonomy): Eukaryota > Viridiplantae > Streptophyta > Magnoliopsida > Malpighiales > Euphorbiaceae > Excoecaria > Excoecaria agallocha. The sequence goes on from CM075816.1 coordinate 25,339,307, forward strand.
CTCATTACATTCCCCTCAAACACCCTTTTACTGCCAGGACATTGGCTGAGGTTTTTTTACGAGAGATAGTTTGCTTACATGGCCTACCTAAGTCCATCCTCAACAACCGTGATCCATTGTTCATTAGCCAGTTTTGGAGAGAAATTTTTAAGCTATAGGGTACAAACCTGAATTTCAACTCAGCTTATCATCCACAAATCGATGGTCAAACGGAGGTTGTGAACAGGTGTGTTGAAACCTATTTGCGTTGTTTTGCCACTGATCAACCAAGAACTTGGGTGTTTTGGTTGCCATGGGCTGAATTTTGGTATAACTCAACCTACAATGTGTCCATTGGAACTACTCCATTTGAAGCAGTTTATGGTCACAAAGCACCAAGCGTATTCCAGTTCGTTCCAAGCGAAGTCCAAGTGGCAGCTATTGGGAAAGAGCTATAGCCTTACGTCAATTAAAGGCTCACTTAGTTCGTGCCCAATCACAAATGAAGAATCTTGCTGACAATCATCGACATCATATGGAGTATGCAGTAGGTGATCAGGTTTATGTTAGGCTCATACCTCATCGCCAGCACTCTATTGTAGGGATAATCACGGGGCAGGAAATCCCCGTCCCCGGTGGAGAACCGCCCCGAATGGGGCGGGGAATCCTCAAAAAATTCCCCCGTGGGGACGGGAACGGGGGAAAAGTATTCCCCGACTTAGAATTCGAGGGTCCCCGCCCCGAAATTTAATTACTAAATCTAATTATATTTATATAATTTAGTTTTAAATTATATTTAATTTTAGTTTTAACAATTGTTAAAATTTATATTAGTTTGATTTGTAATTGAATTTATATTTTTAATTATTAAATATTATATTTCAATTATAATTAATTATTAAATATTATATTTTAGTTATAATTAATTTTTTTAAAAAAATAAAAATATTTTTATGCGGGGGACGGGGATCCCTGCTGCAATGGGGATCCCCACGGGGACGGGGACGGGGGGAATTTTTCCCCTGAAATACTATTGGTCCCCGCCTCACCCCCGCCCTTGCGTGGGGCAGTAGGTGGAGAGGCTCTCCCCGTCGTGCGATCATCCCTACTCTGTTGTTTCCCGCATTACACCAAAATTGGCGCCACATTTTTATGGCCCTTACTCTATCATTCAACGCGTAGGACCCGTGGCCTACAAGTTGAACTTACCACCCGATGCTCAAATCCATCATGTTTTTCATGTTTCTCTGTTGAAGAAGTCCATGGGAGTTGTGCCTATATCTTATTCTATCCTAGCCGATATAGAACCAGTTGAGGCACCTGATGTCTTTCCTTGTTGTGTGTTGGCTAAAAGAGTTATCAGCAGGAATGGAGAGACAATAGCTCAGTGGCTAGTCTAGTGGCAGGAAGGAGGAGCTGATAATGCCACTTGGGAAGATGAATTCATGATTCGTAATCAGTTTCCTGATTTCAATCTTGAGGACAAGCTTGCTTCCCCACTCGGTGGCAATGATAGAGAAAATGCTACCAGTCATGACAATCCCCAAGCCCACAATGTGGAAAGTGTATGGAAGGAAGCCCAAGAAGCGGATGGAAGGAGAAGAAAGGGAATAAGCGGTTACACAAGTTAGTTATGCGAGGATAGCAAATAAAAGGAAGGGGAGAGGTGTGTGGGGGGCATGCAAAAAAGTATTTTGTAATTCGTTTGTAGGAAGAGTGAGGGAAAGGTTTGAGCAACTCCAAGGGCTGTTATTCCTTGTAGCTGAGGGCCCTTACTGGAGTTTACCATTTGCTCTTATTTTCCTGTTATGAAAAAACTGAGAACTATACTGTATTTGATTCATTAATATAGCAGTATACATTATCTTTTCCATTTTTGATTGTGTTGTTTGATTATCATTGTTGTTATCATGATTCCATTGGAAGAAAATGAAATATGAGCAAATGCAATTGTTGATCGTTTAGTCCAATTTATCTTCTCTTGTCATTGTTGTCATTCGCTCAAAGCACACATGAAGACAACCATGCAATGGAACTCCATAAATATCTGATTCAACAATACGAGCAAGGTGAACATTTACCAGGAAATGCAGAAAACACCTTCAATTCTCTTCTAGCAGGATTCTAGAGGGCAATATCCTGGCCGCCAACAATGCTACAATTGATATACATGGATTTATGGAAGCATGTGTTAGCAAAATACAAGCGCTTTTGGAAAAAATTTAAGCATTCCTGTAATTTATTATTCTTTCAAAAATCACGGTTCATAATAAATTTGACTCTTTTGAGAGGCAGAAGTACAGAAAATGGGCACATTTTATGCAGAAGCGGGTTCTCCCTTTTCCTGGTCCATGTCTCTATCCTCACCCCCTGTGTATCCATTCTTCTCAAAAATTCTATGCTCTGAGGGCAAATTCTTTCTAGCTTTCTTGCTTCCTTCAGCTTTCCAGTAATCCCACAAACGGGTCTTTGGTGGAGGTAAAGAATCTACAAGAGGTGCAACCAGTCCTGGTTTTCCATCATCAATAACTGCATCTACCAACCCGTATTCTTTAGCTTGCCAAGGATCCATGAAATTGTCACGATCAGTGTCAACTTCAACCTGTGGCGATAATAACAATTATACTAATTAAAATGAAGTTCAAAACAAACAGTGACACAATTTAAGGATGAAAAGAAAGGGAAATATCATTTGATGCCTAACCTGCTCTACAGGTTTGCCAGAAACTCTTGACAAAATCTTGTTAAGCTTGATCTTGTGGTAATTCATCTCTCTTATTCGAATGCTCATCTCTGTTGCCTGAAACCAGAAACAACTGCTCAGTTGCAAAATTAGTGCAAAATTATTAATAAGAATAAATATTTCTAAATATATTAAATTGTTTTTGTTTTTTTTTTCAATTAGAATTTATTGCCAACAAAATAGTATATCCAAACAAAAAAACAACTCAACACCAAACTACAACACTGTCAAACAAATCAAAAGAAAACTAAACCACAAACAAAAGCAAAATTACACAGCCATGAACATAATAAATGCTATATAAAAGTCTTCTCAAAACATTCACAACGTATTCTAGTTTTTCAAAAAGATTAATGAATAATTTTACTTGCAGATTAGCATATTAGACAAAGACTTCAGATAAATATCAATTCATTCAGCCCCATCAATCAAATGAGCAGCATATAACAGGATAACTCTCAGCTTGACTCATTTAATACGTCAGCCAAGCCTTATCCCAAGCTTATCCAAGCAAGACTCTTTTGCAGCTTACTGTAATCCTCCATAACTGAACACGTCAGGAAATAGTTAAACACACATCAGCACTAAGTAATTTAATATGAATATCTTCACATCATACATCAGATACACGTCAGTAAATGAGACCCCATCTGACAATGCAGGCCTTTGGATCTTAAGCAATAGTTATTAAAATCACAGCATTTCTTCTTGGCTTTTTGGTCTATTTGCTAGTTACAGACCATTCTGAACATATATCTGAGAACTCGGGTGAAAGTCGGTTACAACTATTCAAAACCTTCACAATTGGCTAACACTGACAACCTAATTCTTTTATACATGCATATGTATCACATCACCGTGGATCATAACCATTACACTTTGGCTGAACACCCTGGCACAAAGACATCATGAGCACAATTCAAATGCTTTGTTTAGCAACAGAAAGAGAATGTCCACACCATCAATCAGGAACCATATAAGCATAAATAGGCCAAATGCGAAAAAATGCCTTTAATGTTTACCACAAACCGTAATTTTGCCCCTAATATTTAGTTACATGCAATATTGTCATTAAAATTATCAAAATGGTGTAATTTTGCTCCTAAAATAAAGGGACCGTTAATTTGACCGTATTCCATCAAAATGGTGCAATGTGTCTACATCAACGGTCAAACTAACGATTCCGTTACTTCAGGAGCGAAATTGTATTATTTTAATAACTTTAGGGATTACATTGCACATAACTAAACATTAGAGGCAATTTTTTTTTTTTTTATATAAATATCAAGGGTATTTTTACACATTAAGCTGCATAAATATCATTATGAACTTCAAATCATTTAAATGAAAGTGAACTTGTTCTATTACTTTCAAAATGCTTCCTCCTTAATAATGAGATTCTTTGGCAAATGTTCCACTACAAATAAAACTGCGAACAAAAATTCCTAAACAAACAATTTTCACATGTATTAAATTCAGGGAGCTTCAGGAATCCTTTTTTTTTCTTTCGTTTCTCCTTCAAGTTACTAAATACATAAATGGTAAAATCTAACACATAGTGCACAGGAACTTCAAATAACTAAACTTTTTGCTGCATAAGGCCAACAAAATGTTATCAAATGTAGGATCAAAGATAATGTGAAAGAGCAGAACAAGAAAATAATGAGCTATTTGATGATTCTAGATGATACAGTAAATCATAAATGTAAATAGGGCTGAAGCTAAAATGTTGTCTGTCTTGAGGAATTTGATATTGTCAATTCATTCAATGCAACCTTAGATATCATACAATCCACTCCATGCACTACTTTAAACTTCTGGATTGTACGTTCATTTCCCATTGGATGCTCATATATTAGCCCCTCCTACTGAAATCCACTGGGTTAGCAATATCATGTGTTTGTTACAGTTCATCAAAACCCTGTTTCCATACATATATGTACTTGAAAACCCCTGCAGTCTGTGGCCATAGTGACATTGCTGAACCATAGAAAATATATGCCATGTATATATTTATGTAACTAAGTATATATAAATGTATGTACATATGCGTGAGTAAGTTTACATTAGATCGAGTTCAGTTGTGCTTATTATCTATAACTTGCTCTAAGATGTTAATTCATGTGACTGTTGGAACTTTACATGATAAGGTAATCTTTAATTCCACAATGATTGTCTACAAAGTGCATGGCATGGTCCACCTAAGATTTTAACACTGTGGTTGTAAACTTACAAAGGAGCAGTTAAATCACATTGCCTTAACCACAGCCCACATATCCTCACTTGATACTTTAACATTCTTTTCCATTTGCTATATTTGTAGATCATTTTGAAATTGGCACAATCCTTGAATGCATATTTTATGATGCTTATGGTCTGTAAACATGTCAACATAGCTAATATTTGACTTCAAAAATTCAGTGGAAAAATTTGGACACCCCCACAAGCAAACTCCATAATATCAACTCAGCATGTATAAACTGTATAAATCATGAAATGTACAAGCATAGGATGACTGAATGACCAAATCAAGACACTGTAATATTGAATTTTGGACTAACAAACAATATAAGACACAATCAGGAAAAAGAAATAAAAGCATGAGAGAGAATTGCATAAATCACTAACTACAAATATCTGCTTTTCCTCTTTCAAATTCTTCACATCACATAGAAAGGGCATCAATTAATTTCAAGTTAAGCATCATAAGAGCTATGTACTTGTAAATGTTAGTAACATTATCACAGCTTTGAATCTTAAATTAAGGGACAAAAATATCACTATATCAGGTCTAGAAAAATCATTAATGGAGACCGAATACTTACTTTGCCTCCAGCAGTTCCAAGTGGCTGATGGATCATCACTCTCGCGTTGGGCATGCAGAACCTCTTGCCTTTGGTACCAGTAGCAAGAAGAAACGCACCCATAGATGCAGCAAGCCCCAGGCAAATAGTTGAAACATCAGCCTTGCACAACTTCATTGCATCATATATTCCCAATCCTTAGTGCAGAACAAGTTTTAAAAAAAAATGTCAGGACTTAACCAGGCTACTTCAGCCCCCAAACAAATGTCAGGACTTAACCAGGCTACTTCAGGCCCCAAACAAAGTTTTCCATCCCAATCTCAGATTACTATATGCAAATCTTTGTCGCCCTACAACTCCATTTAGACCCGTTAAGGAAAACCATCACAAGGTATTCACTAGCCCATTCAACACAACCTTCAACAAAAGATTAGGAATCATTTATTCGTATATGACATGCAAAACTTCATGTGAAGCAAAGATTGATTGAGTCTGCAGAACAAACTCATATGAAACTATATGAAATTATAAATGCGCATTAATCTTTCTTTCAATATGTCACTAGATTGCTTTGACTCCAATACCATCCAGAAGAAGCTCTAACATAAATACCATAGTACTTTTATAGGTATCATTGTTTCATATGAAATAAAGGAAAAGAAAAAATTGGAATAAAAAAAAGGGAGACAATAGACCAAGCATGCTAGGTGAACTTATGGGTGTACCAGCAGTCACAGAACCACCAGGTGAATTAATAAACAATTTGATATCTTTCGTTGGGTCTTCAGCATCCAGAAATAAGAGCTGGCTTATGATAAAATCTGCAGTTGGATCATCCACCTGGCCAACAACAATCCATATAATAAATTTTAACAATCCTTTTGTCATAAATAATGTATATATGCCAAGAAAATTCGACGGCCACTAACAAATAACAGCTTCTGGGCTACCAAAATGCATGTAGAGTGGCGTCATCTAGAAGTCCTAATGAGATTCGCCTACTAAGAAAGTTCAATTTTGAACTTTATTTATTGCATCAAAAAGAAAATGAAGATATTGATGATCACGAGTCAGCCAACCTTACAATTCAAACTCTGTATTTTAAGACTCATAAATCACTCTTGTGACAACAAAATTGGCGAAATTAACAACACAAGTTAACCAAATATCCTACGGATTCAACAACTTTGCTCCAAACATCGTATCTTTAACACAGTGTAAGACCATAAAACAGAACTAACCAGCATCTGAAGCCTAAATACCTATATCTCTTACAACATCTGCAGTATGTCTGCGCGTCTGCACACTGCAGAAGGACAGTACTCTTAAAATCTCAACAATTAAGGAGCAAGTTCTAAGTATTGAGGAGGAACAGAACTCGCCCGCAAATCCCAACCTTAAGTTGATTAAACCTACTAACTTCCCGTGCCGCCCCCATTCAACTCAATCCTCTCCTCAGACATTCACATGGAAACGTAAACTTCAGCAAAACAAAAGAAAAGCAATATTGTCCAACTAAAGCATTGTTATACAGAACAGTAGAACCCAGCTCAAACAAAAAAATAAAAACTAAATTGAATAATCTCCGCAGATTAAAATAAAGACATCAAAAACAATCCAGAAGTTCAAATAAGACCTCAACATACATGGAAAACTAATGGAATACAACTCAACTGAAGTGTTAAAAAAGAAGAACCTGAGAGCCCAAAAAGATGATTCGTTGACGGAGAAGCATGTTGGTAGTATCAAGCTCCTCGAATCTAGGCAGCGATGGAGCTGAAGTAGCAAAAGAAGAGAAATTTGCAACATCCCAGTTACTAGATAAGGTGTGTCTTCTTGTACCTGTTGTATTCAAGGCCTTAATGCACACGGGTTTCCTTCTTTTAGGGCTAATATTTGCTTTACCATCTGTTATTAAAGGTAAGGGAAACTGCTGGCGAATGAAATTATGATTGGAGAAACATAAAGGACTTGTTGACTGTGATGCGGCTACTAATGCCAAACCTTTCTCCATTTTTTAATGGTATTACCCTCTGGTTTGATTTGGGTGTAAAGATTTTGTTCTAAAGTTCCCTTCTTTCTCTTTGTTGGTCTCTCTGTGCCGTGAAAATGCCGAGCGATTCAATTGGCCCTCCACAGCTCCTCACTGCCGATTATATTTACGAGTTCCATAAAATCATCTGACTCGGAAGCTGGGATTTTTAATTGCTCGAAACGTTGCCGTTTCAACCTGGTTTCTGCATATGGAGTGTTTTTTTATTTCCCCTTCTTTTTTTAATAGTAAGTTTTTTTCTAATTAACATCCATTAATTATAACAATAAAAAATTATTATTAATTTTAAATAATATTAATTACTAGGTAAGAATTGAAATAAATATATTTTAAGAAAAATGAATTTTTTGTTAGTTTTAACTGAAAAAACTACCAGAGATACTAAATTAAAAAGATATTTAAAATTTAGAATTGACATGGTAAATGAGATAGACTTGAAATTTCAAAATACTTAATTAACAATTTTAAGAGAATATTGTTTACTTCAGACCCAAAATCAGTCAGAAAAAAAAAATTCAAATGCAAAATTCATGCATGGTGGATTAGGCAATTTTGTTTAATTAAGAATATATCTTTTGGAAGAATCAGAAAATTAATTGTTTGAGTAAATTTCCAATTACATGAAAAAAGTCATAAATAGTAATATTGTAGAAGAGAAAGAGAAAAAAAAAAGAAAAAAAAAAAGAAAAGAAAGAAAGAAAAACTACTAAAGAGATGTGCTTCTTATTTAATCAACTGATATTTCAAGTTATTAATAAGAGGTCCAACAAGTTTTTTTCTGGTTTAATGTAGCTTTTTACATCCAATTTTATAAAAAATATATATATTTTTAAGTGTAAATTTTTATTATTTAAATTTATAATTAATATATATAATAAATACCAAAATGCTGACTAGCACAGGAGACTGAAATCGAAAAGAAAGGAAAGAAAAATGAAAAAAGAATTAAGGTGAGAGTTTTTACGGATGTGGTTACTGTGCAATTAAACAATCAAATTTTTTTAAAGGCAAATTTGCCTATCAAATTTGCCAAAAAGTATAATGTTACTCCTAAAATTTATTTGTGTGTAATATTGCCTCTAAAATTTAAAAATTAGAGTAATATTATCCTTAAAAAAATTGGTCCAATTTTTGAGCATTTAACATTTCATGTAAATAAGTTTTAGGGGCAATATTGCTCTTTTTATCAAATTTTAAAGGCAAAATTGTACATTAACCCTTTTTTTAAATGAAATTCAACATGCCGTTCGGCCACAATACATATCAAATAGGCGTTCATTTCATACTCTCATTCAAAATGCGACTGTAAATATTAATTGTTTATTTTGCATATTAATTATAAGTTTGAGTGATAAAAAGTTTACATTTAAAAATTCAGATATTTAATAAGGAATTGGATTTAGTAGGGTTAAAAATTATTGCTAATAAAAAATTTTCATTCAGATGAAAAAATAAATAAATAAGTATATATATATATATATGTGATAATAATGTATATAATAATACTCATAATATTACAATTGTTCTTCATGAGTTTTCATATTTTGAAAGTATTAAATAATCATTTAATTATTAATACTTTTAAATACATTATTTTCAATATAAGTAATTAAACAATCACTCAATAATTGATTTTTCACTCGATTTTGCATACGACTTTTCACTATATTCATAGCAGAAAATGCCTTTGCAAAAATTGTCATCGCTATTGGTAATATCAGAGCTAATTTGACAAGCAAATAAACTAAACGATGCACTAAATTTTTTCTTGTACCTTATACTAACAATTGAGAAAGATTGTTGAATCCTTCCAACATCAAAAACTCATCATTGTATAGCATATCGGTAATATAAGTTTCAAGCTAATTGTCAAGTAAAAGAAGTTATACCGGTGAAAAATTACAAGGATAAAATTGAGCAAGTCGAATCAACTTTTATTTGTCATAAAACACAAATTCACTATTTTATGCCAAAACATAATTCACTTTACAAATGTGATTTTTGTCTTTAATTGTGCTTTTCACCTTTTAAATAGCTTAAAGAAAATTATTCTCTTTTCCTTTAAAAAAAATATATAAATAAATAAAATTTCTTTTCATGTTAAAAAAAGGGTCAAAGTAATTTTCAGTTTGTTTTTTCATGTAAAAAAATTGCTTTTCACGTTTAAAAAAAAAGATAAAAGTAATTTTAAGTTTGCTTTTTCATGTAAAACAAAAAATATATATATTTTGCTTTTCACGTTAAAAAAAAAAAAGAAATTTGAATTTTTTTTGTCTTTCTTTTATTTTGAAAAAGTTTTGTAAGCCTTTTGTCATTTGTGTTTTGTGTTATTATAATTTAAAAAGAAAACCAAAAGCCACATTTTTATAAAACATGAAAACGTATAGATTTGGTTAAAAAAATAAGCAAAAGTTATTTGTTGTCTTTAAAAAATGTATTATTTTTAAAAAATTAACTTTTTAACTTTGAAAATTGTATTTTTTTATTATTCCAACAAAATTAATTTACCTTTAAAAATTATGATATATTATTTTACGAAAATGTGAGCTAAACTTGGCATATTAAAGTAGTTAAATTGCAAACCACCTATTTGATTCTTTTAAGTGAAATAGTTTTCCACGTAAGTCATCTATTTGAAATTAAAATAATAATTTCTTGATTTTTGCAAAAGTTAATCCAACTTTCACATATTTTTAGTTAAAGTTTTTATTAATTTTTTAACAACTTTTCAAAAAGCAAATGATACTTTGAATTTTACGGAACCCATCTCTCTTAAAAACTTATTATTTTATTTAAAAAAAAGTCTCTTACTTGGGTAAAACAATTTTTAATTAGTTGAGTTAAATACTTTGTCTTCTTCTAAAATCCAAATCGTCGTTTCTTCAAAGAACTCAGCCTCTCTTATTATTTCTTTTATTCCTTCTTAATCCAAATTGTTACTGCAAATGGATCGATAACAAATGGTTGCCAAGCATCATTCTCGTCAGTCTCCATTGCCATCACCGACGCCTTCTCCTTTTACCCAAGCCTTCATCATTCCGATTCATAAAGTTCCAAAATTGCTCCTTCAAAATTCAATGCTACTTTGATTTCAAATCACCCATTAAAGCAGCAGGCTATATCCCGATCTAATTTGAGAGTTCTACATCTCTTGATTCGAAAATGAGAAAGAAAATTTCAAAGTAATTTTTCAAGGCTCTATCTTTACTGTAAATCCATCATAATCGTGCTCAATTTTTGGAACGGTCTCATTCGATCGACTTCAGTATGCCAACCTTTATTCGATGGGTGAATTATTTTATAATAATTTTCTCTTTTAATACTTTTTATTAACTAATTTATTTTGATAAATTAGTCAAACATTTATTTTATAACTTTTGAAACAATTATGAATTATATTGATATAGTTTATTACTTGATTTTTCGAAAACGCATAAATTGACTTTTTCATTTCTTTTTATACTGAAATAATTTACTTCACGTTCGTTTATCATCACGTACTTATTTATTGAATTATTTCTTAATAATTCAATATTTTAGTTAAACATAATCAATAATTTATTTCAAAAATATTCTAGTAAAACATATAAATTTCACAAAAATTCGTGTACACATTATTTTACAATTTTCATCATTTTTACTCATTTTATGAATTATTTACCAATAAATCATTATTCTTATTACTTTCATAGCTTAATAATTATTTCAAAAAATTTATCGGTTGACTTTTTATTTTGTTTTCATTGACTATAATTTAATTTCATATAAATTCACCTTTTTCAATATTTTTGCGTAATTATTCGCTAATAATTCAATTAATTTCAATACACATTTTAACATTAGAATTTCAATAAAATTTCAATAATTACAATAAATTCCAATAAAATTTATGTATGCATTATTTATTATTTACTATTATTTTTTACTAAAATAATCAATTATTTCACATTATTTCACAACTTTCACTATATACATAATTGTTACATAATCTCTAAAATTCTAAAATAAATTTTAATAATTCAATAAAAATTCATGGACACTATACATTAATTATATAATTGATTTGGGCTAATATATTTTATTTTTATGCAAAATATCTTCATTTTTCTTTAGAGAAAAATTCGGCCATCTATATAAAACCATCCTAAAAATCTTATTTCTTCCATTAAAGCTTTCCTTTCATCTTCTTACATGTCCCATTTCATTTACCCTAAACCAATTTTATCAAATAATAACTTTAGCAATTTTTAACCTAATTACATAAATGAAATTAATTCAAAATAAAAGGCAAATCAAAGGATTTTGTAGTCACTTACATTTTTTCCTTATTCAAGGGTGCCTAAAACCTCTTTTTCCTTCCTCTTCCATTTGCAAACTTTCTTCTTTCTTTCTCACCATTCATGGCCGGCCAAACAAGCTCTCCTAACCTCAATTTTTTGTGCTCATATGCAAAATTTAAACTCATAATTAGCTTCTACACCTCAAAATCTATAAGAAAACACTAAAAAATCAATTTAAATCATTAAAATTCTTAAGATCCAACTTACCCCATTTTCTTTCTCTACTTATTTTTTTGCCTTTCTTTACTCAAATTATTTGATTGAGGCCACTAGAGTGACCTAGAGAGATGTAACTTCAATCTTTATGTTGGAGTTTATGGAGGATTTGAAGTGAAAGAGGAAGAATCAAAGGGAAGAAAGGAAGAAAGATGGTTCGGCCACCACAAGAGAGGGAAGGAGCTGGTGAGTTCTGGAAGGAAACTCCAGATTTTTGATCCTATTTATACTCTCTTAATGGGCCCAATACTGGGCTCTATTCATGGGCTTAATCCATTTTTGTCTTAAGGCCCATTTTATGTCTTTTAAAGCCCAATCAAATTTTTATCTCTTTCTCACTTAAAATCACTCCAAAAATAATTTCATCACTCTTATCACATCAAAAATAGCTAGTATGCAAATTTTTGACTCAATCGGAGTTCGTTATCGATCCGATTCAAACTTATCGATCCGATTCGATAACTGTCGGTATCACCGAAAAATTCAATTTTCATCACCAAAATATTATACATAAAAATTCATATAGGAATAAAAAATCTGACAATTTTTGGAATTCGTTTACTATTTTTAATTATTTATACAAAGTTAAGTCTCCTTTCCTACTAGACAAATTGATTCGCTAATTTTTTCGTATTTTTGACCTTTAAAGGCCCATATGATCTCAATTTTACTTTAAATTTCAACTCCGGACTTACCATGACCATTACTTTCCAATGATCCAATAAAATATTTTTGACTTTCGGGTGTCCTTTCGGGCTCTGAAAATACTATTTACTATCGAAAAATATTATTCACGACTGACCCGGTGTTGAGGCTATTACAGTTCCAAAATCGTTCCTTCAAAATTCAATGCCACTTTGATTTCAAATCACCCATTGAAGCAGCAGGCTATATCCCGATCTAGTTTGAGAGTTCTACATCTCTTGATTCGAAATTGAGAAAGAAAATTTTAAAGTAATTTTTCAAGGCTCCATCTTTACTGTAAATCCATCCTAATTGTGCTCAATTTTTGGAACGGTCTCATTCAGTTGACTTCGGATGCAGCAAAAATCAAGGATGGATAGTTTTTTCTCTGACTTTTTGTTGGTATCTTTTGGACATTTTGGATGATTATTTTGTGGCGTAATTTTTTTTCTTGATGATATTTACATATATTTGGGTTTGTTAAAATTTTTTGTGTACACATTTTGTTATCTCTTTCCTTTTTGATTAATGACAAAAAAGGAGAGAATAATGGAGAAACGTTGATGAATAACGATAAGTAAACAGGGAAGAAAATGGATAAATCTTTGAAGAAAATTCAATAATTAAAAATGGAGAAAAACATATGCATGATTTGCTATATGGCTAAATGATTTGCTAATATTTTCGAATGAATTCTGAAAATTTCCTTGTTGATGAAAAATTATTTATTTATTGAAAATTTAATCTGCTGATGCATTAATACTATTTGATTCATTGTGATGCTTGATTGTAAGTTCCCAAGTGATATGATTTTCAATGGTCAAACTACTTCATTGATTATTTTAATTTTGAATTTAAAATTCAAAAATTTGTTTTTTACCACCTAAAAATCGTGTGCTACCTTTTACAAATTTCAAGTCAAAAACTTTTTAACAAACTAATTGTTTAATGAAAAATTCACAAAATACAAATTCACTATTTTATGCCAAAACGTGATTCACTTTACAAATGTGATTTTTGTCTTTGAAAATTGTGCTTTTCACCTTTTAAATAGCTTAAAGAAGACTATTCTCTTTCCTTTTAAAAAAATATATAAATAAATAAATAAAAATAAATAAATTTGCTTTCACGTTAACAAAAATTTGCTTTTCACATTAAAAAAAATAATTTTAAGTTTATTTTTTCATGTAAAAAAATAATAATAATTTGCTTTTCACGTTAAAAAAAGGATAAAAGTAATTTTAAGTTTATTTTTTCATGTAAAAAAATTTCTTTTCAAGTTAAAAAAAAGGTAAAAGTAATTTTAAGTTTGCTTTTTCAGGTAAAACAAAAAAAAATATTTTGCTTTTCACGTTTAAAAAAAAAGGGATTTAAATTTTTTTTGTCTTCCTTTTATTTTAAAAAAGCTTTGTAAGCCTTTTGTCATTTGTCTTTTGTGTTATTATAATTTAAAAAGAAAACTAAAAGCCACCTTTTTACAAAACATGATAACGTATAGATTTGGTTAAAAAGAAATAAACAAAAGTGGTTTGTTATCTTTGAAAAATGTGTTACTTTTAAAAAGTTAACTTTTCGACTTTGAAAATTGTGATCTTTGATTATTCCAACAAAATTAATTTACCTTTGAAAATTGTGATATATTATTTTGGGAAAATGTGAGCTAAACTTGGCATATTAAAGTGGTTAAAGTGCAAACCACCTATTTGATTCTTTTAAGTGAATAGTTTCCCACGTAAGTCATCTATTTGGAATTAAAATAATAATTTCTTGATTTTTGCAAAAGTTAATCCAACTTTAACATATTTCTAGTTAAAGTTTTTATTATTTCTTTAACAACTTTTCAAAAAGCAAATGATACTTTGATTTTTACGTAACCCATCTCTGTTCAAAACTTATCATTTTATTTTTTAAAAAAAAAAAGTCTCTTACTTGGGTAAAACAACTTTCAATTATTTGGGTTAAATACTTTATCTTCTTCTAAAGCTTAAATCGTCATTTCTTCAAAGAACTTAGCCTCCCTTATTCTTTCTTTTATTTCTTCTTAATCCAAATCATAACTCCAAATTGGTCGATAAAAAATGGTTGCCAAACATCATCCTCGTCAGTCTCCATTGCCTTCACCGATGCCTTCTCCTTCTACCTAAGCCTTCATCATTCCGATTCATAAAGTTCCAAAATCGTTCCATCAAAATCCAATGCCACTTTGATTTCAAATCACCCATTGAAGCAACAAGCTATATCCTGATCTAGTTTGAGAGTTCTACATCTCTCAGTTCGAAATTGAGAAAGAAAATTTCAAAATAATTTTTCAAGGCTCCATCTTTATTGCAAATCCATCCTAATTGTGCTCAATTTTTGGAACGGTCTCATTTGGTTGACTTCGAATGCAGCAAAAATCAAGGATGGACAGATTTTTCTCTGACTTTTTGTTGGTATATTTTGGATGATTATTTTGTGACGTAATTTTTTTTTCTTGATGATATTTACATATATTTGGGTTTGTTAAAATTTTTTGTGTGCATATTTTGTTATCTCTTTTCTTTTTGATTGATGACAAAAAGGAGGAGAATAATGAAAAAACGTTGATGAATAACAATAAGTAAAAATGGAAGAAAATTGATAAATCTTTGGAGAAAATTCGATAATTAAAAATGGAGAAAAACAAATGCATGATTTGCTATATGGCTAAATAATTTGCTAATATTTTGGAATGAATTCTGAAAATTTGTTTGTTGATGAAAAATTATTTATTTATTGAAAATTTAATCTGTTGATGCATTAATACTATTTGATTCATTATGATGCTTGATTTCTTTAAAAATATTTCTTATAAAATCTTAAGTTATATTTTTACAAATTTCATTGGCATGCTTATATTTTGATAAAATCTGAAGTTTTACAGGGATTTATACTTACTTTACAGATTTTATTTTTTCTGTAAATATACCATGCATATATTTAGGGGGAGCTTTTTAGACTAACCTAGATAGACTTTTAAGTAAAGTTTATTAAGGTTTTGTCATCATCAAAAAGTGGGAGATTGTTGGCCCAATGCCATATATAAATTTTGATGATAATCAAACATTATATAAACTTTATTGAGAAATATGTTACAAGCAATGTTTTGCAGGTATTTTTATATATCTTTCTGATGCAATTATAAAAAATGAAGATTGTGGAATGAATTCTTGAAGATCAAGTTGAATAATAACTTAGTATATAGGAATTTAGGATATTAAATTGTAATGTAACACCCTTAACGGAACAGTTCTTTTCTATATGAACTTAAACGATTTGCCTGATTTTTTTTTTCGATACCCAACTTAAACAAACACAAGTCATTGAAAATTCAGGCAGTATAACGACTACCCACTTAACGACTCCCTGAAAATCAAACAATATACAGCCTCCAAGAGGCATAATAATTTATCATATTCAACAGATACATAACAAAAATTACTATTAATAAAATAATAATTTAAAATACAGTCAAGTCTTACTATCCTTAGCCGAGTATATACATGCCAAAAATAATTAAAAGTTTAGACAATACTTTTCTTCAAGTTTCACTCCGTTGTGTACTAGGCTCCAGCTTATCTTCAGAACCTGCACGCAATAAAAATTACGTGTTGAGCACTAGATATGCTCAGCGGTGACTACCAATCCTAGAATTTTTAAATTAAGCATAATTATCATATTTATGTCAATTACTACGCTGTCTTATCAAAAGTTGCATTTAATCATTTTCACAGACTTTTTAGATCATTACCAACACTATGGTAAACTTTTTACTTTGATTTAAACTTTTCACTTAATTCAAAATATTCTCTTTTTACCGTTCAATGGTAAAACTTGATATTTTTGTTTTTTTATTTTTACTTTTACTTAACTTTTACGTATGACTTGACTTTTCGAATAAATTTCTCTATTTAATTACTTCAGTATAAACTTATTTTGATTAAATGATTTACATAAATTCTCCTCTACTAAAAGAAATTTCGTCCTCGATATTTACTTATAACAAAAAGTGGAGAATACAATATTATTGTTATCGAAATTCTTTTACATTTGATGGTTCCCAAGCATACTTACTTATGAAACCTGTTTGTTTTTTAGTTAACCAATCTCTAAGTCAAAAATCCTCACAAATCTTACTTCACAGGTCGTATCATCCTATATACATATCTCTTTTATGGCCAAAATCAGATCAAACTTTACTGTCTTCTTTATACTCAAATATGTTCAACATGAAGGACCTTTACATTTTCTTTCATATAATATCTCAAATAAAGCTATCTTCAATTGGTCTGATAGCTATCATTATAAGTAAAATTCTGCTAAAAACAAATACTTTTCACAATTATTATCAAATTCACATACACTACATTGAAACAATTCTCTTAATATCTGAATTACCTACTTCGACTGACCATCAGTCTAAAGTGAAACGCCATGCTAAAGTGGGAATTATAAAAAATCTCACTCCAAGCAACACATTCTTTTTGAAACACAAACAGGCCAATGGCAAAATCTATGGCCCCTCTATCTTAATTTCACTTTGATATCATATACATCAAAGCGATCCCGAAAGAACCGGATTACTTCTCTTTTATTTATGTTTCAACTAACCATGCTCATTTTGGAGCCAGACTTTATTAACACTTATAGCTCGAATAGCTGCAAATACTATCATTAACTATTTGCACTTATTGATCACATAAATACATTCGCTTGAAATCATTTTATTACCGGATCTTCTTTCCAAGGCTGCATACATTAAATAATGCATTACTTCTCTGGTAGTACCCGGCTCAAATCAGAAACTCCTCATTCAGCCACAAATTACATTAACTAATCTCAACAAACAATTACTTTTTCCTTCAATACTGACAGAACAAAGCTCAAATACTTATCACATTCTTTCAATGTCTTAGAACCCATCAGAATAATACCAATAAAAATAATCATAAGCAAGTCCGAATAGGGATAGAAAACCTTATTTCTCAAGTCTATATAGACAGTCAATACATTTGCAAATCTGAATGACATGACCAACAACTCATAATGGTCACATCAAAATCGACAAACAATCTTGGATACACTATTTCTTTTTACTTCGTCATAATACAAAGGTAATCCTTTCTTGCTGTTAGATCATCTATATGCTCATCATATCTTCTGTCAGTTTTTCCATATCAGGTGGGGTCTATACAAATGATATAATGCCAATCATATGCTATCACACAAGGTGAAATGCTATGCAATGAATAAATGATTTCATGTATGCAATAGAATACTAACACGTATTCTCGTATAATGCAGATATCATAGCCCATCCCATAATTATGAAACATCGAATCAAGTACCCATACCTGCAAGGAATCACTGACAGATATATATAGAGCATCTTAAATGATCTCAACTTATTATCAAAACCATTTCAACTATCAGAAACCTTCTGTGATAGTATCACTTCTAATTCAATAACCATTTAAACCATGACACAGAAGTCAGGATTTCTCCATGTCCCTTATAATATGTCTTAACTTAATATACAATTGCTTTCTGAATTTCTAACATATCCTTTTTATTACATTCATCAACGGACTGATTCTCATTCACAATAGCACTTATATACTTGGATTACACTCAAATTCAGTTAATAATTCATCACTTTACTTTAGCCTCCAAAGGACTTTAAACAACAACACTTTCATTCTGACTCTCTACTGTCTTTACTATGCAGAATCAATCATTTGACACCTGACAATCTCGGTCAGATGTCAACTTTTCACTTTCAAACATAATGGGGAGCAAGTACACATCAAACTTCCTATCACTTATCCACTGACTTTTGGCATGTATATATAGATAAATCTATCACTTAGTTTTATCCTACTCTGATCTTAAAATCACCTAAATCATTGCTCTGATACCACTAAATATAACACCCTTAACGGAACAGTTCTTTTCGATATGAACTTAAACAATTTGCCTAATTAATTGCCACGGTAATGGCAGATTTTCAATGCAGTGCTTTATATCTTCATTAATTGCAATATTATTCTTTTAATAGCAAAAATTTCAATTTTGCTATTTATTTATTTATTTTATTTTCTACTCGGACTTTTTGAGCTACTTGTCAGATTTCAATTATCAAAGTTTTTAATATTTAATGCAGAGTGATTTACTTAATTAGAAATACTTTGCAAATAAATCTTTAATTCATTCATTTTTCTATACAAAGGTTCTTTTACCTACTTATAACAAACTTGGCACTTTCCATTTTAATTACAGAATTATCGTCTATTTACTTATTTTTACCTTTAGTTAACTTTTGGCTTACAAAAGTTCAGATCAGATTTTGTTTAAATCTCTCATATAACATATTAATATTTTAATCCATAATTTCTAATTATGAACTGACCACTTTTCTTTTACTGAAGTATATTTTTGGGCTATTTAATCATTAATTTACTATTTTAACTTGTAAAAGAATATCTTTTCATATTTACTTATTAATTTCAATTTCGGGAGAACTTACATTTTTACCCTAGAACTTTTTAATTTACTCAAGTAAGTTCTTTTATTCAAAACTTTTACATTCAGTTTACTTTTATAAATTCTGATTTATTCTTTTCGATATGCCCCCAATGCAATATAACAGGACTCTCAGATAGGATATGCAGAACGTGGACCCCACAGGGCCACAACAGAGAGAGAAATGATCCCCAAGGGACCATTTCTCACAGAGCAGAGAACAAAGAATGCCATGGTGATCAGAGATCCAGTCCATAGCATAGCAAGGCACCATAACTTGCACCGCAGTATAAGGTGTCCCTATGGCTAGCCATTTATATCATGTACAAGAATATTATTACCTGACTATTGCTAAGGGCAAAGCCAATCAACTATTTTTAGAATACTTTTTAGACTTTCAGAGCATTTTAATTTCTTTATTTTTCTTAAACGGTATATTTTTGTCAATCGCACTCTTTATAATGCTCTTGACTATTAAATCTTAAAATCCCTTAACAAAACTTTCAAAGCACTTTTAAATTTCAGACAGTTGCAAAATCTTTCTTTGAGTCAGTATAATTTATCAGTCAATTTACCCTTTTTCTTTCGAACCACTTTTTGAGAATTATTCTACAATAATTCATCATAAGTATTTCTCATTGAAACTTTTCAAACTTTAAAATTTTCATAATTACTTTTTCAGATTGGTACATTATGTCATTCAATTTTCTTTCGGTACTTTTATACCATTAGTGAATTATGTCTTCATAATTTATTTCGGTTATCATACACTGTCTTTTCAGAGTCTTTTTTTATTACTTGGTCAACTATTCTTTTAGCACCTTTTTATATACTTTGTGAATTATATCATTATAATTCACCTTTCCTTGACACTTATTGAACTATTACTCAATAATTTAATATTTTATCCTTTTACATTTATTTTATTCCTTTTTTACTTTTAATCAATTTCTTACTTTTTTTTCGGTTTGAATTTGCGATTATTCATAATTTGGAATACTTTTAATACGGTATGTGAATTATTTATAATAATTCACCATTTTATTCGATTTATGAATTATTTGGTAATAATTTAATACGATTATTTACTCACTGTACTTTTATTTTCCAAAAATTCATCCTTAACCCTTTCCATTTTCTTTATACGACATGTAAATTAATTTTATATTAATTTACTCACTTTTACTTGTTTAATTGGATTATTTTTCAATAATTCAATATTTTTACTTAAGCATGTTCAATATTTATTCTCAAAAGTATTCTCATCAATCACATAAATTCTATAAAAATTCATGTGAACAATAGTCTTCAATTATTATCATTTTTACTCATTTTATGAATTATTTTTTCATAATTCATCATATACATTATATATACCCTTATACTTGATTTAAAATTTCTTGAATAAATTTCACAAATTCCTTAAAAATTCATGGACATTATATTTCATGTATTACCTTATTTTATTGCTTAATTTCATTAAAATACTTAATGTACACATTCTTTTTCTTTAAGAATGTGATTCGGCCATTAAGGAATTTTTCCTTAAAAATTTATTTCAATTTAATTAATCTTACATTTAAGCTTAATTAGGTTCAATTACATTATTTAAGGGTAATTTCATTATACATACATTTCTTTTCAATTTTTTTTATTACATATTCAATAAATATTCCAAAAATATTCACATAATCTCTATAAATTTCATAAAAATTTGTACATGTATTATTTCACATATACTATCAAATTAAGGCATAAATTCATTTATATACTTAACATATAGTTTTTTTTTCTTCACAATAAATTTTGGCCACCTTAATAAAATTACCTTGCAAATTTTCTTAATTTCAATTAAATATTCTATCATGCTAAACTAAGGGAAAATTTCACTATTATGCAATTAACTTCAAATTTAATCAATTAAATAATTTTTTCCTTAATAAACCCTAAGAAAAATTATTAAATTAAATGAAAAATACTAAGATTTAGTAGTCACTAACTTCATACTTGTCATTATCCTTGCACAAACTTTATTTTCCTATCCTTGAACCCATAAAAATCATGTTTCCTTCAAATCACCTTCCATGGATGAAACTTTCACCTCTAAATTCACCAAGATAAACATCATTTTAGCTCAAGATAATCACAAAAACATACTCTAGGCACCTAAATCTAGCTATAGGTGCCTTGAAATCAAATTAAAAACCAAATATTTATTTACCTCATTTTGACCTCCAAGACTTCAACCCTTATTTTTCTTAGCTTTTCTCCCTTCAATCTCTAGTTTGAGCTTAGATCCAGCAACTAGAGAGGCTAAAAAATATTTCTTGTGCTTGGATCAAAGGGAAAAATGAAGAAAAGATGATGAAAAATGGTGGAAAATGAAGAAACATGAGTTCGGTGGGAGAGGAAGAAGAAGAAGCTGATTTTTCTGGATTTCTCATGATTTTACTGTTCATCCCTCCTATTTATAGTGTTGAGCATGGGCTTGGGTTAATGAGCTTGGATTTGGGCTAATTTAATTAAATTAAAATCCATTAATTACCTAATATTGATTCTAATTAATTTCTTTCACTTATAAACTTCAAATCATTTCAAAATTGATTTTATAATTTTTATCACCCGAAAATAGGTTGCACGTAAATTTTCGGCTCAATCAAAGTCCGTTACTGGTCCGATTCGATAACTGTCGACATCGTCGAAAAATTTATTTTTTTATACCAAAATAATCTTCATGAAATTTCATGAAGATCTGCAAAATCTGGCAATGTTTTAGTATTTTTAAAAATTTATGCAAAATCAAGTCACATTTTCTACAAGGAAAATTGACTCGCTACCTTTTTTCGTATTTTTGACTTTCGGAGGCCTATTTGACATTGATTTCACTTCAAATTTCAACCCCGGACTTACCATGACCAATACCTTCCGATGATCAAATAAAATATTATTCACTTTCGGATCCGATTTACGGTTCGGATGCACTATTCACCATCGAAATTTACTGTTCACGGTCAGGCCGGTGTTGAAGCCATTACATTTAAGATCAATTTGAGGATCAAATTGTCATTCATTCATTCATACATACATATTCTAAGTCTTAAAATTGCATAAAACTATTTTTAAGTCATAAATTTCGTTTTTAGTTAAAACTGGTTTCATTCAGAAAATGTTTTAGAAAATTATTCGTCAGAATTTTTGTCATTAAAAATTGGATTAGAAATCTGGATAACTTTTTGATCGAAAATCTGTTTCGTACTATAGGACAAAATAATGGCTAGAAAGAAGCAGATTTTTCTGTTATGTTTTCTAACGGTAATAAATGGCTAGTTTTGTATTTGCTCACTTCAAACCATGTTTTTTGGTATAAATACATGTTGTTAGATCATTTAGAAGTTTAGAGAAAATATTGAAAAGATTTTCTAACTCTTAAGAGAAAGCTTACTTATTTCAAATCTCACTTTCCATCTTGCACTTCATCTTTACATATCATCTTCAATTGATTATAGTTTGTGTTGCAATTATTTGTGAAGAATTATTATTGTTAAAGATTGTGAGTTGGGTTGGCTAGAACCTAAGAGAAATTTTAGTAAGTGTTTCAATCTTTTACTTGGAAAAAAGATTGTGAGTAGATATATATAGAATTGCATATTGACTTGAACTCTTGCCCTTAAAAGAGTTAAGAGTGGAGAGAAAAACTCAATAGTGATTCTTGAGGAGTGGAGGTAGACAGGTTGGCCGAACCACTATAAATTCTGTATGTGTTCTACTTTTCTGCTCTATTTTTTATCTTCTACAATTTTGTTTTACATTCTAAAAATATGAGTTTTAAATTTTTGTAAAACGAATTTTTGAAACATTCACAACAAATTTAACACACTTTTTCAGAAATATATTTGAAATTTAAAAAGAACTTACAAAATATATTATTATTGTTATCCTGCATTTTTTACATTATTTGTTAGAAAAGCTATCAGAAATATCCACTTGTATATAATTCTGTTTCTTTAAAAATTTGATTAGAAAATTTTAAGACATTCAATTTACCTACTCTCTTGAGTGTCTTTCAGGACCTACATAAATAAATAAAACCTTATAACAGCTCCTCTTCCCTTATCAATCAGATGCTGTTATTTTAGGGAATTCTCATAAGCTTGAGATTTGAAAAAGTGATGGGTAGGGATGCTCACGGGGCGGGGTCGGGGATTGCATCCCCACTCCCTGCCCCGCGCGGGGTCGGGGATTCCCCGTCCCCGCCCCCGAATCTAGAACGGGGAGAAAATCCCCCCGTCCCCCGCCCCGCGGGGATCCCCATCCCCGAATTTTTTATTTTTTTAATTTTAAAATATAATATTTTAAAAATAATTAAAATTAAAATATAACATTTAATAAATAAAAAATTTAAAATTAATCATAATATAAATTTTAACCATTCATAAATTTAAAATTAAGTAATAAAATTAAGTTATATTTTAATTTTAATTATAATTATTTATAAAATATTATATTTTAAAATTAAAAAAAAAATTTGCGGGGCGGGGATCCCCGTGGGGCGGATACCCCATTTCCCGTCCCCGATTTTATAACAGGGATTTTTTTCACCCCGTTCCCGCCCCTGCGGGGGGAAAATTCGGGGATTCCCCGTCCCGTTCGGGGCGGGTCCCCGCCGGGGCCGGGGAATTCCCTCCCCGTGATCATCCCTAGTGATGGGGAGTCCTCCACTAGTTCAATCGGTTTTTTCTGCTATGTGTGAGTGCGACCATAGTTCACCTTGGTCCTTTGGGTAATTCATTAATACTTTTACTTGTATTTATTATAAGGATTAAATTCTTTTTTACTTGTATTTAAACACTATTTGAATCTAATAATGATCTTAATAAATCTCGAATCCTAATCACACAAAATTTGATGAGCAATTATTAAATTTATGTTTTTTCACATCACCATGCCTGTCTTACATGCACTTATAACTATTTCATATAATGAAAAAGGGGACTTTTTTATTAATAATAATTTTTGAAAAAATAATTTGAATTTTAAAATATTTTGAAAACTATTTAAAATTTTACGATAAATCCCACAATACTTAAATAATTAAACTTCGAATTCTGCAACCCGTTCCTGCGGCAATGGGAAGGTGGGCCCAGTGAACGGTGAGCAGTAAGACCTTATATATGTATATATATCCACGCATGTAATTGAGTACTCTTCAATCACGGAAATCCTTTTTTGACATTTTAATTTAGAATTTTATTGTGGTATTATTGAAATTGAATCAACCAAAAATAAAATCCACTAAAATATAAATCTTAACCTATACATACTAAAATACCCATAATAAACTTTTTAAAATACTAATATCTATAAATAATATTTAACACAATAATCATATTTTAAAAATAATTAACAATATAAAAAAATCAGGACATCATATTATTATGTTTATAATATTTAAGTGTTGTATTGTGTGCCAAATATTACTTTTTTCGTTCTTTTTTATCGGTTATTTTTATTTTTTTCATTAGAATTAAGAAATAATAAATAAACTTAAATTTAATATTAAATTATGTGATTAAAACTACATTATCAAATAATTGATTTTGATTTTATTGGAAAAAAAATAAATTAAATTACATTGAAAGTCTAAAAGTGATAGATAAATAGAATTTGAATTTTACTCTAAAGTGACAGATAAAAAAAATGAAGGAAGTAAAATTTATGTGTCCATTGTTTTTATCAACATACACAATTCTTTTTTTTTTTAATTTCCTAGATCGGCATAAATAAATAGAATTTTGTGAATTTATATATTCTCTGGATATAGCTCTTCACTGTTCATTGGGCCCACCTTCCCATTGCCGCAGGGACTGGCTGTGGAATTTGAAGTTCAGTTATTTAAGTACGGTGAGATCCCCTGTCAGATTTCGCAATTTTGTGTCGCAGAATTGTAAAAGATCCAAAAACTCTAAATAATTTTTAAAACACTCTAAAATTTAAATTATTTTTCCAGAAAGCATTATTAATAAAAAAAAAGTCCCATTAACAAATAGGCTATTATATTTCGATTTTATAAATTTAGAAGGTCAAATGGTTGTTTGCAAAAAAAAAAAAAATTAGAGAATTAAGTGAATTATTTAAACGAATTTAAGATATTGAATATTTTTACATGACAAATAAAACTACCTGCTATTATTTCTAATAAATTTCAAAATGCATAAGAATTGTATTGATAATATCTAATAAATTTATATGTCTTTTTACATAATAAGCCTAATTTTTATGGGTAGAAATCTTTGTGTATGTATATATATATATATATGGTATTCCCTCTGTTTTTTTATCAATCATTTTTATTATAATTAAAAATAATAAATAAATTTAAATTTAATATTAAATTACGTGATTAAGATTAAATTATCAAATCTGATTTGTTCTAACTTTATTAAAAAAGAAAAATAAATTAAAAAATTAAATTAAATTGTATTGAAAATCTAAAAGTAAACAACGGGGCAAAATGTTTCAATTCTCAACTAGAATCTACAATAAATAACCTTGCCAAATCTTTGCGTGGGGCTAAATTATTCTATGTCAATGTCTATAATCCTCTTATGGATCTTATCAATAACCCTCAAGCTGCAGGTTAGTCCTTTTCTTTTCTTTTTTTTTTTTGAAAATTACAAAAAAAAATGTTTGATTTTTTAAATTAAAATGCTTTTTTTTTCCTTACAATTCAAATTTTGATTTTGATTTTGATTTTTATACCTCAATTAAATTAAATCACTCTTAAATTTTTATCCACTTTTTATGCAAATTTTGAAGTCAAATATTTGAAATTCTATTTCTATTATTTATTATATTTCTAATTGTATTTCTGTTATAATATACATTTAATATAATATAAATAGATAAAAATTATTGAAATGCACCAAACTGACCAATTCTCTTTAAAAGTTCAGTTGGATTTAGTTTTCAAAGGATTTAAGATGCATATTTGCTCTTAATGTTTGATAAAAAAAGGATAATTTATAGATAATATTTGATTTAGTGCAATATTATTTTTTATATTTTAAAATTAAAATAATTTTATCTCCTTTTTTTTATTTTTGACATGTGGTATTAGAGGGATAAATTTTTCCAATTTTAAAATACGGAGGATAAAAGTAAAATTGTATTTTTTAAAATTTACATTTTAACTGTTTCTAAAATTATGGAAATTCAATTTTTTATTCTTTCAATTAGGTTGGATTATGAAAGAACATATTATATGCACACTAAGTTTTATAAATTTTCTTTTTAGCGCTCATCAATGCCAATATAATTACTAATTATTATAATTAATTTCAGGTTTCACAAATCCCAGTATTGGGTGTTGCTGTGCTGGTTTAGTTCCTTGTCCAGATGTAACATCACATATATTTTGGGACACTGCTCATCCAACTGAGAAAGCATACAGAACCATTATTAAAAAAAACTATCCTCCCTAAGTATGCAGCCAACTTCTCTTAATCATCTTCATCATTTTTCTTTTTGACCCAAATAAAATATGGTTACGGAGAGTAATTATAGTGATCGGAGTTTAAAGAAGTTCTAATCCGATATACATACATTTGAACCGTTCGATTGGTGGCATAAGCGCGATCGAACTTTCCAAATATGCGCGTGCATGCCGGTCTAATGAATGAGTTAAACTTACAAGAAAAAGCAAAAAGAGTTGATTTATTGATGTTAAGGGACTGTGAGGTTGTGTCCTGATTTCAACCCCAGTTGTTCTGTACATGATGGGATGAATTTGGTATATGAGTCATATCTCCATTGCTTTCTGTCCCTGCTTTTTTTTTACAAGACTTTAATTCAATTTATTACGCTATCATTACTATCGTTATTCCTTTCGTTTTCTTTTATATGTTATTTAAAAAAAAAATTAAATTTTATTTATCTGTACCTTTTAAATTGTTAATATAATTTAATTTAGTTTTTTAATTTAATTTTCTTTTTTAATAAAATTATAAATAATTAGATTTGATAATTTAATTTTAATTATGAAATTTAATATTAAATTTAAGTCTATTTATTAATTTTTAATCTAAGTGAAAATAAGAGAATATCATTTTGTTTGAATGTGCATGCTTTGGATGTTCTCATTTTTTTTACCAATTAATGTTTTATTGATTCCGAAATTTAATGAAGGATTTTTGGACATAATATTTGACATAAATGGGATATAATGGAGATATATGAGTCGTTCTATGCAATTATGCAAATCTCCTAGATAAATGGACATAAATTTATATGTCCCATAAATACAGACACACTTTTTATTTTATAATAATTAAGATAATGCAATTAATATTTCTGGAATAATATATTTTTTTATCCGTCACTTTTAATTGAAATTCATATTATATTTATATGTCACTTTTAAACTTTCAATACAATTTAATTTATTTTTTTAATTTATTTTTTTTCAATAAAATTAAAATCAATTAAATTTAATAATTTAGTATTGATTACGTAATTTAATATTAAATTTAAATCTATTTATTATTTCTTAATCTTGATAAAAATAACAAAAGTAACTAATAAAAAAACAAAAAAAAGTAATTTATTTATACTTAATCATTTATCATTGTATTTATTAAGTGCATATGTGAGATAGTATTTAATATTTATCGATCGCAATTAATATTAAATAAGAGTAACTTAGAGGATTGAATATTAAATCGTGGTATACATTGCTCATAGAATTATTAATTATGGACAATGCAAGTGCACATTAGAAAAAAACTTTTTTTTTAAATTGCTTTGCAATTTTATGCCATTGACATAAATAACTTTATATATAATAAAAAAATTGAAAATAGTATTCTCTTAATTTCAAAATAATAGTTTTATTTTATTTTTGGCTTGTCTCAAAATATGGACCATTTATAATTTATATCCTACACTTAACTTATGAATTAAATATAACAAAATATCAATTTTTTTAATTTCTTAATAATCAATAAATTTTCATTCAATTTTTTATATTATTTTTTAAATATAACTCAAAATATTGCGATATTTAATATGCTAACATTATATCTCTTCATTTATATACTTCACTTATAGTCAAATTGATTTATGATAATTTACATTTCCACTATTATACTAATATTAGACATTATTTTAATTTTTACAAAAATAATCATACATGATATAAATAAAGGTTAGAGTTCAAACTAGGGATGAGCATGGTTAACTAAAATTTAGGTTAATCGAAAAATCGATCTAAAAACGAACTGATTTTTAGGTTAACCGAACCAAAATTTTAGATTTATGATTTTTACTTAAAAAATCAGTGGTTAACCGATCTGAAATCGAATATATATATTTTGTGAATTATATTTTAAATTTTACATTTATATTTTTTAATTTTTGTATAATTTATAAATATTATGATATATAATTTTGTAAAATATATATTTTTAGTAAATAAATATTGAAATTATATGCATAATTAGCATTTTATTGTTAGTTTTATATTGAATATTTTTAATTTTTATAATTAATTATGGAAATTTTATTTTTATTTTGATTATTTTAATGAATATTGTATTTAATTAGTATTTTTAAAGCAGTTTTAACTATTAAAAATAATATTATAAATTGTATAATTTATTAAATTTATATATTAAAATTTTTTAATGGTTAACCGATAAACCGATCTGAAAAATCGAGTTAAAAATTAAAATCGATATAGTGATTAATCGATAATAATTGATTGATTTAAAAAAATTGTTAATAAATCAGTTAAGCGGTTCATACTCATCTCTAGTTTAAACTATGTAATCAATCTTAATAGGAGTAAGGAACGACCAATAAGGAAAAAAATTATTTTAAACTATTATTTTACACAATACACACCTTCCATTTCATAATATTTATCAAATTTTCTTTTTATTCTATTTTAAAATATTATGCACTTTGTTTACATTATGCTTATTTTATAAATTATCTATAGTACCCTTATTTAATGTTATTTTATTAATTACCTTTAAAATTTTTCATATTATATTATTAACCATGATATTTATAGTTTTAATAATATTTAATTACTCATTCTATATTTAGAATAATTATGATAAAAAAATTATAAATTTTTTCTTTTCAATTAAATACAATAACTATAATTTTTAATATGTGTGAAAAATTAAAAAAATATATAAAAATTACGGTACGACTGGAATATTTGTTTTGAGAAAAGAAAAATTAATAGCAAAAACTTAAAAAGAGAAAAAGAAAATTGATGATATTTCGCTGTAGCTTTTGGATGTTATACCGATAATCAAGTGGGAAGTACAACGCAGTAAAGCACGACGCCGAAGCTCCGACCCTGCGATGCTGCAACTCCAAGTACTGCAATTCCAAAAGGAGAAGATGGCTTTTTGATCGATCCTTCGAGCTTTTATTGAATTCGAAACTCCAATGCCGTTTACCAAAAACCCTAAATTGTTGTTATTGCTCATGAATTTCCAAGATTTCCTCTTTCCGATCTCAGCTTCAGTCTCTTCCTCTTTCTCACCCTCTCAGACAAATGGTTTTTGTTTCTCAAACCACATCTTTTTTTTTTGTCAAATCACTATTTGTTGTTCCTGTTTCCCTGGCTTTTTATGCATCGTTATGTATCAACACCATATATGCTCCATAGAAAGAATTGGTATTTGACATTTTATGAAAAGCATAGGATAAAAGAACAATTTAAATAAGAACATTGGTTAACTTGTTCTTACCTCGTGCGGCTTGAAAGGGATTGTGGCTTTAATTTGGATATAGTATACAACCCAGGAAAGCACAATTTTAAGTGGGAAGCCCGCACCTAGAAGATTCTCATTATTTTTTTGAGCTGCTTGATGGCATTGCTTGATGTAGCATCTATATTGTGGAAGATAATAACATTGCATGATGTGGGTTGCATCTGTTGCTAAAGCATGTGGCATATATTAGAGGAAGAAAAATTAGATCTTGGGCTGTTAATTGGACATTAATTATAATTGTAAATGGCGTGCAGAACTGTGTGCATTTCCTGAAACAAAAGAGTTCTTGTGTTATATGCACTATTTCAAGTAGAATGAAGCACCGTAATTAACTGTTTGATTCACCTGATTGTCACGTCTCCGTTGGTGTATACTCTTCTACTTTAGAATATTATGCTTCTAGGTGATTCTATTTATTTGTTGTTGCTCTTAAATGGGATTGTGTTCCTGAGTACATGTGCGTCTGTCATAATTGCTTAATATCCTTGTCAGTTCTAATTTACTTTCTGTAGGATCTTCTTTTATTAAACTTTTAGCTTGATGTATATGTGCTGCTTTGAAGTTGATGGAAAGTTACCTTTTAAAATGAAGCATGCTTTTACTTTGAATAAGCTTTTCTTTGAGGCGTGGTTATTTCCATGGCACATTGAACACGAGATAGGTGGTAATGTCTACAAGATGCTTAAAAATGTATGCCTGCAAATGTTGGATAATTTCCTTTGACCTGGCTGTAAAACTAAATGTTTGGCACACTTTTGAGCCAATTATATAGTCGCAATCCATTTTCAACATTCTCCACATTTGTGGGTTTTCTCTTTAATCATTATCTCTTATTTTTCCAGTCTCATACTTTACCCTCAATTTGATGACTCTTTGTTACCAACATACGCCTCCTTCATTCATCGTTATATTATTCTTGTGTCTCCTTGCTCCTCATCTTTTACTGCTTTTAGATGGGGCTGTAATGAAGGTCTTATTTGTGAGAGTAACTTTCTTTTATTTTTGAAAGAAAAAAAAAAAAAGCCTGGTTAAGCAGCTTTGGCTGTTATTTAGATTTTGTCTACTCTTGTGCTGCTCTGTGTCTTCACTGTGATCCCATTTCCCAAATAAAAATCTTTAATTAGTTTTTTAATCTGTTCTTTAGCTTTTATGGAATTTTGATATGGCACATAAGAAATTAAAATTTTTGCTTGTTTCTTCTAGGAAAAGGAACTCACTTTTAAGCAGTGGCTTGGAAGATTTCCTTTCCATGGATCTCTACTCATCTTTGTTGAATGTGAAATGCAATTTGATCAGAGAACTCTACCTACTTAGGATTCTTATTTCTGGAATAGAGCAATTTAAAGTCTTCTTTTTCAATTTTTTCCCCCTTCTTTTTGTTGAGTTAATTTGGACTGAGTAACCAAGATAATTGAAGTAAGGCTCATGCCATGAATACAGGGTTAATTTAGTGGAAACAGGAAAAATGGAGAAGATCAGGTTTTTTAACTTGCTTCTGAATTTTGATTTGTTTGTCCTTAAATTTATATTGGTGATGGCTTCCTTCCATTTAATGGCTACTGATGTTTTCCATTCTATTTTTGGCATATATACATGGTGTCTTTTTCTATTATGGGCATTGTTTGTGATCTTAAACCTGGTTTAGTTGGGATGTAATTTGTAGCGGTGCTTTCTGCTAATTGCTGTTGTAATCTTTCTACTCATAAAATGCACAAGACGGTATATGGCCATTCTGTGATTAAAAAGTAAAAACTTCATCAGGGGCAATTAACATTTCTAAAGTACGTTGGTTCCTTCTAACCCAATTCTAGGTACCAAGTGATGGAAATTTGGTGATGGCCAAGAGAAAGGCTGATGAGCATATCGAGTTAGAAGGAAAAAAGAAAAAGAAGAAGAACAAATTGGGTACTCCTCGTCCTGCATGCTCATGGGTGCATTTCAGGTGAGGACATTTGCTCTGTGTTATAATTTCTCTGGTTAAAACAGACTCATATATTTCATGTTATCAGCATATATGCAAACTTATGTCTTTTAAATGTTGTAGCCGAGAGTTTATCAAGGAGTACAGTGCTTCACATCCCGAGTCATCTGGTCTTAAAGCTGTGAGCCTCCTGGTTACCTTTCAAAATTCATAGACAATGCCTATAATGTATATTGGAGGCAACATTAGACACAATGGCTTTTGCCATTTCAGGCCACAAAAGCTGCATCGGATGCATGGAAGTCAATGAGTCTGGAGGAGAAATCAAAATACACTAGGCATGCACGAGAGATGTGGGATAATTACTTGAGTACAGCTCCCCCTTGTGCTCCAAAGCCAAGAAAACAGGTTTGGGCTTATACTTTTGGCTGCTGTTATCAGTACATACCTTGTGGCAGATGGATATGACAGATATATACTGCAGACTAAGCTAGTTACAAGATGCTCTCCTGGCCGCTTATTGAATGTGCTGCGGCACCTTACACCAGAACAGAAGGATGCAGTGAAAAATATGGGATTTGGAAGCCTTCTTGGCCTTAGATGTCGTACCCTACGCCGAAGCTTGTGCCTTTGGCTGTTGCAGAGGTTTAATACTACAGGAAGCAGCTTGGAGATTTGTGGTGACTGCATTCCTATATCTCCAAAAGATGTGGAGTTTGTGATGGGATTAGCAGCTAGCGGGAAGGACGTGGTTAACTCAGGACCTGATGATTTAATTGCTGATCTACGACAAAGCTATAATGCTGCCAATCGTGGGATTTCAGTGCGCCTCCTAGAAGAGAGGTTGAAATCTCCAGAAGCAGGAGAGGACTTTAAGAGATCATTTGTCCTCTATGCACTGGGCACTCTTTTGTCCCCAACAGCAAGGCTGGATGTTAGTCCTTCGTTTCTCCACTTCTTGACAAATATGGATGTTGTCCATCAGTATAATTGGGGGAAGTTTTTACTTGATCGTCTAGTTCGGGAAGTAACTCGCTTTCACCAAGGGAAACAGCATGCAGTTGGTGGCTGTCTTTTGTTTCTGCAGGTGAAATAGATGAATATTCATATTCATGTTTTGGTGTGCTCAAAAATCATCTCTGTTTTTTTTTTTTTTTTTTAAATGCTTCTCAGCTATTTTATTATGAAAGCATCTCAGTTGAGGAACCTAATACTTTGCTTCCTGCCCCAAAACCTTGCTTATCTTCATGGGGCGAGGAAGAGATTACTGAAAGAGAAAAACGAGAAAGAGAGCTTGGTGGCTATGGTCTTGGAGAGGTAATTATTACTGACAGAATGTGCAATTCTGGAATGTGTGATACCTGTGCAATTCTGGAATGTGTGGTACCGATGTTATTATTTATTTATTTATCAATTCTTGGTTTTTCTATCCAGGTGATATGCAAGGATAAATGCGTTGGTGTAGAGGCATCGGAGCGTAGGTGCCAACTAGATGGCGTGCTGACAACGAGCACTGGTATTGTGCATAGCTTTGTTTTTGAACAGGGAAGAGACCAGGTAGTCATATTCTGCATAAAATAGTAGTTAGCATATTGGAATATATGTAAAATCTTGCCACTGCCAACATCAGTGACCTCACTTGGCATTTTGTCCAATGGTTACTGTGCATAATTTGAATGTGCATTTTTGTTTCTGTTACATTCCTTAGGATTTCAAGTCTTGTTCTTCATAATTTAGATTTCCTCAACAGCAGCTTCTCAATTTATAAATTGATCAACAGTGTGGATAGTTAGAGGGTTTGATTCTAATTTTTATTTCCTCACCGTTTAGGCTGAAGAAAAAAATGATTAGTGCAGTCAATTTTTCTCTTTTGCACCTCGAAACTTTTGGTGTTGCTTCTTCTCCTCTCCTTTAGCACTTGATGGTGATGAGGAGCTAGAAGTCGAGAAATTTGTGGGTCCTACACGTTCATTGAGATCAATTGATTAGGGACTAGTATCTTTTAGTTTATGCTTTAAGTATTTGCTCTGTCCTGCCTTACAAATTTCACTTATCATGACTCTGGCTTTTTTAAGCTTTATTTTCAATCAAAGTGCATGTTGCGTGTTTATATTTGGTGAGGTAAGACATTGTGATTTAGAATAGCTACTCTTGGGAAATTGCGGTAAAAGCTTTGAAATTTGGGGTTTTCTTATAGTGTGTGATTAATGTTTCTTCTGGAGTATAGTAAAAAGAGCAAATGAAATTTGGATTGGGATCTCTCTTTCTTCCCTGTTGCTTAATTAATAACGAATATCTTCATTGAGTGTCTCCGAGTGTTTAAATGCAGTCTTACCCTTGGAAACATTGTGAGCATGGAAAGTAACTTCATCCTAAAACTGGATAACCATATCAAGATTTGCTTATGTAGAAATTGATAGAAGTACTAGTTTATCAAAGAAACCTATTTACTAACTGTTGACAAATGAGTTTTGATTATACAAGCGTCCTTTGCAGTAATTAACTTTGCAGACATCTTTCTGCAGACAAACGTGCCAAGCCTTCTGACGAGCAGTGGTGTAGTGTGTGAGGACAGTGAACTGGTTGCTGAACCTGTTCGAAGATCATGCCGAAATAAGGAATATGGATGCAATGAAACACTGGAATGTAATGATGATCATGAAGTAGCATGCATGTTTTCACCGTGTGCATGCCCCTTTCCAAATTGCAACTTCGTTGGCTCCTCTGAGCAGTTATCTCTGCACTTCAGCAGCAACCACTGGGATTCAGGAAGGCGATTCAGATACAACAGCCCATTGTCTGTCTCATTGGGTGTGAACGATCAATTCCTTATTCTGCAAGCAGAAGAGGATGGTGTTCTTTTTCTTATCAACAGGGGCGTTGAGAGTATTGGAAATACAGCCACAATAACATGCATTGGCCCTAGCTCCTCCAAGTTAAAGTTTTTGTATGATATTGTAGCAGGCAGGGGAGCCAGCTCACTACGATTAAAATCGTTGACGGAGTATTTTCCGGGCAGGGTAGAGGGTTTTCCTCCCATGGATTTTCTTTTGATTCCATTTCGTTTCATTAGTTCATCTGGGCAGCTTGAATTGGAGATTTGTATATGGAATTCACCTGAACCAGGCTCAGATTGTTCTTAATGGCAACTTGGACTGTAAATTGTAAATCATATTTGATCAGTGCTGCTCCTGGGGCATTTCACTTTTTGCTTATGAAAATAATAAAAATATCTCACATTTTTGCTCAAGATGTCAAGGAAGCACAGCCCTGTATCAAAAAAGTTTGCATCTTTCTCAGTTTAAATTTGGGACGAAGTTCGCAGGTCATCCCATAATTTATCTGCTAAATACTTTTTCTATATTACTTCTCTTCTTCCTAATATAGATAATTAAGTCTTTGAATATCTCTTAAGTTTGTAATTTAAAAATCGCCGAAGCTTTGAATTTATAATCAAATATTCCTCCTTGCTAAGATTTTTTTTTCCATCAATGTAGAGTAAGTAAATTCCGTCAAATCATTATTCAGTGTTTATTTTCTTATTAAAATAGAGTAAATTAACTTCATTAGAGGCCGAAGGTGAAATCTCTCTTTAAAATTTAGCAAAAAATATAATTTAATATTTAAAGTTTAATTTAGCATAATATGACTATAATGAAAATAATTTGATTTTAATTCTTTAAAGTTGGAATAATTTAGCTTTAAAATAATGTTTTCGTAACTTTGATCATTATCCGTTTAGTGACTGCTGATACTGCAATATGGATGACAGTACCGCTCAAAAATTGCACAAGTAACTGGTGACGTGGCCAAAAATCCCATGTCTTATGTGTACTTGATTAATTTTGGATTGGAGTAGGCGCATGGTGAATATGGGGGGCGTTCAGGTACAGCTACTCAACCCAAATATTACAGTTGCACATGGATAAACTTGCGAGTTAAAACACGGAAAAATCTCAGCCCTGAGCATAGTAGCCGTTGAAGAGGAGGAGGAGAAAGGAATGAATTCTTCGCTGATACTCCGTCGTTTTTTCTGTTTTAGTGCACCAGTATCAGCCTCACCAACTATTGCTGCTTCTTCTGGTTCTAAGAAGAAGCCTCTCGCCTTCTTGGGCTCTCCACAGGTACTTATTTCTCACAACACTTGTATTGGATAATCAGTATATCCTTTTTCTTACAAAATTTATTTCTTTTTTGTCTTGTTAGGTTTCTGCAATTGTGCTTGACGCGCTTTTTAATGCATCTTCAGCTCCCAATTCAATCTTTGAGGTACTCAGTTTCTTACAATAAATACTTTTTTTTTTTTTTTCTCTCGGCTTGATTTGTAGTCGAGCATAATTCAAGTTTGTGGGCAATGTATCTGTTAGAGAGAATTTTTCTTTCATTTTAATGGAATTAACTTGCTAAAAATGGGTACCCTTTGCAACTCAATTTTCTGTTCATTTAGTTACAATTACTTAGTGGTCTTTTAAGATAATTTATTCTAAATCCGGAGAAGCAAAACTGAAAAATAAGTATGAATCTGTCTGTCGGTTATTCATGACAACTTTTTTTTTTTATTTGCCTTTTCTCAACTTCAAAATAATGTATGGCTGGAATAAATTCTATTGGAGTTAATTTCATTTTTTTTATTTCATTTTTTTTTTCTTTTCTGATGTTGATTAGGTCTTTGCTTGTCTATTCTAACCTATCTTTAGAGTCTGGTTATTTTTTTTTTTTATGCTAGAGAAATTGTGTGCATATTGAATGAGGTTTTGTTAAAAGTTTTTTTTTTTCATCTGTTATCTGCACTACTAATTTGGTATGTTTTAGGTTGCAGCAATTGTTACTCAGCCACCTGCACGGAAGGGTAGGGGTAAAAAGATGATGCCTTCGCCAGTTGCCCAGTACGCACTTGACAGAAGCTTCCCATCTGACCTCATTTTTACACCTGA
Source organism: Excoecaria agallocha (assembly GCA_037975025.1). Taxonomy (NCBI): domain Eukaryota; kingdom Viridiplantae; phylum Streptophyta; class Magnoliopsida; order Malpighiales; family Euphorbiaceae; genus Excoecaria; species Excoecaria agallocha. The sequence goes on from CM075816.1 coordinate 25,376,311, forward strand.
AAGAGCTGGAGAGGTTACTAGTCTACCACTTTTTCTGAACAAGTGATATATTTGAAGAGAATTTATGTTCCTTCTGTTACACTGCAGGATGTTTTTTTGTGCAGTCTAAAGGCATTGCAGCCTGAGCTTTGCATTACAGCGGCATATGGAAATATTTTACCTACCAAGTTTCTCAATATTCCACCGATGGGTTAGTCAAATGTGCTTCAACTAATCAAACCTGAGAATTTCCTTGCTTTCTACTTTTGCAGTGAGTAAGCCATGTGCCTACTAGATAGTAGTTTCTAGTTTCTATATCATGGGATATGTTTTGCTCGGAGATACTTGTGAACTGAATTGGATCAATTTATGAACTTTATTTGGTAGGAGACAGGGCTGTAAATTAGCTAAGCCTATCTGAGTGATATTCTTTGAGTGACACAGTGGAAAGCTTAGAGAAATTAAATCTTAATATTCACATCTAGAATATGATGTTTGGAACTGTATAAAATGACTAGGTGTCAACAAAAATATGAATAAAATGGAATTAGTGATTTTGTATGCTAACAACTTTATATGCTAGATAGGAGGAACTCCGATTTTCAATTAAAAGGAATACTAAGCAAATTAAGCGACTCATCAAACAAATCCTAAATAAAGATGGAAGAGGGAAAAATTAGTAGAAAAGTATACACTCAAATAAAAGAGGAATACTGATTTAAACAGAACCGTGTTTTACATTCCGTGCTTCTGCATCTATTACCCCTCGCAAGAGAAGAACTCGGTTATGATGAGTATGCCTCAACATACACTTTTTGGATGGCAGAATTTGTTTGTTCTAACTCTTTGTATTTGCTTTATTCAATGTCCTTGAACTTGCCACTTCTGTGGAATGCTGCCCCAAACTTCAACTTGTAACAGAAAAAAGAAAAACTGTATACTTGGGTTCAATTTCACTTGCTGTTCCTTTGTCCACCCACTATTCCTGAAATTTACACTGTTAACAATGCCCATAAACTTCAATTGGTAATAAAACCTTGAGTTTAATTTTTTGTAACTGAAAAATCATTTTATCATCCATTTGCCATCCGTATATTGTAATTCCAATGGTGAAATAACATGACAACTCTAACTTACCATCCATGCACCATTTTCATAATTGTAAAGCTTCTTCCTCATATTTATCTCTCTTTTTTCTGTCACATATTTAGGCCACTGTCTCCACTTTTCAGAAGTTTCTCTCACCTCTCAAGCAATAAAAGTTAGAGAGAGTAGCCTAAATACATGGGAGAGAGAAAATTATGGGAAAGTATTTTTACAATTAAAGATGTTGTATGAATACTAAAGTTGGAGTTGCCATGTCATTGAAATAATAGTATATAGATGAAAAGTTGATGGAAAGATTTTGTGTTACGAAATTTAAGTTGAGGAATTTTTGCTGGTTGTAAATTGAAGTTCAGGGACATTAATATTATATAGTGCAAACTGTGTAGTGGGTGGGAAATTAACTAGAGAAAAAGATGCTTTTGTGTCATTCAAGTAGCTGACTAGTCATGACATGTCAATACGTTAACAGTGGGTTTGACAGTAAGTAGATGGAGGGACAGTGAGTGAAAAAAAAAATTGAAGTTCCAGTTCTTTTTTTTTTTAATATATATAAAAAATAAGTTTAGGTATAGTGTTGTGCAGAAGCGACTAGTTCAGAGAAAATGAATGAAATTAACCATTATTCTTGAACAATCCAAGTGCTTTCATTTGCCAGTTTTCCTAGCAGCCTCCCTGAGAAGCATCTATATGAGTTACCTTGCCTATATTGGATATCCTTGACACTTAACACTTGGGTAGTTACTAATATGGATTTGCAGGAGGTCAAAAACTGGAATTGCTACTTTTTCTTGATTATGGTTTGGGGCAAACTAATGAAAAGTTTGGCTTAGCAAAGCTGGATGGAAAAAAAGGAAAGAAAAAAAAAATTGGTGTGCCTCCGTTTGGGATTGAAATTTTGCCGAGATATGTTGGAAATGGGGCTAAGTAGAAAACTATGAATAGGGACCATTGCCTAGTGCTATAGCAAAAATCTTCAGCTTTCTGTATCATGAAGCCTTTTAAGAGCATCTAGTTCATGCAATAAAATCTTTGATGTTTGATTGCCTTTAAATACTCTATCAAGGATTCTGCTTTGCTAGATTCAAATCACAGAAACTATTCTTTTATATTACATTTATTGTTTTTTGGGGTAATTACTTTAATAAGCATAGACTAGATGCATGCTGGGGCACAAAAAATTGAACTTTTGTGCATTTATGCCAATTGTAAGACATGCCTTCCAGAACTGGATTATTTGAGAATTTGTTCAGGTGGCTTTAGATTTTTTCTCTCCGTGGTTCATCTTCTATATTGAGTTTATTGAAATTCTATTTTGATGTTTTCTTAATGCACATTCCTATTTAATCTCAGAACTGAAAGTGATTATACTTGTGCATGAGAAAAATGCAAGCTGGATAATAAAACTTAATGATTGTTTTGTTTTTCCTGGCTCCAAGCAATCAATGACAAACTTGAATTCATAGGCTTAAACCTTTATTATCTCAAGATGATCTATGGTTTCCTCATTGGTCAGTGAAAGCATCTAGGAAGTAATATACAATACTCAACTTCAAGCTTTTGCAAATAATGACAGGCAAAGATCTAGAGAATGAGCTCTCTATGTTTTAACATTGTTCCAGTACAGAGATGCATAAATCACTTTGATGGAAATCAATGCAGGTCAAGAAATATATAACATGTGTAATTTTGACATGCAAATGATACTTTCTCAGGGACTAAAATAATTGGGATTAAAGATTGTATCTTGGCTGGGAAATTTTTATTTTATTTTATTTTATTTTTATTTTTATTTTTAGTCTTCTCAACTGCAAATGATACTTTCTCAGGGACAGTCAATATACACCCAAGTTTGTTGCCGCTCTACCGAGGAGCTGCTCCAGTTCAAAGAGCATTGCAGGTTCCTGATTTTCAAGGATTTCAGTATTAGTTATAGGGATATGCCTGTACAGTTGAGTGTCTTGCAATTGCATTGATAAGTCTTTGCATTAGGATGGTGCAAAAGAAACTGGAGTATCTTTAGCATTCACTGTTCGTGCCCTAGATGGTGGACCTGTCATTGCCTATGAAAGATTTGATGTTGATGATCATATTAAGGTACAAATGATGCTTTTGTGTGTTCATAGTGGGTAAAGTTTTGGATTTAGTCATAATACGTTTTTGCTTACTCAAATATAATTAAATACAGGATTGGATTGGATTGGATCATTTAATGACAATATTCATTGGGAATATAGTCATTAATATAGCAAATTTGCATAAAGTGACTGCTTGAAATAATCAAACATGAGCATTTTTGTTTGTTAGCTCAATTTTTTGTGATTATGCAGGACAAAAGTAATTTACTTATGCTTTCTCATTGCATTTATTTTTGGTGAAAATATTATTTTGCTCCTATTGTTTCTCAAAAATTGCCAAGTTTCTTTTGGTCGACGAATGCCTGAAAGATTCAAAAAGTGCTACTATTATGTACCTTTGTTTTTGAAATGTAGGTTGACTGTACCAATTGGGACACTAAGCTGGCAACATGTGGGCAAACTGCCAGTACATGTCAATATGTGGGCAAACAGCCAGTACATGTCACCTGTCCACATCATTGATTGACTCCATTCGCCACTAGTCCATAATTTATATGTACTATTTTGTTCATAAAAAAAAATTTCCAAAAATTGCTATTTGCCTGCTCTCGCTCTGTTTCTTTCTTTCTAAATCTATCCAACAATTTACAAAGATTTGAAAAATTATATATTTAATTTGCGCTTTATATCTAAAACAAATATGATAATCGAAATGAACATAACAAATAATTATAATAAAATCTTTTTTTTTATATATATTCATCATTTGCACTTGTACTCACACTAAGCAGCATTGGCAGTACTGCATATGGCCTTAGCTTGTTAAATTAGCTTATAGTGAGTATAAATAGCTAGTGTTATTTTACTTTTTCTTTACATTCAGTTCTACATTTAAGAGGCCATCATTGCTTTTGAAACATTTTATGACTTCGTTTACACTGATTATGCTTGCAGGCTCCTGAGTTGCTCACATTGCTATTTGCTGAAGGTATATCTCTTCCCCAAATTTCTCAATGTTAAAGCTATTCTCATATTCGTGGTCGTTACCTCAAGGACATGCATTTTATTTATCTCATAGTTAATTTATTCTTCTATATTTGTTCAAAGTATTTAATTTAAACCCAAATTAGCTCATCTAATGCTATTTAGTCATTCATTAATTTGTCTTCTTTTTCTGATTTTCAAGTAAGTTGGAAAAATTCACCTATTGGAAATTGTCTATTTATTTCTCAAGTTACCCTTTCAACTCTCCTTTTGGTGCAAGCTTACATGATTATTTTTCTAGCCAACTTTGAGACATAATTCGCCATTAAGGAAACAAGTCAACCTGCAGACAAAGATGGTTTCTGGTAGGGCTGTTCACCGTCCAGGGGTTGAGAATATCTGGAACTGTATTGAACTTGTATGATTTTAAAAATTAGATATCTGGAACCAAATTGAAATAATTAATCTGCACTTGGTATTGTCTCGAAAATTCAGGGAAAATAATGTTCGGTAATTCAGTCTTTTTGGCGATATTTTCTGTATAGTGTTCAGTAACAACGCACTGTTTTTCATTTTTTAAATTAGTAAGAAATATGTATTCTAAAAATCTGGTTATAGCCATCTGAAATTGGAGCCACTTTCAGTCCAAATGGCATGATAGTCCACGTATATTGAGCCTTTGGGACACAATATTTCGTCTCGTATCTGTTGGCTGGATCCATTTTCAATTTGCCATAACCTGCCTTGAGATAAAATTTTGACTAGTTATGAGCTTCACTCAAATGGAAAAATAATGAGCTGATCTAGTGTAGAGGAAATTTATCATCTATTAGAAGGTGACTCAAAAGCTTGTAAGTAATGATTAGCCTTTTCTTTCACCTAACCTTTTGTGTCTCTTTTCCACATAAAAGGCTTGACAAACCCATTCAGACTTTATAGGCTTAATGAGGCCTTGCTGTAGCAACTGTGAGCATTCTTGTTCGGCCAAGAGTAGGTATGAAGGGGTCATTCTTGGATAAAGTAGGATTGACATCTTCGTTAAGCTTGAATTGGAGTTGTATAAAGAACTCATTTTTCCTAAGACGATTTGATGAGAAAATTTAGTATTAGAATTGGCAGAATAAGTGGACCGGAGGTTTTAGACTCTTGGTATTGGGATAGAACTTCAGACAGAGAGAAAGTCTTTGCAATGGAAGTGTGTGGTTTAATAAACCGTTTATACTTGATCCTTTGAGGAAAGATTTGCAGTGTTTTTGCTTTATGGTAAACATTGAAACCAATTAGTAATTCTTTATTTGGAAAAGTTGTGTACCAAGAACCTTTCTTCTGGCAATGATTCAGGAATAAATTGAATCCCTGTTGGTTTCTTTGTGATTAGATGCATAGCAAAAATTTCTCCATCCCTAGCTTTAAAATACTCTGTTTGTTCCTAGGCCTCCCTGGGAAAAATTCCAGGATTCATTATGGCTGTGTGAGCTCCTATATTTTCTTTATCTCCGTGACTAATATAGGCTTCTCATATTTGGACTGAAGTAGCTTTGGGTGTCAGGGCTGCAGAATAGTAAGGCTGAAGTGTGAATATGGGAATATAGTCATCAGAATATCCTAATAACTCATCCTCACTTGTTTGTTCATTCCATAGTGCAAACACTATATCACCATTATCTTCTTCTTGCTTAGAGAACAAAGATTCAAAGTGGTCATCTTGTAGACTCATACAAGTACTTTGAGATAGCCATTGAGCTAATTTTGCTGTTCTATTGGATTTTCTAGGTCAATTTTTTCAGAAATTTTCCTTTTTGTAGTTTATATAGCACCTATATTACAGTATGCTCATTATGGATATATCAAGTATCCAGCAAGGTCAGTTTGGCTCTGACACAGTAGCCCTTTTCTACCATGAAGAAATAAGACTAGACAAACCACTCAAGATGAAAATAACTATATCATTCTCCAGCAAGATATAAGATCTCCTGGAGTCTCCGAAGTTACATATTGCACTGCAGGAGTTGCCTTCAAAGCACACTGTTCCAATCTAGAAGTTTGAGTTTCTTCATGTCATGGCTGGTTTCCTGGTAGCAGGAAGAATTCTAATACTTGAGCAAGAATTTATCTCTTTTACATTGTATGGATTAAGCAAAGCCAAGAAAGCTTCATTAATAGCACCTTTTGGAGCTTATGAATATTCCGCAAGATTCTCAATATTTTTAACCGTGGATCTAGAACTGGGTCTAGAAGGGAATAGTTGAAGATAATGGACAAGATAAATGGCTATTGGTGTTGAAGGTGTGGATGATGATGGTTCCGTGATGTTCTTATTCTTCTCTTTCCTCTCCTCTTCATGTACCTTGCCATAGATTGGAGATCTCTTTTCTCCTTCAATGCATATGTAAAAGCTTTATATACTGTTTCCAGAAACCTTATGTTTTCTTTGTTTGATTGGAGAATGTTTGTTCGAGTTGAAGGCTCGAAAACAAAATAATAAGAATTAAATGGGTATGAGAAATGAGGAAGAAATAATCATTAAGAACTTGAGAAAGAAATGGTTCTAAATGGGAAAAGCACTTCCAAGTTAGGTAGGATAAAGAATTCATTGAGTCCATCCTAAGCATTCATGTCCAGAAATGTTTTTAAGATGTATTGGGTTGATTAAATTTTCATCCTAGAACATCGTTTTCTAGTCTGTTCTTGTTATTATTTATTTGAGGCACAGTTATAGTATTATACTGGGCAATTGAATATTGCTTTGCTTTAGGCAAAACTATTAATGAATGATCATCCATTACTTCACAGGATCTAAACTTCTGATCAATGAGCTTCCGGCTATACTTGATGGATCAGCCAGCGGGAAAGCTCAACCACAAGATGATTCTAAAGCTACTTTGGCTCCAAAGGTGAGATCTCTGGCTCAGGATCAGGCCGTCAATGTACATCTTATTGCTTTGGCCTGGTTCTAGGAGCAGTCTGCAGCTCGTACAGGCAAAACAGTTTAAATAGGTTTTCTAATATCACTATTCGTAAAATTCTTGTGAATAATATACTGATGGACCAAGGATAAGACATGCTTTACTCTTTTCTGAGAGTATAATGATCTCTAAGAATGACATCTTTCTTCTAATGTGCTTTGGGGTCATCAAAAGGATAAGACCTGCTGAAAATTACATCCTGGAAATTGCACTACTGTTTTAGTTAATTGACTGCAAACATGGTCAGATTTTTTGTTGTAATTTGATATTGAAATGTTTCTCCCTGAAATTTGAAAATTTGACAACTTTGCAAGAAGGTGGACTTCATAGAAGTATCGCCGAGCATGAGCATAAATTGGGTAGTCAGCTCTCTTGGTTTGTTGCCTTGTGTTTAGAGATACTCTTTTGTCGACATTTAATGAATATTAATTTTCCAAGTTTTCCTGCTTTGAGTAGATAAATCCCGAAGAGTCATGGTTATCCTTTGATGAGGAAGCTTTTGTCCTCCATAATAAGGTAACATCTTACTTATCTCCTTATCAGACAATCTGATGACTATAAGAAACCTTTTTAGGTTCGTGCATTTGCAGGGTGGCCAGGAACACGAGCTAAAGTAGCAATTGTGAACAGCAAGGATGGTCATCAAGATATCATAGAATTGAAGATCATCACTACGAGAGTTTGTCAGCGTGACATTGCCCAGGGCACTGAAGCAGATGACATTACTTTTTTGAAGGGTTCGTTGGCAGTTCCTTGTGGAAGGTGCACGGCACTTGAGGTATGTTCAATCACTACGTAATTGTTATTTTCAAAGTTTCTGTTGCTATTTCGGCGGCATTGGGAATACAGCTCGATTTATCAACATCAAAAAGATACATGCAAGGAACATTTGAAGTTCTGCAATTTGTTAATGGCAGGTATTGGAAGTTCAGCTTCCTGGCAAGAAGGTGATAAGTGCAGCTGCATTTTGGAATGGTTTGCGAGGTCAAAAACTGAAGATAGTAAAGCAAAGCAAACATTTTATTGAGATGACTGCCCAATTAGTAAGCAAGGTCTAGCTAGGGCAAATTTCTTCATTCTTTTAGTCCTAAGAAAGTGTTTTTAACCTCAATCTATCATGTTCGAGTTCCCATTATTTTGTGGTTAACTTGGATGACAATATCTAGCCACTAATGTTCTTAACAAAAATGGTACTTCTGTATAAAAAAGAACTCCATTGAGCCAAGAAAAGTGGCTTGCGATGAGGCTTTCCTTATATTTTAGCCATTTTTGAGCTCTTTTATCGTGTCATTTTTTATTAGGCTTGATCGATTGGGTTTCATATTATAACTTATGTAAATTATAATTAAGGCAAAATATATTTATATGATATTTTGAAAGCAATATAATATATATACCATAATTTTATATTTATCACATGCATAAAAAATTAGATGAGTTGTAAAAAAATAGAAGAAAGAATTAAAATAAAAACATTTTGTGTTTTTAACGGATTGTTGAATACCCGGCAAAATGGTGGCCAAATAATGGGAATGTAGGCATATAAAAGAGTTGTTTTAGATGAGAGTGACAAGTACATTGCTTTTCTTCACATTTTGTCAATTGGTGAGCTATGCTTTATTAAAGATGGGCATGCAGTTTCCAAAAGCTACCTAAACCTAACAATCCAAAAGCTCTAGTTTGATCGTGATGAACACCTTTGAGAATTTCCAGCTATCACTTTGACACTCTTTTTATGTGAGATGAAATTGAATATATTCTGCACGGCACGCACAGTCCGATTTATAAAATGTGAGTTGTGATTCATGCACGGCACTCATAGTTCGATTTATAAAACGAACAAAAAAATCGTCACCCATTAAATATAGATTAGATTTTTTTTGTTAAAAAATAAAATTAATTGATTTATCGATTGGATGGAATTCAGTAAATGATTTAGAGTAGGGGATTAGAATATACCTAATCTTCTATAACTTTGATTTGTTGACTGCTTTACTTGGGAGCTTTTTATCTTTCTATCCTATTCATTCTCAAGGGATCCAAACCTAATTATGTTTTAATTTGCCTAAAATGTGTTATATGAAGTATGGATATCAAACCCATTTTAAGTAAAAAAAAATAAAAAAAAAACTCATAGTTTAATAATAAAGACCAATTAAAGTTTTATTATTTATTTGTTTTCCTATGGATAATTAAATGGACCATACAGGTATAATAATGCTCTTGTTCATATCTGGTATATATTGAATAAAGTCACAACATAAAGTCTTATTTATTGGATAGATAGAATTATTCACAACGATAATCAAATTTTATAAATAATTGGCTTAATAGGTAATTTTACTCCTGAAATTTATTAAAATAGTTCATATTTATTGTTGCCAATATAAATAAAGATAGCGTATGAATATTTTCATAAAAAAAAAAGAATAAATTTACATCGATTTGCATAGTTTATGAATAAATTTAGTCACTGATAATAATTCGAATAACGGAACTATTATCTGTATCAGATTCAGATGAAGATTTCCTTTGAAACTGTCTGAGTACTTGAAAATAAAGAATTTCGATGAAATTTCGGATGAGAGAAAGCTTCGACGATCAAGTTAAAATAATAATTTAAGAACAATTTATAAAAAATTTGTTAAAAGATAAATACATGAGATATCATGCTTATTTATAAAAATATAATTTTAACTCAGATATGAGTTAACTTCCCAATTAGGATGGATTCCTATCGTAAATAAAAATTTCGTTTAGAAATATATTTTCACTTATTAGAAAATTGAGATGGAACTCTTAAATAGAAATTTTATCAATCATTTGTAACTGAGTATCTCTGTCGAATTATAATTCCAAAAACATTAGGGAACGAGGCCCTCCCACCGTTCCGACGAAAAATAAACATATTTGCAGTCGAGATGAGAATTTATGATGCCTTGGAAGAATACCATTATTATCTTCTACGTGCTCACTACCGTGCCACATTCCTGATCTCATCGAGATGATAAATTGAGAATATTTATAATTATTTTTATACATGTTTAATTGAATATTCCGTTAGTTATGTACAGTGAAAAATTTATTCGAATATATTTAAAATGTTGGAGATAAATTTGATTTATTTTAATAATTAAAAGGCCAGAATGAAATTTTGCTCATAATTTGGAAAGACTTTAGTAATAAATTCTAATTATATATTGTTAGACTATTTATAACAAGATTCTGAGATAGTCTCATCCTTTGGGCTTTTACTACTTCACTACTTTGCGTACAAATCATTTCCTTTATAATAATTCCATAGAGAAGGTATTTTCTGGGCTAGGGATTTCAATATATGGACCATTATAGATGGAATAATACCCAAAAGCAAAATTAAAAAAAAATAAATTCCTATAAAGAATAAAATGCACCATTCACCGTTCGGTTGCGTACTCATCCAATCAAACGGTAAACATACATTACATGCGTGCGCGCACTGTCCGACGCCGGTATAGAATCAACCGGCAAATGATATCAATTATTGGTTATTATTTAAAAGAGAGAAGTGGAAAGCAAAGGCACCCTCATTGAACAAAATTGAAAGCTAACACAAACTTTACAATACATTTCCATTAACTCAATACTTTATTAAATAATACATAAAACCCAAAAGCATTATTGCCCCCACCCCCTCATAATTCTATCCACTTTTTTTGCCCTTTTTATTTTATTTTATTCCTCTCTGCTTTTTGTACCTAAAATATTTATATATAACTTTATATTTTTATTATAAAAAAATATAACGAAACTTCACAATTTTCCCCTAAATTATTATTTTTTTATCAAATTTTTCCTTAAACTAATTGCATGTCAGATTATTCTTCTAAACTTGTTAAAAATGTCATATTACTATCCTATAAGACACATGTCAGTTCACAAAAAACGCGTAAAAAATACGCGACAAACAGTAATAGAAAAATAGTTTGATAATTTTAACAAGTTTTAGGGAGGTAATTTAACATTTTCAATAGTATAGAGTGTATTTTTTACATTTAAAAAAAGTTTGAGTGTCTAATATGATATTTTCAATAAATTTAGAAGAGTAATTTAAAAGAAAATTATTTCAGAAAAAAATATAATAAATAATGATAGTTTAAGAGAAAGTTTATGTATTATTCCAAAAAAAAAAATACAACGAAACTTAACAATTTCGATTCTCAAATCAATACAATTAAGTTGAAATTTACTAGTGAAAATATATATAGTAATTCTATTAATGATTTGTTATATATATATATATATATATATATATATATATATAATTGCCATAATAATATAACATGAATTTTCTAGACATTTGTATCCTGAACTCAACTTTTCTTACGTAAAAAACAAGCTACTTCCAATATAAATACCAAAGTCTCTCTGTAACTCTATCAGCATATATATCATATTTTCATTCTCTCTCTCTCTCTGTGGTCTGGTAAAGAGAAGAGAAGAAGAATGGGAGCTCTTGATTATCTCTCTAACTTCTGTACTGTCACCAGCACAAGAAAGAAACGCAAAAGGCCAATGCAGGTATGCTCATTAAATCTGTTTATAATATGGATACGTTAATCCCATCTAACTAGGTGGTTGTTTATTATTAATCACTTACTAATCTACTACTTATAACGAGAAATTAAGTTGAGTGATTATTGTTTTTCAGACAGTGGAAATCAAAGTGAAAATGGACTGTGATGGGTGTGAAAGAAGAGTTAGGAATGTTGTTACCCACATGAAAGGTTTTGCTGTTCTCTCTCTCACTCTTGATTATATTTATTTATTGTTCGCTGTTTTAAGATTTTCTTTATTAATTATTTGGTTTCTCTGATTCAGATGTGTACAATGGCCTCTGATGTTTGCAATATATCCAAAGTAGAAATAAATGAATCTGCGGTGAACCTTAAAGAAAATATCTTTCTTCAGCTTAATTTTTTTATTTTATTTTAGCTGACAATTCAATCATGGAGAGACAAGCAAGAGTTACAGTACAAAAATGGAAGAATTAATTTCTTTTTTTTTAATAAGGGAAAAAACAAAAAAGAGTAAAAAGCATTTGAATCTTAAATTTTAGAAAGAGGTAAAGCAATATTCTCTTTGTGCTACAGTGTTTTTCTTTTCAATAGGTATATATGGTACAAAAGGAAAAGAAAACAGTTGAAAAGGATTAAAAAAAAAAAAAGAAAAGAATGCTTAGCTTAGCTTTTTCATGCTAGAGAATTTGCTTTTATTTTTTGCGTAAAGTTAGTATGACAACTTTCAATTACGTTCATCTTATCTCTTTTTATTCCAGCCTTTCAACCGTTAGAATCGTGATTCACGTAAAATGATTGATTGCAGGAGTAAAGAGTGTGGAAGTGAACAGAAAACAAAGTAAGGTAGTAGTGAGTGGGCATGTGGATGCAAACAAGGTGTTAAAGAGGGTGAAGAGCACCGGAAAAAGAGCAGAGTTTTGGCCATACATACCTCAGCACATAGTTCACTATCCTTATGCGCCTGGTGCTTATGACAAAAGAGCTCCTGCTGGCCATGTTAGGAATGTTGTCCAAGCCTTTCCTGCCTCTAATGCTCCTGAAGACAACATTGTTTCTATTTTCAGTGACGACAATGTCCATTCTTGTTCTATTATGTAATCAACCTAATTAATTACTTCTTAATTTTATTATTACTTTCTTCTACACATTTTCTCAAATACTATAAGAATTAGTTTGGCAAAATTTATGAAAATAATTTTTTCAATTGATAAAAGTTGTATTCAAAAAAACTGTATACCGAAAAATAAATTGTTTGGAAAATAAAAGACAAAATGACTAATAAATTTAAAATAAGATATAATTGTCATTACAAAATAAAATAAGGGATATTTTTTTTTATCTAAAATCATTCTACATCAGCTAACTTGAAAAGCTAAAATTTAAATTTTTTGAAAAACTTTAATTTCTAGTTTTTTTTAATAAAAAGGTTTTTTTCACTTTTCACAAAATTGATTTTTTAAAAATTAGTATTTATCAAACATATATTTTTATCTCATAATCAGCTTTTTATCCCTTGAAAAATGATGCCACACGTGTTCTAAATATCTTAATTAAAGCCAATTTCACAAAATTGGGAAAGCAATTCTCATGGGCAAGATAAGATTGTATCCAGACCAGTAGGATACAAAAAATGCCAAATAAACTGACTGTCTTGGTTATAGGTCCAGTTAGCAAGGAAATATGCAGCAATATTAGCTCCTCTGTAAATTATTGTAGCTCTATAATTACATTTTTAGTTAGAGGAATATTTGTCCCCTTTGATCTCATTGGAGTTTCATAGCACTTGATGTTCACTGCCATTAAAGCCATTCAAAATTTGAATTTAATATGATCTAATAAAAAAGTATATGGACTCGACCAGCAATTCTTTTCAACATTTTTTTTTAAAATACTTTATATACAACGGATGAAATATTAATTAATTTAAATATTGGTCTAATCAGAATTTTGGTTAGAACAATTGGGTGCGGGATAGGAAAAAGAGAAGTAATTTGGAAGATTAGTTTCCATTGTAAAGTGCAAGATTTTGATTTTCCGAGCCATATTAGAGGGCCTTAAAAAGGTCAAAAAGAGGGTTTGTTGAGTATTTAATTGATGGTGAAATATTTAGACCTTGAAGAACAAGATTCTATTTGCTCACCACAAATACACGAATAGACACAAAGTAATTCACATCCACTATGGAATCTAATCAATTTAATTCAACCATAGTTTCATGTTATTATCATGCATTAATGAGGCTATTAAAACTAAAACTTGAATCTTTTCTGGAATTTTTTCAATGATTAATTAGTCGGCAGTTGACTTTCACATTAACAAAAACATGTGAAATGAAATGAAAATTAATTTTATATAGCACACGCAGATAAAGCAAAATATGTAAATGGCGAAATGAAAAATTGATACAAATTAATTTTTAGGCTTCTGCAGCAGCACGCAGACCGAAGAGGGGATAGAATCTGCCGCGTCTGAACCGCTGGGGACAGCAGCGATTTCAGCACTGAAACCGCTGCTGTCTCCAGCGGTTTTAGACGTGGCAGATTTTGTCCCCATTTTGCACGCTTTTGACAAAATCGCATTTTTTTTTTCAGCGGTTTCGAAAAATACCCTATTTCTGTAATATTTTTCTGACACACCTCAAAACCGTAATTATTTTTTTAAAACACATTATTTTAAAATTTGTCCCTGTATTATACTTTATTATTTTATTAAACGCATGAAATTCCGACACCAGAAGTTAGTTTGATGCCCAACACTCTAAAAATAGTAAAAAAAAAAAAAATCAAATTCGAGTTCTTCTAATAATATTTATGTAATTAGGTATTACACTCTTCTTATAACAAAAGTAAAAACAGGTTTGGCTAGTTCAATTCAATTAACTGTGATCCAATCAAATCAAGAAATTTGGAGCGAGTCCTTATTGAATCGGATTCTCAAATTATTGTGTAAGCACTTAATTCTCGGACTAGATCTGAGTCTGTTTTGAATTTTGTTAGGGATTATTGTTCTAACTTGTGTTCTACTTTTAACAAATTTTAGATTTATTTTTGTTAAAAAGTCAGCGAATTGCGTAACTTATAACCTAACTAGAGCATCGAGTTTCATGCTTGATTTTCATGTTTGGCTGTTCTAACCACCAAACTTTGTGTATTCTGAATTGTTGGCTGATTTTTATTAATGAATTTCATTTTCCTAAAAAAAAAAATACTGTGATCCAATCTCCTTTTTGGACTGATTTTAATGGAGGTTGATAATAAGGAATTTTTTTTTTTAATTTCCCTTTGCTTGTTGGTTTAATTAGGTCCAACTTGCTAAAGTTAAACGGGTCCAGGTACAATTATATTGAGGCCCAAAGCCTCAATCAAACTAACCAAACCAAATTATTGGTTCAATTTGATTTGATCAGTAAAAATTTCGGTTAAATTTTAATTATATTTTTTCCATAATTTCAATTTTTGATTTTTTAAATTCAATTCGATTTCAATCAAACTAAATTGAGCTCACCCCTATTCATGAAGTCTTTTATATTAGATGATTTTTCTTTGGTTTCGTGAGTTTTTCTCACTCTTTTTTACATAATAATAATAATAATAATAATAATAATAATAATAATAATAATAATAATAATAATTTTGGGAAGAGTTAAATAGTATAGATTTATAATTCACAGTTTCACCAACCTCTCTTTCAGAAGAACAATCTCAATCTAAATAGATACATCGCAATTAATGCATAGATTATGCAAAATCTGGAGTACTTATTAGTATTTAACCAAAACTTGTTGAGTTTATGATGTCATACATTAGGCATAATCTTGTTAATTGTACACACACATTGCTTAACATATATATCATGGCCAATTAATCTTAAACCATACAATGAGTGTGTGTGATTGGATCTCAAATTCGAGAACATACTGCTACGATCACCGAATCATTATCACTAAATAAAAATTTCTGATTACCAAAATATTTTGAAATTAGACAAGGTTAACGTAAATAAAAAAAAAAAAAAGAAAATAGGCTATTGACCAGCACCAAATACATTCCTTTCTTAGAAAAAAAAAATCACAAATTTAATATATTACCATTTTGATAAAAGTAATTCAAAAAAGGAAGACGTGCAGGCTCCTATAAATTGCAGTGTGAAGCCAATATCTGTAATTCCCATCTCAAATTAATTTAATGTTTTCCTCTATTTTCTTTCAGAAAAAAAAATAATATAATAATTTTCCAATGCTTATTTTTGGTATGGCTCAAAATAATCAATTCCTACACCTGTGTAATCTCTGCACTAAGAGATTTCACAATCAGATCGGCGATTTACCAGAATACAACTTCTCGTTGCATTTTTTTCTTGCCATGAGTACTCTACATTGCTGCTACAACCACAATTTTTGGTTGTATCCTTAAAAAAATAAAATAAAATAAAATAAAATTATATTTTTATTGTTGAAAAAGTCCGGATACGTCCATGATTTTCAATATGGAAAGGGATTTATATCAATATGAAAATTATCCTGATATGAAAGTGATTCAAATCAGAAAATAAATAATACCGATATGTAAAGGGTTTCATATCAAATCTTTAAAAAAAGTTTCACATGTAAAAAATATGCAAATTTAGTTTCAGCCTCCTAAAATCATACTAATAGGCTTTTTAGCCCATGAATTTTAGTTATTTTTACTCTCGCCCCCTCAAGAAATTTTTTTTTAGTAACTGCCTGGGAATAGATTAAATAATAATAATAATAATAATAATAATAATAATAATAATAATAATAATAATAATAATAATAATAATAATAATAATATGCACGCTTTTAAACCTTGTGTTATGGAAAATATTCATCACAATTCACAACAATCATCATATATATATAGGGATATACGTTACCGTCCATTACTAATTAATGACTTCATCCGTTTCTTTTCAAATGATTGTGCAATTTTAATTCTTTTACAAAAATATATGTTAATTGATTAAATTATTTCTAATAAATCTTATTAATAAATAAAATAAAAATATGATAATAGAGACTTATATGCAATTCAAGAACCTAAAAAAGGGGCAAAATTGAAAAAAAAAAAGTAATACTCTTTCTATTTCCTTCTCGGAGGAAACTTGTAAATTGTAATGGAACATAATGAGATTTTGATTTTTTCTTTTTATATTAATATTATCCATTTCAAGAAGAGGAAAAGGAGTAATTTCTAATTATTCCATTAGGGACGAAGCAAGCCAAGGGTGAATGAGGCTTCAGCCTCCCCAAATCTTTTGAATCCTCATAAATATTATTAAAAAAACAGTCTTTTTGAATTTATAATTTCCTCTAATTTTTTGGTATCATGTATATTATGTTTTGGCTCTCTTTCCTTTTTTATATTTCCCAAAATATCTAAAAAAAAGAGCTTGTGTGGGAGAAAGGTAATCAGATCGGATTAAATAGACAAATGAGACTTTCAAGAAAGAAAGTGCCTTTAATCGGACTGGAATATGCATTTCCATACTTAAATTAGTAAACTTAGAGAGAGATAATGTAGAGAAAGTCTCAAAATGATATTACCCGAAACCTTTAAAAATGACGCTATTTATGAAGGAGGATGAATGATAGGTACTTTTAAGTATTCAAATATATAGTCTGGTTATCCTAGTGAACTGGTGCCATTGGTGGTTGAATGGATAGATGAGGGGCGCATGTCAGATACGTGATTGGATGGGCACTGTAATGGGTGTCAGCTGTCCGATCGGACTGACATTTCCCGGCCAATTGGCAAGTTGGCTGACCGCGGACTTGTTTGCTTACTAGGCCTTGGGCCTGATATTTTCATTGTGGGTTGGTTACGTTCCATCCATCCCATAATAAAAGTGAATTTTTGGGTGTTTCACTAACATTAAGGTAATTATTAAATTGCGTCGATACTAAAAGAATTATTTTTAGATAATTAACCACTAGTATGGGGATGGAAACAGTATTTCCTTCTGTGTCAAATTTTGAGAATACATTATTTCAGCTAAGAACAATGATGAATGGAACCAACTTGACAACATATCTGTCAAAATCACTAGCAGTTTTGGTGTTTGGAAGCAATGACTACATCAACAATTACCTTATGCCTTCAATTTACTCTTCCAGCTATAACTATAGCCCACCGGCCTTTGCCAACCTTCTCCTCAATCACTATGCCCGTCAACTTCTGGTACGTTTGTGTCTGTATACACTTAATACATAACTTGTTCACTCTTCAATAGCCCTCAATAAAGTCAATTTTAGGTCCATTTAGCTTTCTATTATGCTGATGTGACGGTAAAATAGTTACACTAAACCCTACATGTCAGCTACAGGAGCTAAGTGGAAATAAATACAACTTATTATATTTATAATATATGAAGTATGAAATATGAATACGCAGGCACTCTACAATCTGGGACTTAGGAAATTCCTAATAGCAGGAATAGGACCACTTGGTTGCATCCCAAACCAAAGAGCTAGTGGTCAAGGACCGGCAGACAGATGCGTAGACTATGTGAATCAAATGTTAGGTAGCTTCAATGAAGGCCTCAAATCACTAGTTGATCAACTCAACAGACAACCTGGTGCGATCTTTGTGTATGGCAACACTTATGCTGCTGTTGGAGACATCCTTAACAACCCTGCTACTTACGGTACGTACTCATTTATTTTCTCCTTAATTAAATTTTTAATCTGTTATCCCTATGGTTTAATTAACATATAATAATTTTAATGTTGTAGGATTTAGTGTTGTGGATAGGGGGTGCTGTGGAATTGGGAGATTCCAAGGCCAGATAACATGTCTTCCATTTCAGATGCCTTGCTCTAATAGAAATGTGTATGTATTTTGGGATGCCTTTCACCCAACACAATCTGTGAACTCATTTTTAGCACAGAGAGCCTTTACTGGGCCACCAAGAGATTGCTATCCCATCAATGTTCAGCAGATGAGTCTCATCTACTGATATTCTGAATAATCATTTTTAATTTTAATAATACATGTCAATTTGATTGAATACATGCATGGGTACTGAACCAATCAGAAAATAAATATTTTTGTGATTTTATTAGATTTTTTTGTATATTTATTTATTTTTTTACAGAGACTGTGACTGAAGTTGGATTGTGAAAAGATTGGGAGAGATATATAGTATGGATTTGTGCAGAGAATAATAATAATAATAACTAACAACTAAAAAACCTTTCAATGGAAGAAAAACAAAGTTGACATTCACAATTTTCTGACCAGAATCCTTAGTACTGATTTCTCTTTTGGGACCATTCACATTTGGTTTATACTTTCATAAACACTACTCATCTGTTTCAAATTATCCTTCCTTTAAAGGGGTTTTACACAAATCCATAAATCTAATTAATCCCCTATAATTTAAATAAATTGTAATATTTTCTCAAAAATATTCTTATTTATTTTAATATTAACTATTTAATTAAAGTGAGAGAGAATGAACAGAACGAGAGAAAATTTTAAATTTATCAAATTGAAAAATATTTTGCTATAAAAAAATAGTTAAAACAACAATTAGTTTGAGACATATATATTTCGGAGGATAATTTCTTATATGCAACTCTAGGAACATTTGTGTCATTTTATTATTTAAGTTTTATTTAAAAAAAAGAAAAGATAAAGAAAAAAACAAAGAAAAAGACTAACAAAGTTCCTACAGCCTTAAATTTTCAGCCAAATTTTTACTATTTTATTTTATTCATAATAAATTAATGTTAGCATCAATATTGACATTATCAATTTCTTTTAAGAGATACCAAAAAAACAAAATTGGTTATAATATGCTAGTTAAATAAGTTCGAACTATGAAATGCGTAACTTTACTTTAACATATAACTTTTAATATGAAAGAACAAATACAATATCAATAAAATATTAATTTGAGATTTACAAAATTTACAGTTTAGACCATTAAAACTTTTAATTTATCGTAGGAAAATCCATTTTGAGTTCTTGAATTTTTAAAATTTTATATATTAAATTTTTTTATAAAAAAATTCTTAATTAGATCTCTATATTTTAATATGAGATAACACATATAAACGGTATGTTGGCGAGTACATTTTAATTGTCGTTAATGACGTGTTATGTTGACAAAATTTATTTTCAATTGGATTCCAAAACTTTTACATTTTTTCACTTTAGTTTTCTAAATTTCAAATTTTCACATTGATTGCTTCTAAAAAAATTCATTTTCAATTAAACTCCTGAATTTTTAAATTTTTTTACATTGGATTTCTAAATTTTTACATTGAATATAGTCCGTGCACTGTTTCTATAATTTTTTAGCATATTTCAGTATCTTTTGATGACAAAGATAGTAATAACATCTAACCAAAGTTTATTAAGAAGGGATTGGTGGACTCACATTTTCCCTAAAAACATAATGCCTAGTGAAAAATCCATAAAATGGGAATTAGGGAAACAGAAAAGTGGGATTAATTACGTATGCTTATTAAATCCTGTTCTGATAACAATATACTCGTTAAAGAAATATTTATTTCATTAAAAACCTCAACTTTTTTTATAGTTCAATTAAAATAACTTTATTAAAAAATTATGATTTTCACTTACTAGTCTTAGTACAGTAAGTCACAATAATTTGAAATATTTTATAACAGTCAATGTAAAATATTCTAGTACATATCACGTAAAATGTTCTAAACTGAAATGGATTGTTATACTATTAGTTATGATTTTCTAAGCAAAAAAAAATTTAGTTACAGTATTTAAAAAATCGAAGTATTTTATGAGATAATTTTTTTTAACTGAATTGTTATTAGTGTATAAATTCCGCAATAATAAATGAAATTATTTAAAAAAAAAAAGAAGTTATAAATAGAGGGCATAGGGTGTGTGCAACCTGAAAATTGGACCCTAGTTTTACTATACAAAATAGCCATTGCTTTGTCAAAGAAATGAGCAGAACAAATTCACGAGATGCGCTCTGCCTCACATCATATGTAGTGATATGAAGAAAGAAGAAATTGGCTGAAACAGATTCTGTTTTTTCCAATTTCTATCACACATTCACACTAGTCAAATCACACCTTTTCACTTTCTACTGTATTTTCTCTCTCTGGGTATTCTTGTATTTCTTTTTTCTTTGAGAAAGTTTACATCTTTTACATGAATAAAAACTTAAAAAGTACAACACCCATTTGTGGGGTATTTAAAGGAAAGCACCTGTTCAACAGTTTCAAGCATTGTTTATTTCTCAAACGCTAAACAAAATGTTGAGCAGTGATCATGACCAGCAGCTCCTAAGGATTGAGGTCTGCCTTCTAATAAATTGTCTGTTTTACTTTGTCTTTAGCTTGCACTGAAGTTACTTCTTCTAACTTGAATTACCTGAATATCGTTTGTTCTCCATTTTTTTTTCCCTTTGCAGACACATGTTCTCAAAGTGCACATTAACTGTGATGGCTGCAAGGAAAAAGTGAGAAAACTCCTCAAAAAGATTGATGGTATGAAAGTATATTTTATAATTCTTGTTTCTCAGATATTGAACCTTTTTCTTTCCATTTTCTTTGTTTTGATGTTTTCCAGTATAGAGGAATGATGTTCTATTTTCTATTTTATGTTATATTTCTTAGGAGATGATATGTGGATGTTTTCCTCCTTTAACTTCTCTTACTAAGTTTGTTTGCACATTTTGGTAGGTGTATACTCAGTAGAAATAGATACAGCAGATCAGGTAGTAAAGGTTTCAGGTTGTGTAGATTCTTCTATGTTGTTAAAGAAATTGGTAAAATCTGGTAAAAAGGCAGAGCTATATTCTCCAATTTCCAAATACAAACTGAAACAGGAACCCAATGATTTTAATGTCCCCAAGAATCATTACATATTTCCCACATCATTTGCAAATGAGATTGAAGATGAAGAGGGCTTTGAAAATTTTCCTGACCAGAGTATTGGAATAAAGGGTGTGGATACCAGAATCGGTCAGGATCAAATGCAAACAAAAAGAATGGGAAATATCTCCAAGGATGAGGATACTATCTTTAGCAATGATATGGGGTTGGGAGATGATGATGATGTGATATTCCTTATTGATGATGCAGATTTTCTGGAAAATCGAACTGGTTTTCTTGGAACAGGAGGTCAGGAATTAGATACAATGCCAAGTTACAGGCATAATTATCTACCTTCCTTGACAATGAACAACAGTCAGCAAGGAAAATACTACAACTACCCATCAGCACAGAAGAATTTTATCTACAGGCAAGGTGGAGATGCTAACGGTAATATGATGAGCAATATCTATATGGATCAGCCTCAAGTGATAAATCATGCTTTTTCAGTGGCTCCTCCCTATCCTACTGGATATAAGTTCCATGCATCACCTTACTCCTACTACGAATGGTACATATTAAGGACTCGTCCAGAAGATCAAAACCTAGAGGGTCTTACAACAATAGAGTTTGTTATAGATTGATTACTGGAAAAAAAAATCGAAATAGCTTATGTTATTACTAATCTGTCGCATGAGAAGGATTTCTTTTTCTAAAATTATTTACTAAAGTTTAAGTGTTCTTTTGACACTTTGTCATTGGTTTTATAGTCCTTGCATAATATTAGGAGTTTTTGTACTTGATTATCTGCTCTCTTGGGTGGACGAAGAACTTTGACCAATTTCAAGTTCTAAATCAGTTGCTAAGCTCTCATATTAGGAAAGTTTCAATTTGAAAATAAAAAGCTATAGCCAGCACTCAATTATCATAAAATAAGAACCACATTTTATTTTCTTATCCATCAAAAGAACCATATAAGAAGAAATTCATTGGTTGTTGGTTCTAACAAAACTACACCAAGGAAATGAGAAAACAGACCAGAAGTAATCGGTCATATGGTATAATTCCACAAGGTAATGTCCCAAGTTATAGAAACAAGAAAAAATTGAATTCAAGAAAAGATTTATCACAAAAAATGACGCATTCAACCTTTATTAACTCTGAACAACCTTTAATATATGGAAACATAATCAGAGCCAGACTCTAACCTAAAGCAAAGTCAATATTTGGAGCAAGTACAGAACAGAATTCAAAAGGCCTTGCTGCACAGGTAACTTGTCTCATGATCAAATGAAGAAGAACAGAACCTAGCGTTTTTGTGCCTTCCTTCGTCTAGACTATGCCTTCTGCCACTTTTTTCTTGGAACCAGTTTGCTCTTTGGTTTCAACTTTAACTCAGGTGAGAACTCGTAATTTGGACCTCTCATGCGTGCTCGCATATCCTTGAAGAACTGCATATTCAATCTTTTAGGTCCTCCCTGTCTAAGCTCCTCCCTGTCTAAGCTCCTCATACTCTGGTCCAGAAACAATATTTTCAAATGCTCCTATTAGAATGTCAGTATCACTCATGACTTCCTATACATTAGTATAACGACCGTCTGGTCCTTTTTTCAATTTTTTTAAGGCATTCTCAACAGCAAGTTTCCTAGCCTGCTTCCCTGGTGACAACTCTTCTGGTTCGTTTTCAGCTTTTAATAGTTCTGAGATTGTGCGATACTTGGGCTTCTCATCAAACTCAAACAACTTATCTATATATTTATCACTAGCTTCATTTGCGTATGCTTCTCTAGGAATATCTTCATCGTTATCACCTTCACTACCAGTCCACAAACTCTTCTCCTCATCACTCCCAGACCATACACTCCATAACTCGTCACTGTCATCAGCATCAATAAGTTGTGACCGCTCCTCTGCCTGCTGTCTTACCTTCCGAATCTCTTTCTCAAGACAATTTTGACCTTTGTTAGAATTATTTTCGTCCTCACTTTCATCTTCACTTCCAGTCCATAGGCTAGCATCTTCCTCCATCTCTTTTTTCCATGCTTTCCTGAATTCCTCGTCACCTGGTTTGACACTGCCAAATAGATCATAATGCTTGCCCCGAGAAAGAGCATATGATCTTATCGCTGCAAAATATCCAACATACACTCTGCATCATGTTCAAAGACAAGTAATAGCATGCAGACTTGTGGGATCAATTACCAAGCCTTCAGACACAAGATAGAATTATCCTTATGGTTTGTTCATCTATCTCAGACATAAAAAAAACTAATACAGCTAATAATAATGCCTCAAATTGTCCTCCAAATCACTAATCACAAGCGTCTCGGCTGCTAATAGGGAAATGGCTCAAAAAAACTCCGTCAAAAAACTTATACAGAATCTAATCATTGCACAACTATTAAGATTTCTTTCCGTGACTTGTAGATTATGAAATGAAGAGATGGACTGATGGTTTTCCTCAAAATTCCACCAAAAAAATAAAAATAAAATAAAATTCGAATCACATAGCGCCCACTAAAGATTTGGGCACTATATATGTGAAATGGTTCAGGACTATTAACAAACACATAGAGTACGTAAGGAATAGCGCCATTGAAAAGAATAGTAGGAGCTTCAAATGAACTTTGAAATCTAATAAACATTCTAAAGCTCAATTATACGAAATTATACAAAAAGAAAGCATGAGCATATCCATTCACGCATAGTATAATATAATGTGAATTTGAAAGTCCAAAAGCAGTCCGAAACTAATCTTCAAAAATTGAACAAGGTGCACCATGAATGGGATTTCTAGAATAATTTATAGAAGAATGAGAAACAGCAAGTAATCTGAAAGAGAGAGCAAGTGGGGTTTCAGAGATTTTGCCATTAGATAGCTGATCATTCAAAAGTATAATTAAAAGAAAAAGGATTAGTTTAGAGCAAGAATGGTGATATACAGAGAAGAGTTGTGGAACCTTGAAGAAGGTTTTGGGATTCTGAAGAAGGAAGGAAGAAAGGAAAGGCGGGAAGAGAGTCGGACCGCCATCTCTGCCAACTCAATCAGCCTCCACTCTCCATCTTGGTGTTTTTGCAGCTTTACCTCGCCACCTGCGTCCAGGTTTTTTTTTTTAAATCTCTTAATAATTGAATCTTAAAGGCTTGCTAGCATATTTCGAATCTAAATTTGACGAATTGACGGTTCCAGGCGAAGGTTCAAAGAAATGATAAGAATTGGGTTTGGCTTTCCTCGGTAATTTTTATACATTTAAAATTATATATTAAATTTTTTAACTTTTTTTTATGCTAACAAATTAAATTTATATATTTTTAAAATTATATATTAATCCCCTAATTTTATTTATTAGAATATATTAAGTTTAAAAAAATATTAAAAATAACAGTTTTTTTTGTTAAAATACATACGATTTTAATAGAGTATACGTTAAATTGTTATTTATACCATTCATTTTAAATTTAATATATTTTTTAAAAAAAATTAAAAAATTAATATATATTTTTGAAAATATAAAAATTTAATATTTAAAAAGGTTAAAGTTTAGAGACTCAATTATCTTCTTTTTATTAATTTGAGTTGGGACCCATAATTAAAGGGCCTCAGTGAAGCCAACAAAATTCCTCTTGTCAGTCGAAAAATGCATCAAGCTGAAAACTTTCCTTGATTTTAGGCTGCCCTTCGTTTCTTCTTGCATTCACTCAAGTCTAACTCGGGCCAAAGCAAGTACTTCTCCCTGATATTAAGTCCAGCCCTGTTACAGTTTCTTTTATGGTGTACCATGGTTTAATATGGTATGGTTTGATTTTCTGTTTGGAAAGATTTCTACTCTCATGATATGGTTATATATAATAATCTCATGATTTAAAAACCATAAATTTACAGCAAAATTTCAAACCATCAACTTGGTGATTTTCTCATGATTTTATGACTTTTTTCCTTCATTACTCCTCAATATTTAACAAAATCTTTTTCCATCCTTTATTTTAAAATCTTCTCTTAATATTATCTTTATCATTTAAAAAAAAAATTAAAATTTTTAGATTTTTCTTCCTCACATTTCTTAATTCTTATAAAACCATGCCATATCTATTATCTCAAAAATGTTAATAAAAATTATCATTACAGATTATACTGTAACATATCATACCATACTTTATTAAACACTACCTCACTTCATCCAAAACAAGAGTTTGAGATCAATACCCAACATGAGTTACTTCAGAATTAAGACCCTGCTTGCTACCTCATGTTCCAGGGTTCCTAACTTCTTATAACACTTCTCCCCAAGCTTCGAGCTTGCTATCGTGTATTTAACTTGGGTAAACTGGTGGAGGAGTACTTCCAATTGGCATAAACAGTAAAATGCTCCATTCCCCAGTTCACAGAAACTTAAAAGAAAGTATAATTGATTGAATTTTGTTTCAAAGGGGATACGTACAAATGATTCAGCATGCAATCAAACCAAGAAACCGACCATCAAGAAAATTACATAAAAATTTAAGATTACTCAAAAATTTACAGGTTAATATTGATTGGAACTTTAATGTCTTTATCAATTAATAGACGAACTTGTAATGAACAAGTACCACAAGGAAGAAGAACTGATGCTGGCAAAGCATCTCCTGTTTCAAAATATATTTCACTTTCATCCCTCAACAAAATATATCCCATTTTCTCCAACTCCAAGGTATCAACAGAGAAATAATCACCACAACGGCACTGGTAAAACAGCTCCAGGACTTCACCATCTTCAATCATCATGTCTTCTAAATAGACATCTTCTGCAACTGCTGTATTGTTTCTCGATGCTTGTAGCTGGCTATCATAAATAGCACGTGACCTCGAGTTGCCAAGGATTTCCCAAGCCTTCTGCACCTTCAAAAACTTTGCTTCTAACTCGATTTGATCACCAGATGTCTGATCTGTGTTTTGCAGCTTATCAGGATGATGGTTAAGTATGGCTTGTCTGTAGCTTGTCCGAATTTCGTCATAGCTTGCATCTTCCTTTATAGATAGAATGTTGTAGTAAGTTTCCTGGACAGAGCTTTGAAACTGAAGCATACTTGGGTATCGCTTTTTGTCAGACTGGCTTCAATGCAAAATGCAAGGGTTAGACCTAACGAGAGATTATTTAACTAAATTAGTAAAAAAGACACAACAAAAACACAAAAGCATAACTTGATCACACTTTGCAGTTCCTCAAACTAAAGAATAATTGCTTGAGGACGGAATCCATCTCTTTTCCACAAGCACTCTGATCTTGTTAAAGTAACATCATTTCTTGATTATTCAAAATGTACATACATACTAATCCCTCTTGTGGAGTAGAAAGAAACACAAC
The DNA here is from genome assembly GCA_037975025.1 of Excoecaria agallocha. Classification (NCBI taxonomy): domain Eukaryota; kingdom Viridiplantae; phylum Streptophyta; class Magnoliopsida; order Malpighiales; family Euphorbiaceae; genus Excoecaria; species Excoecaria agallocha. Next base: position 25,403,155 of record CM075816.1, read on the forward strand.
CATATTGTTTCCAATCTCTTTCTTCTTTCACCTCACTTGTACAAGCAGAAATTTTCAGATCAAACAGGTCTTAGCTAGGAATATGCATCAGTAATTCTGAATTGGTCTACAAAAATTATACATTATATTAAAAGCCATGCACAATGGAGGATGTGCAATGAACAGTGACCAGCTCAAGCAAGCCATTTTAAGGCTCCAAAATTGACGAAAAAAGAAAATGTAAGGCAGCTGCCAATTTGCAGTCAATTTCCTAAAAATTTGCTAGAGGCAAATAAAAACCAAAAGACTAAAACAATCAAAATGTGAAAATCATAAGATTCCAAAGAGAGATAAGAGTGTTTTCTACTCATTTGCGCAAAAAATTTATTGTTTTCCTCAAGGAGTTACAACACACAAGAGCGTAGAAATGAAGAACCTGAAAGACGTCTCGGTATATTATTCTCTGCTTGGACGACGGTCGGCGACTGAAGAATGGAAACCGGGAAGGGCAATTGGCGGTGGAGTGAATGAGAGTGAGAGACAGAAGAGCGGCTTTGAGGGAGGACTTCGTGTTCGTGCGTTTAGGGCAACAATATCAGAGAAATTGGGGAAACTGAGAAATTGAGAAATTGGGTTACGGATGAGTTGGGAAACCGGGTTGGATACTGGAAGAAATGGGTTAAATTGGTGGGGTCATACACTAAGGTCTGTAAATATTTTTAAAATTTTAAAATACTTTTCAAATTTTAAAATGGATTCAACTTAATATAATAATTCAATAAAATTATATAAAAATAATTCAATAAAATTATATGATATAATAATTCAATAAAATTACATAAAAATAATTCAATAAAATTATATAAAAAATAAATTAAACATAGTTGGATTAAATAGATTAGATGGATTACACAATTTTTGAATAGACCTACTATTTATTAATGACAATTTTCTTCTTCATATACACTGATTACTGTAATATCTTTCGAAAGGTGTATTATATGTGATAGTAAAGAGCTTTAATTAATAAATTCTGCATAATCTGGTGAGTTCTCTATATGACTCTCCCTAGCAACGAGTGGCTTGTCCCTCCCTTAGATGTTGATAGGGCCACGAAGAAGGTAAAACGAAGATCTAAGTTTTCTAGTGAGTTTGGTTACAAGGATAGTTTGGTTAATGGCACGTTTATAGAGTCCTCAATAAAGGAAGTGTTTGATTCGACATCAACATAGACAGGTCTGGCTCTATTCCTGTAGTGCTATTCTGTGATGGTTTAAAAACAAAACTCGCCACTACTCTTGGAAAAGCGGTAGTCGTGAATCTGCTTGGAAGAACGATTGGTTACAAAGCCTTGAGTTCTAGACTCCAATCTTTATGGAATCTTTTTGCTGCCAAGATACTAGACATAGGTAGAGGCTTTTTTTTTGTGCAATTCTTCAATGAAAATGACTATAAACGTGCTTTGTATGAGGGCCCTTGGGTAGTGAATGGAGCCTATCTTTTAGTGCAAAAGTGGAATTCTCATTTCAGAGTAGCCAATAGCAAAGTGGAGCAAACTACTATCTGGATTCGCCTCCCAAAATTGCCTCTATAGTATTATGCTTGTAATCTCTTGATTGATATTGTGGAGGCCATTGGACATGTGGCTAAAATCTATTATAATACAAGCAAGCTACATAAGGGGAAATTTGCTAGAGTGGCTATTTCGGTGGATCTAAGAAGTCCTTTGGTCTCTATGATTGAGCTTGATTGAGAAATTCAAAAATTGGAATATGAAAAGCTTCCGGAGATTTGTTTTCACTGTGGCAGAATGGGTCATGTTAATACTTACTATCCTCACAAGAAAGTTACGGAATGCCATGAGGAGAACCATGCAGATGCAACGGTGGATGCTCCAGCAGAAAGCTCAAGGTAGTATAGCGCATGGATGGTGGTGGAGAAGCGAAAAAGGAATGTCAAAAGTAGTTCCACTAATCTAGGCAAGAATTCCGAAAACAAGAGTCATGGATCCAAATATGCCATATTTGATGAACATAATGGCGAGAAGATAGGAGAGTTTAACGTTGATAAGGAAAATCTGCTAACTTAGGAGAATATCTTGGTAGTTGACCAAACCAAAGATAAGAATGAGTTTTTTGAGTCACAAGAGAATAGAAGTCTGATATCACGTGGGAGAGGAGGAGTTTGTAAAGGGAAATCCTTACATGGTCAATTACACAAGTCAAAGGATCTTCATCTCAACAAAAATAAAATGGTGCTGGGGGATTTCTTCGAATTTAAGAGCAAATATCAACTTGAAGACAACTTGGTGAGCTTACCCTCGGCCATCAATCCAGAACAACACTTTATAGTGGGAAAATCAAGAGTGGAAAGCTCCTCAACTCAGAATGCTCCTTTAATGAAAGGTATAGAGGCAATCCCTAATAATCCTCGCCCTTTGTGGAAATTTGATAGCTGATTACCAGATCCAGGTATGTTAGAAGCAAACACAGGTACGGATTCTATGGTACTTGATAATTTTGCCTCTGAAAAAGGAAATATTGCTCCTAATGTGAGATCTGATGATTTATCTAAGGATGAAAGGACACTTAACCCTTATTTGAGTGAAAATTGATTCTTCTCTCTATTCTTCTCTATCTCTTTGATGATGATTTTAACATAGAATTGTCAAGGAGCTAAGAGATCCACTTTTCTAAGAGCTCTTAAGTGTTTTGTCCAGAACCATAACCCGACTATGATTGTTCTTTTAGAACCTCGGATTAGTGGTTTTCAGGCGGATAGATGCACTTCCAAAATTGGTTTCTCTCATTCACATAGAGTGGAAGCCACCGATTTTAGTGGAGGTATTTGGATTATTTGGAAAGAAGAGTGGTGTGTGGAGATTTTAATTAATGACATGCAGTTTATTCACATGTGAATTTCTGCTAATAATAATCTGGTGGTTTTATTTTCTACAATTTATGGTCATCTGGTAGTCTCTGTACGTAGTAGACTTTGGCCTCATTTGCAACAAATCCATCTTAATTGTAATGGTCTCAACACTGGGTCAGTCGTGAATAATATTTTTCGGTAGTGAACAGTGCTTTCGAGGCTAGAAAATACACTCAAAAGTGAAAAATATTTTATTTGATCATCGAAAAATATTGGTTACAGTGAGTCTGAAATTGAAATTTGAAGGAAAATCGAGATCATATATGCCTTCAAAATTCAAAAATACGAAAAAGGCAGCGAGTTAATTTTTATAGTAGAAAGATTGACCTGAATTTGATCAAATTTTTAAAAATAATAAACGAATTCTAAAAATCACCAAAATTTGTAGGTCTTACTAAAATTTCATGTAGAATATTTTGGTGATAAAAAGTGAATTTTTTGGTAACACTGGTAGTTGTCGAATCGCATCGATTTGATTGAATCATATCCATAATGAACTTCGATTGAGCTGAAATTTTGTGTATGGCCTATTGTTGATGTGATAAGAGTGGTAGAATTAAAATTGGAGTGATTTGGAGTTAAAAAGTGGAAGAAATTAACTAAGGCTATTTATTGGGTAATTAACGGGCTTTGGTTAATTTGATTAGGCCCACTAATTAGCCCACTCAAGACCACTATAGAAGACCAGAAATTCTGGAGAAAATAAAAAAAATCCACCTTCTTCTCCAGCCTCTCCCTAGCCAAACTGCCCTCCTATATTTTTCCTCTTAATTTTCTTCCATTCTTCTTTTAGTTCACATCAAATTCAGCCCTAATTAAGTGAGTTTCATCTCTCTATAATAGTATTTTAACCTCTACCCTTTAATTAGTGAAAGAGAAGCCAAGGAAATCAAGAGATAAAGTGTTAGGCGTCAAATAAAGATAAGTGAAATTCATGGATTTAATTTGGTTTCAAGACGTCTACTAGTAATTTGAGATACCTAGAGTTCATTTTTATGCTATTTTAAGCATTAGAGATAAAAAAAACTTAAGGTTTTTCATGGTTAAAAATCCATCCATGGTAAGTTCATAAGGAGAAAATCAAGCTCTCAAGGAAAAAAGGAAAAGCAAAGGAAGTCTAGGCAAGCTTAAGCCTCGAAAAGAGGTTGATGACTAATAAATCCTATTATTTTTATTAATTTTGAATGATTTTCCTTTATGTAACTTAAGAAAATAAAATTGAGTAAATGGTGTGTAATTGAAATTGACACTAGAATAATGCAATTGAACCTTGAATAAGCCTATTTGAATGCTTAATTTAATTTTTAAACCCTTGCATGGTGGACTTCCTAGCTTGGTCAAATCCTATCCTAAGGAGAAATAATATTTAATTTATGTATTTTAATGAAATTAGGCCATAAAATGATGATAGAAATGAAATAACATGTCCATGAATTTTTATAGAATTTATGAAAATTAATTGATTATTTTTAAGATGAAATTTGATTATGTATTAAGTGAAATTGTTGAATTATTGTGAAATAATTCGTTAAACAAGTAAAAAATGGTGAATTGTGGTGGAAGAATTCATAAATTGTGTAAAAGTATTGAAATGATTGACTGATAAAATTTTGTATAGAAAAAGTAATCGAAACAGTTAAAAATCTGAGTAAAGAATTGAAATTAAGTGAATTTATGCCCTTAGTAATAATCAGACAGTTAAAATCTAGCTCAGGATATAATTGACTGGCCATAGGGACATCTGTACCACTGTGCAAGTCATGGTTACTTGCTTTACTATGGTAGGATCATTGATCTTTCATAGTATCTATCTGTTATGTTATTTGCTCTATGAGAAGTGGACTTTCAGGGTCATTTCTCAGTCTATCTGGTGGCCCTGTAGGGTCCACATTTTGTATATCCGATTTGAGAGTTTCTGCCAGAATTATACTAGAGGCATTATATAAAAAATAAGTTAAAAGTGTGAAAAGAAAGCTAAGAGTGAAGTTAAAAGTGAAAAATGACTTAAATGAAAGAAAATAAAAAGTTTAAGGGCAAAACGATAACTTCTCCAAAACTTGCCTTTAGTGCGTAAAGATAGTTGAGAAATAATTACCGATGGTAAAATGGTAATTTAATGACCAAACAGTCTAAAAATGGATTTTTGTACGATACAAAGACTAAAATATAATTGTGCTTAAAAAGATTAAAATTAGGACCAATTGAAAATTTGTATGCAAACTAATAGGCTAGAAATGAAAATAAGTGAAAATAATGGCAATTTTGTAAATAGTTAGTAAAAAGAGTAATTTTGAAAATAAGTGGAAAGTTAATGACTAAATTGAAAAGTTATTCAAAGTTATGTTATCAATTTAAATGTGTTACTGATAATGGTAAAAAGTGCCCTTTTTATAATAAAGTGAACCATTTTTGTATAATTATATTTATGTTAGAAATTGTTAAATTTAGTTGTGCGTAGTTAGAATAAGTATGCATGTTAGAAAATATTTCGATTTATAGTCACCACTGGTCATATTTAATGCTCAGCATGTAGGAATTTATTTCATGCAGGTACCAATAATTTTGTGGAGCAATAGTATACATCTAGAGTAATTTTTGCAGGGAAGAAGAGAATTAGGAACTACTTTTGTTGTGGCATGTATATATAAATTGTAAAGGTTGATGTAAAACAAAAATTGGTTTGTAGTGATACAATAATGGTATATATGTGCATATGTGTGATTGAGTCGGATAATGGAATGGATATATATATTATTTATGAATTGTTATGCCCCTGAGGGGCTATGGCTTGTCTGCTTTTCAGGTTGGTAAGACAAGTTTTTAAGACGTTATATTGCCAAATTTTATATGGTGAATAGTAAATTGGACAGTTATAGGTCATCAACAAGCTTAAATTGCTATCATTATTATTTGACAAAAAGAAATTGGTAGTTAAAGATTGCGTTTGGTTAAAAAAAAATTATGGCTAATTGTTGTAGTCAACATTCAAAATTATAGTATGGGTGTTACATTTTGTGATATCCGAGTAAAGGTTTAAGCGGTTCTAACATTGGAGTGGGTGAAGTGGTTGATTGATCTGTATATACATGCCAATTGTCAGGAAGAAAAAAAAGATGTTATGGAATCTAATGTGTACTTGCTCCTTTTGTTTTATAGTGTAAAGATGTCTATTGATATAGATCAGCTAGCTGGTGATGGTGAGAATGAGGCATCTTTTGAAGAGGCACAGCAGGAAGCTCCATAACAAGCTCCACCACCAGTGGTTCCACCTCCTCTCCTATAGCCAGACTTTCTCGATCTGATGGCTGATTATATACAATAGAGGCTTCAAGCACAGCCTCCTCCAGCAGCCGCACAGGTACAACCTCCAATTCTACCTAGAAGAAAACCTATTTTAGAGCAGCTGAAAAGATTAAGAGCTGAGTACTTTCATGGACGTGACCCTTTGACACCTGCAAAAGCTGATGAATGGCTCTATAAGATAAAGAGATTGTTTGAAATTACACATAGCTTTGTGGAGGAAAAAATTGAGGGTATTGTAGCTCTACTTCAGGGACCAACTTTTATCTAGTGAGATTCTGTCAAGAGGCACACTTCAGATGACCAGTAAAGTTGGGAATTCTTTGTATCTTAGTTTGAAAAGAAATACATAGGGTCACAGTATAAGGCAATAATGCAGGATGCCTTCTGAAGTAAGGAAATAAATATGTGGCAGAATACAAGTGCGAGTTTGAGCGCCTAAGTGCTTATCTGGACAAGAGTCAATCCACAAAAGAAAAGTTATGCTAGAGATTCAAGAGGAGATTGCATATAGAGCTCAGACAGATCATTGAGATCCAAAAGCACCCTGGTTTGAGGGCCATGGCTGAGGCTGCAATTAAATTGGAAACTATCCAAACTGAAAAAGCCGATAGAAAGTCTTGGTTCCAACATAAGAGAAGACATGGACAATCTAGTGGTAGTGGAGGTCAGAGTAAAAAGTCTAAGGGATCTCCAGCATCCCAGGGCCGACCACCATCTGCTGCAGGCCGAGGCTGGGGTGGTGCACCTGGCGATAGGGCACCAGTCACTTCAGCGACTAGTACACCCCGAGGTGGAGATAGTGAAGAGGTAGTAGCTTGTGATCATTATGGTAAGGTTCACCCGGGGGAGTGAATGTATCTCACTGGGGCTTATTTCAAATGTGGCTCTAGAGATCATTAGATTAGGGATTGTCTTGTGGTAGACTGCTTCAGTCACTTCTCCAACACCTGCTACTAGGTCTTCTGCATCGAGAGACTGTGGTAGGGGAGCTACCTCTATCACTTTAGGATTTAGACCAGTTGGGTAGTTATCTCAAGGACAGAGATGTGTTTTTGCCTAGGCTTATGCTGATAGAGCCAAAGAGGATGAGGATGCCCCAGACGTGATAATAGGTAAAATTTTCTTATTATTTGATTTAATACATGCTTTGATAGATTCTGGCTCTACACTTTCCTACATTAGCATTGACTTGGCATGGGGTAAAGGGATGACAATTGCATGCTTAGACAGGGATATCTTGGTGAGTAATCCTTTAGGACAGAGTGTAGTGGTAAATAGAGTATACAGAGAATGTCCTATCAGTGCCCAGGGTCATATGTTCATAGCAAATTTAATTGAATTGCTATTTCACAAATTTGATGTGATTTTGGGGATGGATTGGTTGTCCGCCCACCAAGCTACCATTGACTGCAAAAAGAAAAGGGTCACTTTGAAGTTTGAAGAAGGTCGTGATACCATAGTTGTAGGTGTGAGAATTGACTTTTTTATCTGATGTGATATCAACCACTACTGCTAAAAAATTGATAAGAAATGGGTGCATAGCTTATTTGTGTTATGTAGTAGAGGCAAAAAGAGATAGTCTAAAGGTGTCAGAAGTACCTACTGTCGGAGAGTTTCCAGATGTATTTTCAGATGAGTTATCAAGTTTACCACCTGATAGGGAAGTGGAATTCTCTATTGATATTGCTCCATGCACTGCTCTAATCTCTATTGCTGCTTACAGAATGGCACTAGCAGAGGTAAAAGAATTAAAAATTTAGTTGCAGGAACTGCTTGACAAGGGGTTTATTAGACCCAGTATTTCTCATTGGGGAGCACCAGTCTCGTTTGTGAAAAAAAGGATGGGATACTTCAGTTGTGCATTGATTATAGACAGCTCAATAAAGTGACTATTAAGAATAAATATCCCCTTCGTTGCATTGAAGATTTGTTTGATCAGTTGAAGGAAGCGAGTGTATTTTTAAAGATTGACTTGAGATCGGGTTACTATCAGATGGTAGTAAAAGGAACAGATATAGCCAAGATTGCTTTTTGCACCAGGTATGGCCATTATGAGTTTTTGGTCATGCCATTTGAGCTTACAAATGCATCAGCCGCCTTCATAGACTTGATGAATAGGGTCTTCCACCCTTATCTGGACTAGATTGTAATGGTCTTTATTGATGATATCCTAGTGTATTCCAAGACACCGAAAGAGCATGACAAGCACCTGAGGATTGTACTTCAAACCTTAAGGGAAAAATAACTGTGTGCCAAGTTCAGTAAATGTGATTTTTGGTTGAATGAAGTATCCTTTTTAGGTCATATAGTGTTTGTAGAAGGCATAAAGGTGGATCCTTCAAAGATTAAGGCGATCCTTCAATGGAAGACATCTAAGAATGTCACAGAAGTAAGGAGTTTTCTGAGATTAGCAAGGTATTATAGGAGGTTCATAAAAGGCTTCTCCACCATTGCAATTCCTTTGATAGGATTATTACAAAAGCATACTAAGTTTTTATGGACTGATAGATGCCAAGAATGTTTTGAAAAGCTTAAAGGTATGCTGACAGAAGCTCCTATCCTTACTCAACCTAAGGCAAACAAGGACTTTATGATCTATAGTGACGCCTCCAGAAATGATTTGGGTTGCGTATTGATATAGGAAGGCAAGATGATTACTTATGCCTCCCGATAGCTTAAGACTCATGAGAAGAACTACCCTACTCACGACCTAGAGCTGGCAGCCATTGTTTTTGCTTTGAAGATTTGGAGGCATTATCTGTATGGGGAAAGATGTTACATCTATTCTGATCATAAAAGTTTAAAATATCTGCTTACTCAGAAGGAACTCAATCTTAGACAGAGACGATGGTTGGAATTGGTTAAGGATTATAATTGTTTTATTGACTACCATCCAGAAAAAGCTAATGTAGTGGTTGATGCACTTAGTAGGAAGTTTATGTCAGGTAATGTAAATGTTTTCAAATGAATATGTTTAAGTCATTGATAAGTGTAAATGACTAATGATAGTGTTTTCAACTCTTCAAGCTATGAATGTCAGTTTAAGATTGGCACCAGATGGAGCATTACTAGCTGAAATACAACTGAAGCCCAACTTTGTGCATCGGGTGAAGATAGCTCAAAAGCAAGATCATCGGTTGGTAGCTATTATGAACAAGCTTAAGGATAATAGTGATGGAGAATATTCTTTAAGTAATGATGGAAGCCTCTATTATAAGAAAAGACTCCGTGTTCCAGATCTGGAAGAATTGAAAAAGAACATCATCACTGAAGCTCACCGTAGTAGTTATGACATGCATTCTGGAGGTAACAAGATGTACCAGGACTTGAAAACTTACTATTGGTAGAGATGTGAAAGAGTTTGTAGATAAATGCTTGATATGTCAGCAAATGAAAGCAAAGCACCAGGTTCCCTCAGGTTTGCTTTATCCCATTTTAATACCAGAGTGGAAATAGGATAGGATAACTATGGATTTTGTAACTGGATTGCCTATGACTCAAAGGAAGCATGATGCTATCTGGGTGATCATTGACAGACTTACCAAATCTAATCATTTCTTGGCAGTACGGATGGATTTTCCATTGACCAAGTTGGCAGAAATCTTAATTAGTGAAGTGTGAGGTTATATGGAGTACCCTCATCCATCATTTCTTACAGGGATTTTAGATTTACTTCCCATTTTTAGAAAAGTTTGCAAGAAGCTCTGGGTATAAGACTCTATTTTAGCACAATATTCCACCCTCAAACAGATGGTCAGTCCAAATGGGTGATCCAAATATTAGAAGATATGATGTGATGCTGTGTACTAGAGTTTAGTAGTAGTTGGAAAAAGTATTTACCTTTAGCAGAGTTTGCCTACAATAATAGCAACCAGTCTAGCATAAAGATAGCTCCCTTTGAAGCTTTGTATAGGAAAAAGTGCAGAACTCCTTTGTGTTAGACAGAATTGAGTGAAAAGAAGTTGATAGGATCTAACTTGATTTGTGACTCAGAGGAAAAAGTTCGAGTCATCAAGGATAGATTGAAGAAAGCTATAGACCGCCAAAAATCTTATGCAGGCCTGAAGAGAAAAGATATAGAGTTTTAGGTTGGAGACAGAGATTTCCTTGAGGTATCTCCTTGGAAGAAAATTCTGAGATTTGGCAGGAACGACAAGTTTAGTCCAAGATTTATTAGCCCTTATGAGATACTTTAGCGAGTGAACCCTATAGTTTACTGACTAAAGCTACTATTGGAGTTGAAAAAGATCCATGATGTGTTCCACGTGTCCATGCTTTGAAGGTACAGATTTAATCCTAGCCATGTGATCACACTAGAAGAAATTCAAGTATAGGTTGATTTGACCTATGAAGAAAGATCGGTAAAGATCTTACCTAAAGAGGTCAGACAGCTCAGGAACAAGTCGGTTCCACTAGTGAAGGTGCTCTGGCACCATTATAATATCGAAGAGGCTACGTAGAAACCAGAAGCTATAATGAAACAACAATATCCGCTACTCTTCAATACAAGTAAATTTTGAGGATGAAATTTTTTTAGTAGGGGAGATCTGTAATGGTCTCAATACTGAATCAATCGTAAATAGTATTTTTCAATATTGAATAGTATTTTTGAAGCTAAAAAATATCAATATTTTCAGAATCGGCTCAGAGATCGACTCGATCTACTAACTGAGTCAAGAGTCAATTGGTCGGATCGGATCGACTCGGAGTTTTTACTTTTTATTAAATATAATTATTTATAAAAAATAAAAATATAATATATCAAAATACATTAAAAAATTTATTAATTAATAAATATCAATGTAAAAATATTAAGACCAACAAAGTTAGTTGTGTTTCTAAAAATATTTGTATGCTACTTATATACCAATTGCAACATGGTGATGCTTAATTAGTCAACATTAATTATCCTTGGATGATGCTTATCAATGTCTAATTGCAGCTCCATTAACATGCAATTTAAGCAATCAAAGTTTAATCCACTTTTTTACTAGCTTTTTAATCCTTAGAAACTAATTATATGTTCAAAGATTCCTATCGTTTTCAAAATTTTCAATCATAATTACCAGTTTATTAGTTGTAATTACTATGAAATGATTTTTTCGATCTATATATAATAAACTCTTATATATACAAAATAATAATTAAAAAAATTATGTACTGTTAGAATCAAACATAAAAGATTTTTGTGGTGATTCAATTTTGCATTCAGATATGTATTATAGACATTATCTTTGTATATTTTGCATATATATAATAATTTGTTATGGATTTAGTTAAAAGAACACATGATAAGATCTTTAAATTTTATGTTTTTAATTATATCACTGTATTTTTTGAGAATTTAGGGATTGATTTCTTAAAATGCAATTTTTTTGGTTGAATCGAAATTCGGTCCGAGTCACCGAGTTTCGGTTCAATCCAATTTTTTCCGAGTCAATCCGAGTTTTTATCCTTTTCGATTTTCATGTTGAATCGACTCGAATTGCTTGTCGAGTCACGGTCCGATCGGTCCGACTGTTCGAGTCAACTCGAGTTTAATAACCATGAAAAATACATCTAGAGATAAACATATATTTTATTTGACCATTATAAAATTTTGGTCACGGCGAGTCTGGGGTTGAAATTTGAAGTGAAACCGAGGTCATATAGGTCTTCAAAAGTCAAAAATACGAAAAAGACAGCGAGTCAATTTTTATAGTAGAAAGGTTGACTTGAACTTGACCGAATTTTTAAAAATAGTAAAATAACTCCAAAAAATGCCAAAATTTGTAGATCTTACTAAAATTTCATGTAGAATATTTTGGTAATAAAAAATAAATTTTTCAGTGACATCAGTAGGTCTCAAATTGGACTGGTAACGACAATTGAGCTGAAATTTTGCATGCAATCTATTGTTGATGTGATAAGAGTGATGAAATTAAAATTGGAGTGATTTGGAGTTGGAAAATGGGAGAAATTAACTATATTGGATAATTAATGGGCTTTGGTTACTTTGATTAGGCCTACTAATTGGCCCAAGGCTAAGCCCACTCAATACCACTATAGAAGGCCAAAAATTTTAGAGAAAACCAAAAAATCCACCTTCTTCTCCAACCTCTCCCTAGCTGAACTCCCCTCCTCCATTTTTTCTCTTAATTTTCTTCCATTCTTCTCTTAGTTCATACCAAATTCAACCCTAATTAAGTGAGTTCTATCTCTCTAGAATAGTATGTTAACATTTACTCTTTAATTAGTGGAAGAAAAGCAAATAAAATCAAGAGATAAAGTATTAGGTGTCAAATGAAGGTAAATAAAATTCACGGATTTAATTTGGTTTCAAGGTGTCTACTAGTAATTTGAGATACCTAGAGTTCATTTTTTATGTTATTTTAAGCATTAGAGATCAAAAACTTAAGGTTTATCATGGTTAAAAATCCGGCCATGGTAGGTTCACAAGGAGAAAATCAAGCACTCAAGGCAAAAGGAAAAGAAAAGGAAGTCTAGGCAAGCTTAAGCCTCGAAAAAAGGTTAGTGACTAATACATCATATTATTTTTCTTAATTTTGAGTGATTTTTCTTTATATAACTTAAGGAAAAAATTCAGTAAATGGTGTGTAATTGAAATTGACACTAAAATAATGCAATTGAACCTTGAATAAGCCTATTTAAATGCTTAATTTAATTTTTAAACCCTTGTATGGTGGACTTCCTAGCTTGGCCGAATCTTATCCTAAGGAGAAATAATGTTTAATTTATATATTTTGATGAATTTAGGCCATAAAATGATGATAGAAATGAAATAAAATGTTCATGAATTTTTATAAAATTTATGAAAATTAATTGAATATTTATAAGATAAAATTTGATTATGTATTAAGTGAAATTGTTGAATTGTTGCGAAATAATTCATTAAACAAGTGAAAAATGGTGAATTGTGGTGGAAGAATTCATAAATTGTGTAAAAGTATTGAAATGATTGACTGATAAAATTATGTATTGAAAAAGTAATCGAAACAATTAAAAATCTGAGTAAAAAATTTAAATTAATTGAATTTGTGCCCTTAATAGTAGTCAGACAGTCAAAATCTAGCTCAAAATATAATTGGCTAGCCATAGGGATATTTGTATTGCGGTACAAGTCATGACGACTTACTTTGCTATGGTAGGATCATTAATCTTTCATAATATCTGACTGTTCTGTTATCTGCTCTATGAAAAGTGGTCTTTCGAGGTCATTTCTCAATCTATCTGGTGGTCCTGTGGGGTCCACATCCCGTATATCAAATTTGAGAGTTTATGCCGGGATTATACTAGGGGCATTATATAAAGAATAAGTTAAAAGTGTAAAAAGAAAGTTAAGAGTAAAGTTAAAAGTGAAAAAGGATTTAAATGAAAGAAAATAAAAAGTTTTGGGACAAAACGATAACTTCTTCAAAACTTGCCTTTAGTGCGTAAAGATAGTTGAGAAATAATTATCGAGGATAAAATGGTAATTTAATTATCAAACAGTCTAAAATGGATTTTTGTACGATACAGGGATGAAAATGTAATTGTACTTAAAAAGATTAAAATGAGGACTAATTGAAAATTTGTATGCAAACTAGTAGGTTAGAAATGAAAATGAGTGAAAATAATGGCAATTTTGTAAATAGATAGTAAAAATGGTAATTTTGAAAATAAGTGAAAAGTTAAGGAATAAATTGAAAAGTTATGGTATCAATTTAAAAGTGTTACTGATAATGGTAAAAAATGCCCTTTTTATAATAAAGTGAACCATTTTTGTATAATTATATTTATGTTAGAAATTGTTAAATTTAGTTATACGTAGTTAGAATAAGTATGTATGTTGGAAAATATTTCAATTTATAGTCACCACTGGACATATTTAATATTCAGTACGTAGAAATTTACTACGCGCAGGTATCAATGATTTTGTGAAGCAATAGTACACATTCGGAGTAATTTTTGCAGGAAAGAAGAGAATTAGGAACTATTTTTGTTGTGGCATGTATATATAAATTGTAAAGGTTGATGTAAAACAAAAATTGGTTTGTAGTGATACAATATTGGTATATATGTACATATGTGTGATTGAGTCGGATAATGAAATGGATATATATATATTATTTATGAATTGTTGTGCCCCTGAGGGGCTGTGGCTTGTCTGCTTTTTAGATTGGTTAAGCAAGTTTTTAAAACGTTGTATTACTAAATTTTATATTGGTAAATAGTAAATTGGAGAGTTATAGGTCATCGACAAGCTTAAATTTTTATCACTATTATTTGACAAAAAGAAATTGGCAGTTAAAGATTGTGTTTGGTTAAAAAAATTTTATGGCTAATCGTTGTAGTCAATAGTCAAAGTTATAGTATGGGTGTTACATTAATACTGATGACTCTTGGCTTCTAATGGGAGATTTTAACTCCCTTCTCTACGCCCATGAGTGACAGGGTGGCTTGCCTAATAGGTTTGGTACTTGTAAAGGATTCTTAGAATGGTTCAGTAATGCTAATTTGATTGATATGGGGTATAGTGGGCTATATTTTACATAGAATAGGGGCAATTTGCAAGAAAGACTTGACTTAGGAGTTTGTAATACTGTTTTTAGACTTTATTTTCCTGAGGCCACTATTTTACATCTGGCCCAAATTTCTTCAGATCATAGACCTCTTTTATTGAAGTTCAATAACACCAACTCCCCCAAGGGTCCCAAGCCATTTTGTTTCCTCCAAGCATGGTTAACCCACTCGGATTTTCCTAATTTTGTGAGGAATAATTGGAGTGTTGATGGTAGTTTAATGAACATGGTTAATAAATTTGTTGAGAAACTACAATAGTGGAACCATTATGTTTTCGGCAACATTTTTCATAGGAAAAGAGTTCTTTTGGCTCAAATTTTTGGAATTCAGAAAATTCTTGCACACAAACCTTCTACTCACCTTGAAAACTTAGAGTTAAAGCTTAAGATGGAGCTCGATCAAACCCTTCTTCATAAGGAGATTCTTTGGTGCCAAAAATCTAGAAGTGAGGGAATTTTGTGGGGAGATAAAAACACATCTTTCTTCCACCAAAGAACTATTCAAAGAAGAAAGCGAAATAAAATAGAGTTTTTACAAGATAGTGATGGAACTTGGCAAGATGATCCTGTCCACCTTTTTTCTATGGTGGTTAATTTTTTTTCTCAACTTTATACTGACGACTGCCATAGTTGTTCACCTTATCACATCAGTGGCCGTTTCCCTTCCATAAGTGACAGATCGAATTTTCTTGTTAGAGAGTACTGTAATGATGAGATTTGGTCCGTGCTTCATAACATGAAACCTTGGAAGTCCCCTGGGTTTGATAGGATTCATGCGAGTTTTTACCAATCTCAGTGGCAAGTGGTTGGGGTGGATGTTTGCAAAAAAGTTAAAAGAACTCTTAATGGTGGTCTTATAGATCACTCTATGAATAAGACTCTTATTTATTTGATTTCGAAGGTAAAGGTGCCTAAGAACCTATCCCAGTTTCGACCTATTGCATTGTGTACGGTTCTATACAAGATCATTACTAAGATGATTGCTAATAGGCTAAAATATTTTGTGCCTTCTTTTATTGGCCCAACCCAAACGAGCTTCGTTCCGGGGTGCCACATTACTGAAAACATTATAATCGCTCAAGAGGTTATTCATACTATACGAATTAAGAAAGGGAAAGAAGGATTCATGGCCATTAAGGTTGATTTAGAGAAGGCATATGACTGAATTAATTGGGTGTTCCTTAAAGAGACTCTAGATGATGTTGGTATTCCTAATACTCTTGTTTCAATTATTATGGATTGTGTTACTACTTCTTCCATGCGATTACTCTGGAATTGTGATCTATCTGCTTCCTTTATGCCTAGCCGAAGGCTTAGATAAGGTTGCCCTCTCTCACCCTACTTATTTGTGCTCTGTATAAAGAGATTGAGCCATGGAATTTGTGATGTAGTGAATAACGAGTCATGGAAGCCTATTCAGTTGAATAAGGGTGGACCCCTTCTAAGTCATCTCTTTTTTGCGGATGATCTTATCCTTTTTGCCAAAGCAAATGTTGTGCAGGCATAGACTATTACTGATGTTCTTAATTGTTTTGCCAAAGCAAATGTTGTGCAGGCACAGACTATTACTGATGTTCTTAATTGTTTTTGTACAAGTTCAGGACAAAAAGTCAGTGCTCAAAAGACTAACATCTTTTACTCCAGAAATGTGAGCTCTTCTCTTCGTAGGGAACTGAATCAGTGCTTAGGTTTCAAAGAAGTCGCTGAGCTGGGGAAATATCTTGGCATGCTCCTTTTACATTCGAGAGTTTCACAAAAGCAGTACTCTTACATCCTGGATCATATGAAAAGCAAGCTGGCTAGCTGGAACTCCTCTTATATTTCAGTGGCGGGGAGAATTACTCTCTCTAAATTAGTTTTATCATCTATGCCCACTTATATCATGCAAGCTTCGATGATCCCTTCTTCTCTTTGTGCTAACTTTGATAAGATTTCTTGTAATTTTTTTGGTGAGGAAGGAAAGATACTCGCAAGCTTGCTCTAGTGCCTTAGAACAAAGTAACTTAAATGAAAAGCAATGGTGGACTGGCTGTTCGAAATTCTAACACTCTCATTGCAGTGTTTATGATGAAAATTGCTTGGTAGCTTTTCATTCAATCTCAACATCTATGGGCTAGAGTTCTCACTTCGAAGTATAAGTTCCAGCATTTTATTAGTGCCCATCCTATTGTCCAACGAAATTTCACGCCTCTTTGGAGAGGTATTTGCAAGTACTGGAGTAATGTTACTAGCCATGCTATTTAGTCTATTGGCAATGGCTTAAAGATTTATTTATGGTTCGATAGATCAATTGTAATGCCCCAATTACCAGGTCAGTCGAGAATAGTATTTGTCGATAATGAATAGTGATACCAAGGTGAATAATACCTCTTGGATTCGAAAAAATATTTTATTTGATCGTTGGAAAGAGCATGTAAGCAAGAGCCCATGTTTAAAATTTGGAATAAAAAAGAGGTCAAATGAGTCTCCAAAAACTTAAAATAAGGAAATTTTATGGTTTCGGTTCAAATAGTATCCGGGATGACTAAGATTTGACTGGGACTTTAAAAATAGCAAATTACCTCTAAAAATTACCAAAATTTTCAGATCTACATCAAATTAGATTTAGAATTATATGATATTAAAAAATTAATTTTTTGGTATTTTGAAAAATCGGATTATCGGACAGGTAAAAATGAACCAGGCAGGAAAATAATCTCTTATTGACCCAAAAATATTCATGGAGTTTAATGAATATATTTTGAGAGTTATAGAAGTATTTTTAGGAAGGATTGGACTCAGAAAGTAAGAGAAAAATAATGATTTCGGTTTAAATAATAACTGATTGACTATGAATTTGATTGAGGCTTTAAAAATAGTAATTGATCTTTAAAAATTATAAAAATTTTTAATTGGGCTCTAATTAGTATTTAGAATTATTTTATGGTGAGAAAGTGATTTTACGGTAACACCGAAAATTTATTAACCAGACCAGTTTGAGTGAACCGGACCAGATATGAGCTCCAATTGAGCTAAAATTTTATATGAAAGCTTAAATTATTATTTTACAAATTATGGAATTAATTTTGAGTGAATTTGAGCTTAGAAAGCGAGAAAAATAATTTACGGTGCATTAATTGGGCTTAAGGATCAATTGGGCTTAATTAGGCCCAACCTCTTTGGTTGAACCAAGCCTAAACCAAACCAGCTCTATAAATAGCCTAAAAATTTATCATTTTCTGCAAACTTCACCCAACTTCTCCCTTTCTTCCGTTTCTTCTTCTTGGCCAAATTGGCCATCTTTGCTCCCATGGCTTCCTTCATTTCCTCTCACCAAATATTCCACTAAATCAACTTACCCCAAGTGATTTTCAGCCCTTAAATTCAGTTATCTTGATCTCTGAAGCTTATTTGAAGTGGAGGAGATCATAGAAATCAAGTGAAGAAAAGAAATGATCAAAAATCAAGTAAGTGATTTTGGTAGAAATAAATTGATTTAATAAGTTTTATGGACAAAATTAGGACTAAATATTATTGTTATATGGTTATATTGAATTAAGGAAGAAGGAAAAAGGAGGTTTCTTATCTTTAAGAATTTGGCCCATGTTGATTCAAGGTAGGAGGAAGTGATTTTTAAAAGGGAGAAGATAAAGAAAATGAGGAGTAGATGTTGAAGAACAAGAATTCAAGGTTAGTGGATGCAATATCCCTTAATTTTCATCAAATTTCTATAAATTTAAGGTTATGTTTAGTATACTTTTTAATGAAATATGCATGGATAATTGAAATTAAGGTTATAGATATGTGAATAGAGCTTATAAATGATAGTTTAAAAGCTTAAAATGGAGAAAAAAAAATTTGGTACTTGAATTAGAGGTGAGGCCATATATATACATACATAAAAGCATATTTTGATTAATTATGTAAAGTAGTGGAGTAAATGAGTTCAATTGGATAAATAATAATTCTAAAAAGAAGTAATTGTATTAATGAGGTTACAAATAAAGAACAAATGATATGAAAGTGAAAAAAAAAATTATAGAAGATGTGTATCTTATGTGAAACTCGAGCATATGGAAGTTTGAAATAAATAATTGATGATACAAAGATTGAATTGTTTAAAAAAATTAAATTAGTAAATATTGATAAGTGTGAATGTAAATGCAATGTTTGTGAATATGGAATATGTATGAATAATTTTTAGGTGAAAAATGCATTATGCCTAAAGTGAAAATAATGAATTATGATGAGATAATTTATGAAATATGAAAAAAAATTGAATTGATGAGAAAGTTAACTATCTAATGTATTGAAATGAGAAGCAAATGGAAAATTTAAAACGTGAAATGAAAATGATGAATTATTGTGAGATAATTCATAAAAATGTGTAAAGTGACATAAGAATTGATTGAAAAATGTACTGAAATGGAAAGACAAATGAGAATGCCAAAATGTGAAAGGAAAATTCTGAAATGAGTAAATAATTTTGCCTTTAGTAGTGGTCAGGCGGTTAAAATCTAGTTTAGGATTTGAATGGCTAGCCATAGGGACACCTATACCGCGGTGCAACTCGTGACGACTTGCTTTGCTATGGTAGGATCATAATGATCTTTCATAGTTTCTGTCTGACTGTCGATTTTGATATGATCTAAGATGGATTAGCCCTTTGAGGTCATCCTCTACTATCTTATGTGGGCCTGTGGGATCTATATCCCGTATATCCAGTCTGAAAATTTCTGCCATGATTGTACTGGGGGCATAATGGTAAAAGTGAATGAAAATGAAAAAAAATGAAGTGAAAATGGAAAGTTGAATGAAAAAGGATCTAAATGAAAAAAAAAATGAAAAGTTTAGAGTTAAATTAGCAATTTCCCTAAGTAACAAGTTTAGTAAGTAAAAATGGTAAAGTATTGAATAAAAGGAGTAAAAATGGTGAAAATAGTTGATAAATAGCCTAAAAATAAACTTTTGTAATTTTAGAGGACCAAAATGCAATTTGACACAAAAATATCAAAAAGAGGACCCATTGGTAAATTGTATGCCAAATAACGAGTGTAGAGTGAAAATGAGTGAATTAGTGACAAAATTATAAATAAAGTGTAAAATTGACAATTGTGTAATTAATTAAAAATAATTAAAATGGTAAGCCTTAATGGTAAATGTGGCAAAAATAAGAAGACTTTTGGAAATGTACAACAAAATAATAAAGGTATGAAGGTTAATTTCCCAAGGGGAAATGAAATATAAGCGAACTTAATTGTAAAGCATAAAAAGAATTGGTACTAAAATGTTAAGTGGCAAGAAAATGATATGTTAAGGATCAAAATTGCAAATTGTATAATGAATAGTAAATGAAATGCATGAATGAGTTCAACTAGTGGTATTAAAGTGATTAATTATAATTGAAGGACAATAATGTACTTCAATAAAAGTTAAGAATATAAATGATCAAACCGAAAAATGAGTGGTTTAATGTATAAGATAATGGTTCAATAGTGATTAACATGTGAATTGCGATAAAAATAATATATTTGTGATTAAATGAGAGATTACACGTTAAATAGGAAATTAAATGTAAAAGTAAAGAAGAGTAGTAACATTAGTGTAAATAAGTGATAAAAGAGGATACTATCATAATTTAGTGAAAGTACAAGGATCAAATCATAATTTAGCAAATAAAATATTAATTGATAGACAAAATTATAAATGAACCCTATTATATGGTGAAATAAGGACCAAAAGCGTAATTCTTGCCCTTAAGAAAAAAAAGTAAGGACTAAATTATAATTTTACATGTCATAGCATGTATTAAGAGTAAAAGATAGGGAAAAATGAGCTATAAGAATATATAGTTAAGAAAAAGGAAAAAGGAAAAATTTGCAAATGTACAACTTTAAGGACCATATTGTAATTTGCCAATAATAATGGTAGGAAAATGACTAAAATGGAAATTCAGAAATAGTATGAGCTACAAGTGTAATTAAAAGTATAATGAATATTATTTAAGAAATGGCAAAAATAGTAATAATTGGCAAGTGAAAAGTAAATTGCAAAATAATAGAATTTTTAAAAAGGGGACTAAATTGAAAGTTAGTCCTGATAAGACTAAAAGAAGATTAGCCTGCAAACTGAATTAAAATGTGATCAGTAAATGAAATAAGTCGAAAAAGGTTAGGGCAATTAAGGATAAAACTGTTATAGAAAGTATCAGTGCCTAGCTTAATAATGTTGGTATTAATGATAAGAATAGTAGCAGTAAATTAATTAGTAATGATACTGTAATGTTAAAGAAAATATCAAAAGGGTAAGCAAAGCGTAGATAGATTAGAGTAGTAATGAAAAGAAATGACAGAAAAATTGATCAGGAAAGTAAAGTAAAAGTATTGCTAATAAGATCCTAGCACTTAAATGCTACTTAATAAAAAGTGTAAGCATAGTAATAGACGATTCTAGCAAATTGATAGATAATTGAGGTAAGAATATTAAAGATCTAGTGATGATATAATATAATAGGTGAATAAGCTAGTGTATGCATGCATAAGATTAGGATTGGAAAGTTTGGGATATGTATTCTATCATTGGGCATTTTTAATGCTCAAAGCGTAGTATTGTGACTGCGAGCAGGTTTCGAAGATAGAAAAGATTCAGCGAGTTTTGCAGATAGACACGGAGGATGATGGGAGGCTTACACGGAGGATGATGGGAGGCTTAGGCATGGCATGTATGTTATCATAAGAAATAGGAATGTAAGTATTAAAATTATGGTTATGTATTTGTATAAGATAGATTGTAATTAGTATTGCATATAAATTATTTATTGTTATAGTGCCTAAGTGTTAGAAATGCTTGAAAAAAAATTTATTGTACTGCCAATGGTAGCGTAACTTGTAGCTGTTACACTGATATGATATTAGTGATAGTCGATCTCTGTATGTACAGTGTATAGTGATAAGGGTGTTACATGGGTTCTTGGGATTAACTCTCCCCTTTTTCACCTTGCCTTACAACCTATCCTAGTTGACTTGATTGATAAAAAAAGTGGCTCATTTTGCGACAGATAATGAAGGATGGCTTTGGCATCTGTTTGCGGATTACTTCTCTCATAACACATTGCTTAAAATGGCAGTTGTTTGTCCTCCCATAACCACAGCTGAAGAGGACCCTGTCTTTTGGGATTTCTCTCCCTCAAGTGATTTTACAATTAAGTCAGCCTACCATTCTTTGAGTGAGAATTCTATGACTATTAAGGATTCTATTTGGGACATCATCTGGAAGTTAAAGGTGTCATAGCGAATCAAAATGTTCCTTTGGCTTGCTCTTAATAACGAAATCATGACAAATTTGGAGAGAAAACGTAGACATTTTGTTGTTTCTAATGCTTGCCCAATTTGCTGTAATGCAGGTGAGAATGGCATCCATATTCTTCGTGATTGTTATGTTGCTCTCTACTTCAGGAACCTTTGTCTTCTTGATGATTTCTCCCATCTATTTATGGAGGTGGAAGACTTGAAGAGCTAGATTAAATTCAACATTAAGCAGCACCAGCTGCGAGTTGAGGAGATTAGTTGGCTTGAGTATTTTGCTACAGTTTGCTAGCATCTCTAGAAAAATAGAAATGATTTTGTTTTTAAAGGTAATCAGAGGCCAACTGCTTTCTTGGTTAGAGATGTAGTTAACTATGCCACTCACTGTCATAAAACTTTCTCACAGATGGAGTCTTTTGGTAATACTAAGATTGATCCCACTTGTGTTGTTTGGTCCCATCCCCCTTCTGGGTTCATGAAACTCAATTCTGATGCCTCGATTTCTGTGGGGGGGGGGCAATGCCACATGCGGAGGTCTTTTGCGAAATCAATGGGGAAACTGATGCTCGGGTTATGCTGTAAACATTGGAGCTTATTCCATTCTTTTGGCTGAAATTGGGGAGTGTACTATGGTCTTCTTACAACCAAGAATGAAGGGGTGAATAATGTGATAGTAGATTGTGACAACAAAGTGGCCATAGAAATGATATGTGGCATGTGTTCGATTAATTCTTCATGCATCTCTCTTATTAACCGTATTCCGTCAATCAGAAGACTTCCAGACTATTTCTTTTCAGCATATTCTTCGTGAAGCAAATTTTGCAGTGATTACCTTGCTCACCTTGGACATGATTTCTCTCCAGGTTATCACTTTTTGTCCTCCCCTCCTTGTGGGATGAGGAATTGAATTGATCATGACTCCTTTAGAGTTACTTATATGCATTAGTTTCTTCTTGTTGTGATCTTTGCTCACTCTTTCTTACCAAAAAAAAAAAGAGCTTTAATTAATAAATAAAAGTTCAAACTTTTTTTTTGTTTTAGTTATAAATTAAGTTTTAAGAATAATAATAATGTGCAAGTGATGAGTGAAATTAACCGTGGCTACAAACAAGACAGTAAAAGATTAAACCTTTATGAATAAATGAGGGCCACAAAGGGAGATAAAAAAAGGGATATTAAATAATTAATTACTGTAAGAGAAAATTATGAATATGCAATTCATTACAATAAATCCTTTTTCTCATCTCTTCTACTACCAATCCATCTTCTCAATCTAATCCATAATCGAAGTTGTTATACAATGGAGTTAACCCTAATAATTGATGGCCATTACATACACAAGGCATGTATATCCGAATTTCGAGAGTGTCTGTATACATCGCTTAAGCTACACAAGATTCAAAACTAGAGCTTAACCATCCTACATAAACCGGAAACACAATATATACAGGAATCAGCTCCACCAAGTTAAACTACCTCAACAATTAATTTACATAATTTCGACTATCCCGCAGAAAACACAACACAGTATCTTGAATACATTAAAACTGTTCTCATGTAATAATGATGTTGTCACACAGTATAACGAGAGTTGTATTGTTATGGTGTAAGTTTAACTAGGCTTCATTGTGGCTCGTGTCATCCAACATCTCGACTACAGGAGCATACTGCATAAAATGAACATCAAAATTGAGAGGAAGAGATGGAATTATGTGGTCATGCAGAAGTCCATAAATAGATAGGTATGCTGTGAATTCACCTCATCATCGGCTTCGAAGTACATTCCGTCCACTGCACTGTTCTGCTGGAACTCCCATCCCAGACTAGACTCGAGCAATTCTATTAGCTTGCTGGTCTGCAACATTAGGGGAATAAATGATTGTAAACCAAATGCAAACATCAATCCGTCTAATATTCACAGCCGAAAGACAGATTTGGAGAACTTAACACCTCAGTCAAAACACAGATTTGGAGAAATTGACACCTCAATTGTGACTGAGAGTCACAGACTCTTATTGGTTAAGATCCTCAAAAACTTTAATGCTGGCAAATAAAATGTAGCAAGTTGTGCAAGGGGCAAAGAATAATAATCTCCTTTGCAGATATCCAACATGTTATGAAGAGATTTTCTTAAATCAATAAATTATTCTAAATATTGTAGACTAAATAACAACTGAAAAATTGAAAAGTGCCAGTACATAAACACTGGAATTTGCAATGAATGCTTAAAAAAGAAAGTATAACAGCATGTATTGTCTTTTTGATACTGAGTGCCACAGGCACAAAATGGATACTATGTGCATCCATGCGCATATTCATTGATCAGGTCCTATTGATCTAGAGAGAGAGAGACAGTGGGAGCAAAACCCTTGGCATCAAGAAGACCATACCTATTCATACATGTTGCATAAAAGAACAAACAGATCTCAACAAAGAAAATTAGGCTACATACATATACATACATGCTGCATAAAAGAGCCAACAGATCACAACAGAGAAAATTAGGCTTAGTGTACATACCCAGGTCAAAAGTTCTCCATCAATCACTGAGGCATCTTGCACCAACAAAAAGAAATCCTGCAATTCCAATCAACCTTGAATAGATAAGGTTCCTTTAACATTAACATATGAGATGTAATAGGAATCAATAACACTACAAATTGATTTTGTTCCACATGCCACATTCTGAACTCTACAAAAAGATATCCCAAGCACAAAAAGTTACATTCATCTCTCCCTATCAAAGAAATGCATAAGACTTCATAGTTAAATTAAAACATTCATATTGGAGCAATGTGATTCAATTATAGAAAAAGCCCTTTTACTGCATGTCAACAGAACCACCAATTGGATAATTTTATGCAAAAAGCTACCTTGCAAAGTCGGTGTAGAAAACTGTCAGCAGAAAACCATGATACATCCAACAATGACGATACTCCTAACCCAGCACCACTAGTTTCAGCTCTATTGTTCTGAAGTCCATATTTCAGTTGATAATATAGGACCTTGATGAACTGCACCAAAGATATTGATGACATATAAGAGGAAGACTAAATGAACTTACAACTAAAAGTCTTGCACTGCATTGTTTACCTGTAAAAATCTTGCTTCGCATAGCAACCAATATATAGGACCAAGATCTTGGACACTGGAAATGATCAGTCATGTACAGCACACAACTTTCTTCAATTTAGTGAAACCACAATATGAGTACAATTCAGTTGCATTTTTTTCTGAAATCTTGTACAGGGCATTTCTTAAAGTTTAGAAGCTATGTGAATAGTCATTAAGTTCCTATCCCAATTATAATATTGCTAATTTTTTATTAAAATGAATTAGTTATTTCACGGTTTCAAGAAATAAGTATCAGCCATATTCAACATCAACTTAACTGACTTCATTTCAGCTGTGTGCTCCAATATTAACTGAAACTCATTTGGTTTTTTTTTTAATCTACCATTTGAAGGCATTGTGCTGAACAAACAACAATAACACACGGGCCTAATGTATGAGGCAATTTAATTCCATGCATAAAACCAGAAGTAGTTGCTGATCCAAAAATACAGAAAGTTTGACATGTTCACGCACAAATTTATAAGGAGTATACCATTTCTTAACAGTACAAAAAGTTATGGTTGTAGCACTAAAAATTGTAAGTTTTATTCACAGCAGAAATCATGTCAAAATGTATCCTAATTAGAACTATTTATTTATTTTAAAAATGAGTCCTACCACACAGGACATTCATGTTATATGAAGTTCGGGTTTTTTGTTTTCATAATTTTGTGAGATCTTCAGGTCATATAAAAATGTCATAACCAAAAATTGAAACAGGGATAACAATCATCACAATGACAAGAAGGAAGATTCTGGAAAAGAGACAAGAACAAAAGGTCAAAACTCTAAGTTTCTCAATGGATTAAACAAGCAACAAGTTTTGAATAATATTGAAAGCACTAAAATAGAGTACATGAGGGGGCTGAAATTGAAAACCTTAGGGATAAGAAATGAAAAATAAAAGACCTAAATTTGAGCAACACAATGAAAAATGTGAGTGACCTTAGAAAGTATAGTCATATCTATTACAAAACACTATAACTGTAAGCTAATCAACAATGTATGGAAAATCATTTAACTTATTATACAATCAGATCATTACCTTAGTAAATAGCTTAGTCCTCGTACAGAAAGGCTGAACCAAAAAAAAAAACTTGTCACCAAACTTTCCAGATTAGAAAAAACAAAACTTGAAAACAAATTTGGCTCTGAGTATCACAGAGATGCATATCTAATATACTACTAGAAGTCACCAAATGACAAATAATTGTAAGCCGAAACCCAAATAATGTTTTCAATCAAAAAGCTCCGGAAGCTCACATGAAGCTTAGGTAAATTTTGCTACAAAATATTATCAATTCTTGTAACTGCTTTCAAGCTGCCTCCCATGAAGAATTGACCATCTAACTGTCATTTGTACTAGCTGAATGTGCACTGAATTATTTTTATTAAAATATTTACTGTATGAACACATAATAAATTATTCGTATCAATACATCATTCATTTATTTATTTATTAACAGTTGGGGGTTAAAAACTAAAGGAAAATATTGAAGTACATTGGCTTTCCAAATTTTCCATCTTAGTGGTGCATATGCAAGCAATCAACTAGCCAAAACATTTATACAATCAATATAGATAATAAAATGTTTAAACAATATGACTTAAAAAAACTTTGAATAGAGAAAATTATTATAATTATGTTGCAAGCATAAGTCGGAACTCAACTTTTTACAATGTTAAACCAAACTTAAAAAAGAAAAAAGAAAAGAAAAGGCTAAGGAAAAAAGAAGAAGAAGAAGAAAGAAAATAATTCATGTTTATATACAAAATAAAATATTGCGACAGCTAATATAACTTCTAAATGGGATTATAACTATTGCTACAAATTTTTATCTTTTTCCTCTCAAACTTTTTTTTTAATATTTTTTATAAACCGATTTGAATCAACATCTGAATCTGAATTCCAGGAAGAGACCTAGTAGGAAGAATTTCTTTTGAATATGCATTTTCCTTTAAAATATTTTTTACCATACTTTACGCTAGGGATTAAAAATAAATTTAAAAAATAACCTTCTTTGAACATTTGAAATCCTAATATCACAAGTATTCTGGAAATTTAATTTATTTTTCTTTATTTATTTATTTATCATAACTCACATATAGAAGGTATTATAGAGAATCTTAATTTATTATTCAAAGTTATTTTTGTCAACAAAATTCGTATATGAGAGTATTATTGATAGAGAAGGGCAACATCAGACCCATAAGTATGAATGCCCCTTGTTCCACCAAAAAAAATTCCTAGTAGTGGTGGGTGCCCATCTCACTTATAAGCCACTAACTACCCATATAGCTAGCCAATGTGGGATCGTAACATTACCCCCTCCTTCAACAGCCGACGTCCCGGCGTCTTGTCACCCATTGGCAGCTTCTCCCCAAGAGTTCCTCTCCTGGGTCACACCCACTTGGCGGCTTCTCCCTTCTGGATTCCTCTCCTGGGCCACACCCACTTGGCGGCTTCTCCCTTCTGGGTTCCTCTCTTGGGCCACACCCACTTGGCGGCTTCTCCCCTGAGGTTCCTCTCTTGGGCCGCGGATCCGGCAGGTCAGACCACTGATAGAGAAGGGCAACATTAGACCCATAAGTGTGAAGGCCCGTTGTTCCACCAAAAGGAATTCCTAATAGTGGTGGGTGCTCGTCACACTTATAAGCCAATAACTACACATATAGCTAGCCGATGTGGGATCGTAACATTACCCCCTCCTTCAACAGCCGACGTCCCGACGTCTTGTCACCCACTGGTAACTTCTCCCCAAGGGTTCCTCTCCTGAGTCACACCCACTTGACGGCTTCTCCCTTCTGGGTTCCTCTCCTGGACCACACCCACTTGGCGGCTTCTCCCTGAGGTTCCTCTCCTGGACGGCGGATCCGGCAGGTCGGACCACTGATAGAGAAGGGCAACATCAGACCCATAAGTGTGAAGGCCCCTTGTTCCACCAAAAGGAATTCCTAGTAGTGGTGGGTGCCCATCACACTTATAAACCACTAACTATCCATATAGATAGCCGATGTGGGATCGTAACAATTATTGTCTAAAAAGAAGTTCTCAGTGACTTACAATATTTATATATAGTGTAGACTTCGAGAAAAAAAAAACAATATAGTACGAACAAAACACAAAAAGTACAAGAATTAGTCAGGAACAGTAATTATGTAATGAATACTGCCTGGAAAATGTGCTATGATCTGAGATGTATCATACGACTAAATATATGACAAAGCCTAGCAATTCAATTTCACTTTGAGTGAGGTGACATAATGTATTTTATGTATTTATTAGTTATATGCAATGCCAATGCTATCATCGAGGTTCAGCATCTTACAGGTAGGTGATTCCAAATTTGAACTCATGAGAACAAGAACAGACAGAAAATGCCTTAAAGCCAGCCTAGAGATGCTGTTCTAAAACATAATTAGTGCAAGTAAAAAAAAAAAAAAAAGAGAGATTACTTTAATACTTGAGAAATTTCCACAAAGAGCAAAACATATGGTTCTATCTCTGAAAAAACTGAGCATGCAAGATCATAATAACTCAGTTAATATAATGAAAATGCTTTTATTATTGGAATGAAAATGTTTCATTATATAGCATTTGAAAAAGCAACTTTCTTTGAACAAAATTACAAGAGAATTTCAAGTTAAAAGCAACAGCAAGGACTTTGGCCATCTTTACATACCAATAAATTTCATTTAACAAAATGACATGAGAATATGAAGCTTGGACAAAAGGAAGGCTATGAAGACCTTTTTTTTTTCTTTTTAATCAATGTAAGCTGTGGCTAAATCCCACATGTATGATGGGTGACTTTTATGGTCATCAAGGACGATTTGCACAAGGTCAATTCTTGAAAGATTCTCTCAGTTTTTCCAATCGGATTCTTAAATGCCGATGAATTTGATTAATCCAAAATAAAATAGTCCCAAGTTTGGTGTTGATCCATATTTCAATGATAAGCATCCATTGTTTTCCCCAATTGGTCAGATTGCCCTCAGACCCATAATAAAGAGAATAGCCCCAACAAAAACAGTAAGTGCTGCCAAATCTCTAAAAACATTATAGACATTAAGCAACACAGACACATCGTGGGACCAGAAATTTTTTGCCATCAAAATTTTACTACTTTTTTTTTCTTTCAAGGTGTTCAAGACTTGCATCATATGGAAGACAATTTTTTTTTCTTTTTTTTTTTCAGAAAAGCAGATGCAACTTTATAGCAAGTCAAACAAGTTAGGAATATGCTTGATATTTAGTAAACTTAGCAGAGTAGTTTAAGGGGAAAAGGTATTACTCAAATGCAAATTCTATGAGAAGAGAAAAATAATGAAAATAAAGGGCCACCCACACAGAAGTGGAAATGCATAAATTATTTGCACAAAGCAAGGGAAACTAACACATAGCTACTTACAGCATCAGTACAACCCAATAAAAGGCTAACCAAAGATTTCCACTGGAAAAATGCCTCGAGTGATTGCCCCATCTGCCAATTTCAAATGTCATAAAGACAGGATAATATTAATACAATGGTAGTCACTGGTTGAATATGTGAAATTAGTTTGGGCATACCAGGAAGGCAATATAGGCAAATTGCAGCTCTCCAATAAGTAAGTCTTCAGAATTTCCATAATCTTTCACTAAAATGCTTTCTAATAATGCTGTCTAACAAATCAAAGTGCATATACCATCAACCAACAAATGCAAAATGATATAGAGAGACATCACCAAGTATCAATGGTGATGCAAAACTCCCATGTACCAATATGTACCTTGTCAAGATTCAAGGACGTAAGTTCTTCTACTGACATTCCTCTTTGTTTGATAACATGGGGGATTGAAGTGTAGTAACATCCTCTTTTCGACTGAACAGAAGCAGGAGTTGAGAATTTACTGGTCTTCAGCTGCTCATCCAAAGCTTTCTCCATTGATGTTTTAGGACCATTTTTAACCATCTCAGATTCACTTGCAACTGTAATTTCTCCTCCAATGGGTTCTGAATATTAAAAAA
Organism: Excoecaria agallocha; assembly: GCA_037975025.1. Classification (NCBI taxonomy): domain Eukaryota; kingdom Viridiplantae; phylum Streptophyta; class Magnoliopsida; order Malpighiales; family Euphorbiaceae; genus Excoecaria; species Excoecaria agallocha. Next base: position 25,433,335 of record CM075816.1, read on the forward strand.
TTAATTCAAATTGAAGATTTATGAAAAATTAGCTTACATCTCTTATGCTGTTTAAGTAATGCAATAGATAGAACACTTACATAATAAAATCAATTTAGAAGCCAAATTATGTATTGACCCACTGTCAAAAACAAGATTAAAGCAACCATTACTAGCAACAAAATTTAATGAGCCATATATGTCCTCACCTATAGGTTTGGAATCGATATATTACTTGATCTCAAAAAAATATAAGAAAAAGCAGAAAGACTTGGCAATCTCATAGGCAACAAATTTAACATAGCATGATTAGTAAGCTTTAAAAAAGAACATTAAATAAAATTTATTTTTTCCAATTCATGCATTATATAAATTCAAATCAAATTCATGGAAATCTATGGATTCTAATTCATTTCACTATTTCTTAAAAAATTATGCATGTTTAAGAAAGGTTGAGGAACAGCTGTACATTATGCTAAAAATTCTTAATTCCACAGCACATGACAGAAAGCTGAATCTATAAGTGCCCTTTCATGAGGTGATTTCAAACATAATGAAAGTAAATTAAGAATAAAAAAGGAAACATTGAAAAGCTATCAAATCCGTCCTGACTGAATCTCACAGTAATTTCGTTTTCTACTATTTTTTTTAACCCTATCATTCAGTTTGCACACTATGAAAGACCTTTATTCTTAATTGACATCATTTAATAGCATGAAAGATAATGTGCAGTAGTAAAGAAACATAATGTGCAGTAGTAAAGAAACAAAAAGCTTACACCTAATTGACAAAACTTGCAAAATGGATTTTATCCTTTAATTACAGTGTTGCCAATCTTTAGTTTGGATTCAAAACCAGGACTTGTCATATATCGATCTCAGATATCTTGGTCATGTCCGCAAGCAGATATTTTAGCGCTTAAAAAACCTGTTTGGTCATCATCAATGAAGGGAAAAGAGAAGGGAACCTCATTTCAGTTCCTGATTTGTAATACCCTATCCCGGTGGGAGAAGTAACAACAGGTAATGAGGGTTCATTTACTCTCATAACCTCCTGCTTTCTCAATGGGATAGGGAATAGGAATAAAATTCTGACTAAAATTCCCATTATCCATTCCCGATAACCAACCAGGTTCGTAAGGCTACCTCTTTATTTCTCGACAAAAACTGAATCAGATTGCTCCTGAATTCTAAGTAATAGTTATTATTTAATAGACATCAATTAATAGGACAGAAAATCTAAATATAAGGCATTTTATAGATGAAATTCCTTTTTTTTTACAAAAGATAGCTGATATTCATTAAATTTTGACATAGCACTCCAGACTTTCAAGTCAAAAACCTGCCACAAGCCTAATTACATTGGATTACATATCAATTTGCCACTAAAACTTGTCAGTTAGGTCTAACCTAGCTTAAAACTAAATTTATGGTCACATTAGCCCCAACTATGAATGTACGGCCAATTAAGTCCAATACCTAACAAATCATTGAAAATATAGATGTAAAGACTACATTTTGCAACGAATTTTCCACATAATATTTCAACTGCTTGGTAAGAGTAAATTTTGGACTAAATCATCTTCTAAATAATGTCACTTGATTGATTTATAGGAAATTGGACTAAATTTACTAATATGAAGCATTTGAAATATTATGTATTTGAAATTTCAAAATTGTTGTTTAATAAATTAATTTAGGCTAAATTGGACTTCATTAGCCAGATAAAGGGCCAAATGCTTAATTTGATAACACATCCAAGTCAAAGTATGTTTCATATATGATCCTAAACTATCACATCTCATTATGAGAACATATAAAACCAGATTATCAATCTCCTTATAATGATTATAGGCAAAGAAAACAATAGATACAAGCACAGTTAGATTAAATAAGTATAAGTAGCAAAAAGAGGATGAAATGCAAATGGTAATCTAAAATCATCAAGCTCAAAATAAGTTTTTTTTTTGGTAATAACTAAACTCTGAAAATGAAAATCACTTAAAGCAGCTAAAATACCTATCCGTTCGATCACACTCTTTGAAAGGTAATCAGACAAGCACCTCCATTCTCCATATTGGCTGAGATTATAAGGACCAAGATGTCTGTCGAATTCTAAACTTTTAACAGCTCGGGAATATCTCTCTTCCTTGGGGGGCAAAAATGAAAAAAAAAAAGAATGAAAAAACAAAAGAAACAAACAAAAGGAGAAGTCAATGCTTTGCACATAACTAGGAAATAAATATAGAAATAACACTATCTAAGTAATATTTTTTTCATATAGAAAAGAAAAATTGAAATTGCATGCAGTTGACAAATTGATTTACACGAGTCATTTCTCTCTAGATTGATTTAGGTGAATGCATTTCCCCTCCAAACAAAGTTTCAGTTGACAATTGCAAGCCACAACAGAACTGAACATGCATCTACACATTTAGCCAAGAATCGAGGGAAAGTTATGCATGAAAAAATGCAAGAAATCTCTACTAAAAAAATTAAAATGTCAACAAATTTCAAGTCCTTGTACCCATAAATATCATATCCACTCAACTGCTAAATCCAGCTTAGTACATTGCTCAAAGATAAGAATTATCTTACCAAAATGCCAGTCAAAATATATTTATTTTTTTCAAACAAACAAACCAAATGCCATTTGGTTTCCATGTCAATAATCCAACTTTACCATGGTAGAAATGCCAAGGCAATTAGAAATTTATTGAGAAAACTTAATACAAGATGTGCCAACAAAGATACCTTCCCCCCATATTTAATCAATTCCAATATCATTTGAAGCATTCTCTCAGCCCACAGGAAAACATTCAGGAGAGAAATATGCAACCAATACAAAATGGAACATAGAATAAAGACACTTAAGTATGTCACAACTTTGCGGAAAATATCTAGGAGTAGGGTACCAAGAGAAAATGTTTGCTAATCAATTTGACCATGTACAAAAGCCAAATTCATGTTGAGGCTAGTTATGTGTAGGAGTTGTGCACCCATGAGAAAACACAAGTTAAAAGAATGATCAAACACGGCTCTGGACTCATCCCATAAAGAATTGATGACCAGCTTAATCCCAAACTCAAAGAAGAGAAAATGCAACCAATATAACATGGAACATAGAATAAAGACACTTAAGTATGTCACAACTCGAGGCAAACATCTAGGAGTAAGGTACCACAAGAAAATGCTTGCTAGTCAATTTGAACATTTATAAAAGACAAAATCATGTTGAGTCCAGTTCTTCCTAAAGTGTATAGAAGTTGTACTCCCATAAGGAAATTAAAAGAATGATCAAACATGGCTTGGGGCTCATTTCATAAAGAATGGATGAACAACTTAATTCCAAACTCAAGGAAGAAAGATCAGAGTAAACCTATCATGGAAGAAAACAAACAAGAGTTGCTACGTTCATTGGTTACTTGATCACATGTTTTAAGTAGAGCTGCAATTAGTGGAAACTAGACTGGGGAATGTTTGAGTACCTTTCTCAGTTAAATAGAAAGGTACAAACTATGAGAATATTGCTAAGGGAAGAGTCATGAATATCCTAACTATGTCTCACCACACAAGAAAGGTTTGCCAGCCCTTTCTTCATTATTTGTACCCTGGAAGAAGGTTACTGTGTGTTTATTTATATTAAAAGTCACTGATTACAATAAATCAATTTCCCTGTATGTTTCATGTCCAAAAAAAAATAGAGTGAATCAGAAATAATGTACTTCTATCTTCAACAATACATGCAAAACCATCAACGAAAAATGATATGTATTACAAGAACCAAAACCCTTCTTATAGTTGCTTGGATTAAATAACTGTCTCATCTCTGGTTAATTAGTTTTCCCAAAAAACAGGGAGGAAGAGAAGATGAGTAGCAATTTAATAGAAAACAAACCTCTTCCTCAGAAACTTTCACCAGTCGCTCGTCTTGTTGATCCCACTTGCGAACAATCACCTACTCCAACATTAAATAATATAAAAGTTCAGCCCTAAGCATAAGGATCTTCAGACAATTAATCACACTTTGTTTAAAGATGTTTGCAGATAATCATAGAATCAATATAAACAATTAATTAGTCCACTAACTGGATGCTAATGAATTTATCTTTATGAAAGAAAAGGAAACTAATTAGGCACTACTTCAAAAATCAAAATAGAATGCCGCTGAACTAAAATTGTCACTATCCCACATCCAATAAGAGGTAGCATTCAATTTAATCCACAGAAATATCACTAGGAAAATCCATCCACATTATGCATTATTTTGAAATTATAAGATGCCCCGCGCACAGAAGTCCAGGACAGCAGACTAAGGACAGATTATCCATATGGCACTTTTGTTGTTGGGAAAGTAGCTAAGAATGCTTCAATATATGACAAATACCACTCTTTTGTCAATGTCAAGAATTGCTACGAAAAAAAAAAAAAAAAAACTGAAACCATACTGAACTAGAAGAATGCACGTAGGTTTCAGACCTCAGAAGGGCCAGCAGCAATAAAGAAGCCAATGATTGGTGAGAATTCCTTGCCATCCCTGCATCAGAAGAAAATAAGAATAAAAATGATTCATAAGAGATATTGCATAAAAAACACTATGACTTGCACTCAAACAGTGAGAACATCAGTTATTTTGGTATTGGCAAAAAATAAGGAGTCAAAATATTACCCTAAACCAACTGATTTGAACCAAAAGCTTTATGTGCCAAAAAATGCTAAAAAAAACTCAAATTTCATAAATCTTACAGATTGTTCACTTAATTGTTTTTCCCCCTTCATTTTGAATAACCAATTTACTAAATATTAGTTAAATTATAAGAAGCACACATTTATATAGAATTTGCATTTCAGTTCCCAAGGTATCAACATGTGTATAAATACTAATTCTTCAGCCACACAGTTAATAGCATCCAACGGTAAAATCCATGCAATCATAAAAGCTCGGACGTAGAACATTAACATGGATATCATGTCATCCACCATATACAGCAAGAAAATCAGCAAATAAAATCAAATAAACCAAAAACTGAAAAAAAAAAACTTCAAATGAGGCGAAGTTTTGGAAGCAATTAAGCCAATGAACATCAATCAATAATGTCAATTTTGCTCGACTGTAAAATAAAAAAGAAAAAAGGTTACAAACCTGCTGGATGAACTATAATACAGAAAATGCGGACCAGAAGGAATCATTTTAATGCCCTTAAAAGCAGGACCAACCGTGAAAATCTGCCAAACCAGAAATAAAATAAGAACACCTGCAGTTTTCCTAAAATTGAAAGCAACAAGACGAAAAACTATTCAGCATCTGAGCGCATGAGATTTAAAGAAAAAGTTCCCTATTTCTGTATTTTCTTGGGAACCAAACAGAACAGAAGACTAGTGGTTCACCTGAGTGTCGATGCCAATGAGAGTATACTGAGGAACGTCGAGGAGAAGAAGTGTGACTCCTTGCTTTACAAGCTCTAGAGCAGATTGGGGATCCATTCTTTGTGGATTAGCGATTTCAGTAATGGAGAAGAGCAATGTTATTAAAACCGGACCGGACCGGCCGGTTTAACCGGTTTAACCGCGAACCGGAAGGCCAGCCGGTTGGTTTGACTACTAAAAACCGGATTGAACCGGAAATAACCGGGTAGAACCGGAAAATCGGGTTTTTTGCTAAAAATGTAAAAAATCAATTTTTTTTTGAATTTTTTCACCCACCCATATATATATATATATATATATATATATATATATATATATATATTTATTTATTTATTTATTTATTTATTTATTTGAAAAACTTAGTATTTTAAATTTTAAGTATATCACTTAATAATTTAATATATTTATTATATTTTTGATTCATTATAATCAAATATATATATATAGTATATCACTTAATAATTTAATATATTTATTATATTTTTGATTCATTGTAATCAAATATATATATATATATATATATATATATAATTTTTATTATTTATTTATTTGAAAAAATTAATATTTTAAATTCTAAATATGTCACTTAATAATTTAATATACTTATTATCTATTTGGATTATTGTAATAGTATATTAAATTATTAAATAATATCTTTAGAATTTAAAATACTAATTTTTTTCAAATAAATAAATAATGGAAATTTAAAATATATATATATATATATATTAAAATTTTATTATTTATTTATTGAAAAATTAGTATTTTAAATTCTAAAAATATCACTTAATAATTTAATATACTTATTATCTATTTGAATTTATTGTAATTAAATATAATTATACTCATATATGCAAGGTTAATATTTTTTGTGTGCATTTTATTAGTACTCAATCTAAACATGAAATTATTTTCATGATATGATTGTATTTTTATGTTTCTAGCATATGATATTCAATAATCCATAATTAATCACTTGTAATAATAAAATTAAAATTATTTTCATAACTTATTATTAAAATATTTGTGATATATATTTAAAATTTGATGAATATTTTTTTTAATTTTTATACAATAGTATTCAAAAAATTATAATAATTATAATATTTTAAAAATAAAAAAAACCCAGTTGAACCGGTCGAACTACGAACCTCCAGCCTTGCCGGTTCTCTATCCGATCCGGTTTTAATAACATTGGAGAAGAGGAGTTGCAGCAGGAGAATCGAGAAACATCTCGGGCGTGGTTTTCCGTTTTATACGTAGCTTCAGGAAGAAGACAAAAGTGCAATTTGATCCTCATAGTATATAATTGGCCCCCAAATTTAACATTTTGAGACACATTAGCACACAACTTCTGATTAACGCCTTCTTGGCCCATTTTATTTGAAAAAACGCTACGTTTCATCTTTTTCTTTACTTTTATACCATTTACTGATGATTAAAATATAAAAGGCTTTCCGCCCAAATGCTAGGGGTTTATACGGTACAGTTCAATTCAGAGATTTACAAATCTCCATATTATCTTGAAATTTTAAATATTTTAAAAATTAAATATTGTAACTGTCTTGAAAATTCGGGACAATTCGATACAGTTCTATAAAACTTCAGTACAGTTCGGTACGGTTCTTCGATTCTTTCGGTACAAAATAATACAATACAATCCAGTATTTTGGATAATTCAATATTTTTAAAATTTTGCATGTTTTAAGAAATTAAAATGGATATCAGTCATTTATCAATCCATGTATCTATTAAATTATTTATACCAATGATGCTCTATTTGAGAATCCAATAAGTAAACATGTATGATGTATTTTAAATGTGCAAATATATGATGTATTATTGAATTTCTTGACATGTACAAGTACATAGTTATATAATTAAATTCTGTCTCCATTTTTGGCTATCTATACAGAAGGTATCTCGCTAATATTGAATCCTCAGCTCTTAGTCATGACTTATTTCTAGTTATACATAAAATAATGTTCATAAAATTTAAGATTTCCTCTTATACAAAAAGGTTTTCTGTGTTGAAATGATTTCCAAGGTCTATAATAGAAAGCATTTGCTCTTAGCTGACAACCATTTTAGGAAGCCATACAAATTTCAGACAGAGAAAACGAGTCTTATAAAAATGATATGAAATGCTCTCTTCACCATCCAAAATTGAATTTCAATATGATAAGGTTCTAAATCTGTCACAATATCAACAAATGAATAATACAAAAGAAAGGTGGAAGGGGAAGTTTAAACATGCAAAGTACCTTGCCAATAGCATTACAAACTGGTGATATGTGAAGAAGATTCCAAAAAGTCCTTTTATTCTTTCTAATAAGAGACGATAACCTTTAATAAGAAAAAATGAAAAGAAACCCAGTTCCTATCAAACACATAAATATCAGCCTGTAGTTTAAGATACATACTATGCATGCTTGTTGGGCTTGAATGCTTTCCTTTATCTGAGAAACAATTGTTAGCAACGTAAGTTTTCAGTAAACAATATCTCCACTCAAGTCACCACATAACAAAAATAATATATTCTATGACTTGATACGAAATGGGTACGTGATCAAGAACTGCTCTTTCTATATCAACTCCAGTTAAAAATCTACAGTTGCATCCCAATACTTCATTCCTAGCATAACCTACAAAACATAACAAAATAAGATAAGCATCTGAGCATTTTCCATTGTTTTACTATTCATACGCCATACGCTAAATTGAAGTAATGTCATGAAATGAAGCTAATAGGGTATTTAAGGAATATGAGTATCACAGTCACAATCAATTTCAAAAAGGCATCGCTGGAATTTAACTCGAATTAAATAGTCTATTTCAAATAGGAGTAAGTTGTGAAAGGCTTACAATTGGAGTAAAATTGCCATCATCACCACCAACATTTTCTTCTATCTCCGTAAGCAAGTTACCAATCCCTGAAAACTCTATCAAACCAAAAATGTAGCAGTCGAACCAAAATTAGTTAAGTAAAATGGAGCAACAAAACACATCATTCAAGAATCAATTTCACGAATTTCACAACAAATTTAATAATTCTAAATGCTTAGCGAATATACGAGAGAAAGCAAAGAGAAACTGAAAAAAGAGTAGAAGCAAGGAACAAACCGCGAGTTTCTTCATCATTAGTAGGAGATGGAAGTGCATTGATGGGTTGCAATTTGGAGAAGAATTAACGCAGGGAAGATTAGGTTGGTGCCGCCAGAAATTAAATGGATAGCAGGATCCGCAAGTTTAGATAGCCAACGGGCACGCTGTACCTAGTTCTGCGGGGGACGAGCGTAAGGTGTTGAGGGAAGTCTACGCGACGGAGGCCTCCTCAATTTACCGACGGCGCCTCGGTCTTGTGGCAGTTTAGGGGCAAACGACATCGTTTGAATGTCTTTAGCCTCCATATGTAATTTGTTTGAAAGTTTGAATCCACCAGTAAAAACACACATCCTCTCCGGTGTTGAGATATATATTGCGAAAGGATAGCATGCTTGTTTTGTCTTTTCTGGTTTTGGCTTAACTATAAATTTCTTAAGTTAAAATTTTAATTCCCCCAAAAAACTCAAAACAAAAAAATATTCCCTCCTAAAAATTTTCAAATTTAATTTTTCATTTGCTCCAAAAAATTTTAATTTTTTCTTATTTATAAATTCATTTATAAATGTACAACTAAAATTTTATTATATATAATAAATATATATAATTTATATTATTCATTTATATAGTCATATAGTATTATTTGAGTGCTACTGAAAGAAAATAAAATTAATTATTAAGATAATTATATACTCATATAATTAAATTAATTGATAAAATTTCATTGTTATAATAATTGTATACAATTACATTATTAATTTAAATATTCAATTACTCATATAGATATTGTGCAAAAATAAATGAATATTAGTTGATACTGAAAGAAAATAAAATTAATTTATAAGTTACTCATATAGGTATTGTGCAAAAATAGATAAATGTCAGTTGAGTGATACTGAAAAAAATGAAATTAATTTATAAGTTACTCATATAGGTATTGTGTAAAAATAGATAAATGTCAGTTGAGTGATACTGAAAAAAATAAAATTAATTGCTCAAGTGATTATATACTTATATAATTAAATTAATTGGTAAAATTTTATTAATATAATAATTGTATATAATTATATTATTAATTTAAATACTTAATTACTTATATAGGTATTGTGCAAAATTAGATAAATGTTAGTTGAGTGATGCTGAAAGGAAATGAAATTAATTGCTAATGTGATTATATACTCATATAATTACATTAATTGGTAAGATGATTATATACATATATAATTACACTAATTGGCAAAATTTTATTAATATAATAATTGCATATAATTATATTGTTAATTTGCATACTCAATTACTCATATGGATATTGTGTAAAAATAGATGAATACTAGTTGAGTGATACCGAAAGAAAATAAAATTAATTAATTGCTAAGGTGATTATATATATATACACACACACACGCACGCACACACACTAATTAGTAAAATTTTATTTATTTTTTTAACTGCATATAATTGTATTGTTAATTTAAATACTCAATTACTCATATAGATATTATGCAAAAATAGATGAATGCTGGTTAAGTGATATTTAGAGTATATGTACTCATATATGTACATTCTATCATTCATGATATAAAAGTAAATAAAGTTAATTGACAATATAATTACATACTTATATAGTCATATAATTATATTGATTGATAAAATTTTATTATATATAATAACTATATATAATCACATTATTGATTTACAACTCCATTACTAATATAGGTATTATATGAAAATATGTACATACTGGTTGAATGGCACTAAAAATAAATGAAATTAATTGGTAAAATAATTATACACTCATTTAATACATTAATTGATAATATTTCATTATATATAATAAATATATTTAATTAAATTATTAATTTAGATATTCATATAGGTATTGTCCTAAAAATAGATGGGTATTAGTTAATTGATATTCAAAGTAAATAAAATTAATTGATAAAGTATTTATGTGATAAATTGCTTAACTTATATACCTATATAGATATTTATAAAGAAAATAAAATAGTAGTTGAGTGATATTAAAGATAGATTAAATTAAATACAAATTGTTTTAGTTATATATTCATACTAAAAATAAATGAAATGACACTAAAAATAAATAAAATTAATTGGTAAAATAAATGAAATTTATAGTTAATATGATTATACATATATAATTATACAAATTGGTAAAATTTCATTAATATAATAATTATGTTGTTAATTTAAATACTCAATTATTCATACAGGTATTGTGAAAAAATTAATAAATGTTAGTTAAGTGATACTGAAAGTATATGTACTTATATAAATGCATTTAATCATTCACGATATAAAGATAAATAAACATAATTGATAAGATAATTACATACTCATATAATTATATTAATTGATAAAATTTTTATATACAATAACTATATATAATCACATTATTGATTTACAACTCCATTATTAATATATGTATTGTACGAAAATATATAAATACTAGTTAAATGATACTAAAAATAAATAAAATTAATTGATAAAAAAATTATACACTTATATAATGCAATAATTGATAATATTTCATTATATATAATAAATATATTTAATTACATTATTAATTTAGATATTCATAAAGGTATTGTCCTAAAAATATATGAATATTAATTAATTGATACTCAAAATAAATGAAATTAATTGAGAAAGTACTTTTATGATAAATTGATTACCTTACATATCAATATAGATATTTATAAAGAAAATAAAATAGTAGTTGAGTAATATTAAAAATATATTAAATTAAATATACATTATTTTAGTTATATATTCATATTCATATATATATAATGATTATTATAATAATTAAATTTTTATTCTTAATAATTAAAATATTTAGTTTAATTTATTAACTAATTATTATCTTAAATTTGTGTATTAAAAATTTAAAATATATAATTTAAATAATTATGAAGTTAAATTTATGTAGTACATATATAATAAAAATTATAACTATTATTTATATATAAATTACCAGTATTATATATAATAATTTATAAATATCGGTTCTTTCGGTACAAAATAATTCAGTACAGTTTAATACGGTTCTCGGTCCGATTCTAGGTAAAATATCCAGATCCATTCCAAATAAAGTCAACGGTACAATTCGGTTCGGTTCTAGTAAAAAAGTCAATGATACAGTTCGGTTCTTGATCTTTTTATTTGGTACTTCAGTTCGGTACAGAAATATCCATATTCATGTACACCCCTACCAAATGCCACAATAAAGTGAAAATTTTCATATTTGTCTTTTTTATTTAATATAAAAATTTAACTAAATAATTCATTTTAATAATAAATTTTAACAGTGGCTAATTAAGTATTTGTATTTATTAAATTTATAAATAATAAATATAAATTTATACTAAAATTAAAAAATAAAAGCGCGTAATACTTAATTATACTGATTAGCATCACACAATATAAAAATTAACGAAAAATTCATCAAAATCAATAAAAAAACCAATATATTTCATTTTTAATTTTTATCAGTCTAATGTAGGGCGTATTTTTTCATAATATATAATTGGCTCCCAAAATTAACATTTTGAAACACATTAGCACACAACTTTTGATTGACGCAGTCTTGTCCCATTTTATTTAAAAAAACGCGGCGTTTCATTTTTTCTAATGATTGAAATATAAAGGGCTTTCCACCCAAATGCCACATTAAAGTGAAAATTTTCATATTTGTCTTTTTTTGTTTAATATATAAATTTAACTAAATAATTCATTTTAACAATAAATTTTAAGCATGATTGATTGAGCATTTGTATTTGTTTAAATTACAAATAATAAACACGAATTTATACTAAAATTAAAAAATTAAAGTGCATAACACTTAATTATGTTGATTAGCATCACGCAATATAAAAATCAACAAAAAGTCAATCAAAGTTAATAAGAAACCTATATATTCTTTTCCAATTTTTCTCAGTTTCACTATACATGTAGAATATATTTTTTCATTACAATAATTCAACTATTATATTAGTGCAAATGAATGTTACATGCTTCACTTTTTCAAAAATAATCTCTCTCTCTCTATTACTTACAAAATTGACAAATATAGATGATAACAGATCATGATAAGTAGTTTAGAAAGATTTGACTACTATTCGGGACAAATAACCTGATTAAGATAGCTCAGTTACGAATTCGATAGTTTGAAGACGACAACTTCATTATTTCAAATGACAACATAATTCTTTCATTTCAGGATTCTAACTCTGACAAAATAAAAAAAAATCAACATTTCTTATCAGGTTCTATAATTTAGGAAGGAGGAGTTTTTTGCTAAATGGATGTTATAAACATGTTCAAACTCTATTTGTAAGGCAGGTTAATTTCACTAGTGGTCACTAATATTTGTTAATTGTAACAATGTGGTCACTTTACTTCAATTTATAAAGAAAAAATCACTTAACTTTTATTTTGTAACATAAAAGTCACTTAGATCAGAATAACGAAAATCAAACATCGGTGCTTATAATAAACGCGTAACATCAATACATGTCAGCAAAAAGGGACACATCAACAACTTACTTACTGCCTACGTGGCATAACATAAAACAAAAAAAAAATACATCAGCAACCTAACTTATCCCACCCCTTCTTTCTCCTCTCCCCCTCTCTCTCCTCGCCCCCTCTCAATCTAGCATCTCTTCACCCCTCTCGATCTCACAATGTTGTCGATCTCTCCCTATATCTCTCTCTTTGATCCGGATGGTGTCTCACTCTGATTTCGATCTACCATTTTTCATTCTCGATCCCTCTCTCTTCACTCTTTTTCTTCAATCTATTTCTCTTAGATCTTGCTGTCTTCGATACTCTCTGTTTGGCATGTCTCTCTCTCTCTCCATCATTTTTTATATTGTGTTTGAAATGGTATAAATATAGAGTTGGGAGTGGAAGGAAGAATTTTTCACTTAACTTTTTGCTTTACTTTGTGTGAACAAAACCCAAAAAAAGAAAAAGCAGTAACTTTCGAAGCTTTTATGTTTGTTTATTCTCTCAGTGTTGACTTTTTTAATTTTGTGGGCACAAAAGCACCACTTTAACGAATTAAAAGCACCACATTGTCTCTGTCTGGTTTTTTAAGATGGTCCATCTTGTTTGAAAAAATGAAGACACGACACTACCATAATATGGTATTTAATGTTCTAAATTTTATTATTTAAATGATAATTTTTTGTTTGATATCAATCTTTTAATGAATGGCAGTTGGTTTTATTTGTAATTTCCTTTGTGATTATTTAAATGTTGTGTGAATTTTGTGGTGGGTGATAAAAAATGATTCTAATTTCTAAGGAATCTCCTTCGGATCTTCTGTGATGATGGAAAGTGTAGTGACATTGGAAATATTTTAAAATGGAGAATATGTGATTTGTGAACTATGATATGCTTTTTTTTCATGAATGCTAGCTCTATGATTTTTAATTTACTACTAATAAAATATTTGTTGTTATGTATGATATGGTGAAGAATATATTGCCTAAGCTTATATTAAAATAGTTTGTAATTGTTTTATTATTTTTAAAAACTTCTTACTTGTGGTCAATTTATTGCATGTGAACACAAATTGTAAGGACCCAAAATAAGCCCTAGTAGAATTTAAGGGCATTATCATATTAATTAATTTCTAATCAAACTTAATTAAAGGAATTATTATAAGTTAAGACCTTGTGGATTAATGGTCTTATGTGGTGGAAGGTTAGAAATTCAATTAAAATTTTTGTATGCAAGCGTGCAATTGAAAGGAGAATTATAGTTAAGTGATCAATTGTAATAAAATTAAGTATTAGTGGATCAAATCAATAAAATAAAGGAAGTTTGGATGCAATTAAAGGAAATAAAGTAATCATGGGGTCAAATTGGAAAGAAAGAAACAAATAGAGAGACATTTCTAACATACAAATAGATGAAGGAGTATAAGGGTACTTTGCCCTTCTATTTAAATGTTAGAGCCTTTACATGTTGGAGAGAGAAAACACTTTCTTTGTTCTTGAGATGAGGAGAACGAATTTGATAAGGAAAAAAAGGAGAAAGAAATGCAAATTTTCATTCTCTCCTTCAACTCTCACTAAAAAGTGTAATTCCTCTTCTCTCTCTCTTGTAAAATCCATTAACATCTCTCTTTTTCTCTTCTTTCTTGCAATAAATTCGGCCTCTTAACTACTTAGAATACTCTTGAGTTGTTGGAAGTTGCATGTGAGGGTTGGTGATGAGAAATCTTCAAGAAATTCCATAACAAGCAAAGAGGAAGAAGAAAAAGTCAAAGAAAAAAGGTCTTGATGGAAGATTTGGTGTTTTATTAAAGGTTAGGGATCTTTACTTATATTGCATATATATTTAATTTGAGGAAATGTGGATAAAATGTGTGATTGAATGTATTTTGAGTTGATAACATAGTTTTAAAGTTGAGACGTAAAGAATTATATCTTGCCTGTGTTATTTAGTTGAAAATTAAAGAAGCAAAAAATATGTTTTGGTTCACTAGGATCAATTTCTGTATTTTGAGTATATCTTGAGTTTTATAACTCTAATTTTGGTAATTCTAGTCGATAAATTTACCTAAGATATATGCCTATAACTTTATAAAAGAAACCTTTGTTTAATTCTGCCTTTAAGTCCGCTTAATTTTAAGTTGAAATCGAATGTGAGCTATTGTCTGGATTCAGTGAGCAGATTTCAGTGTTTTGCACATAACTTCTTGTAGAGAAGTCTAAATGCTATGATACAAAATTCTGGATAAACTAGACATATATGAGCACAATTATTATGAAGCAACATACGTATGATTCTACACCCATTTTTATTCTACGAATTTTCAAAGTGATATTAAAATTTTCCTTTGAGTTAGTTTGACCTAATAGGAGTTTTTTGCTTATAATTTGAGTTGTAGAGTAGTAAATTGAATAATTCCAATTAGGTTATAATATAGAGTTCTATATCTAAATTTCATATGAAGAAATTGAATTTTAAATCTATCTCTAATTTGGTCTTATTTTGGATTGAAATTGGTTATACCTGTTGCCTTGGTAGTGAGAACAACTTATAATGTTTTTTTTATTATCTTGAGATTTATAAGTGATAATGACTTAACTTTTAATGTTCCAGAAACTAAGAATATAGAGGAATAAGTTTATAGAAGAACATGTCTCCTAAAATGGTCATTTAAAATGTAATGACTATACTAGATAATCCTGATTACTATTACTAATTACATTCATTAATCTTGTAAATCCTGTGAGTTATTTGTTATCGATGCATATATGAGTATACATACATTCATACTATACAAGTCATATAAAATTGAGGGTCATACTTTATCATGCTGTTAGGTATTATTTACATAACTTAATAATTACATGACTTTAAAGGAAAATTATACATCATTTAACCAAAAATATACAAAAGCAAGCTCATACATCAAGAAGATCTTTCTATTCTGATGTTGGCTATGGAGGTTGTTGGCTTTGTCCCTGGACAAAAGGTCTAACCTGCGAACTTACATGGATAAACACCCGTACTAAGTTATAAAGCTTAGTGGGAAACAAACTAATCTATTGATAACCACTCATAGTGGTTATCACCGAGCATGCAACAATGGTACAAAAATAAATTGCATAGATTTCATTAATAAAGTAATAGTACATAAATATATGGAATATTAAAAGGAATAACTGTTTCATTAAATCATATAATGAAAGATTGTAAGCTGTATGTGCATATTATTCATCTTATAAATTGTGCCTGCTTCATTTCCTATGGGTGTGGATAACGGGTGTTGTGGATACCATGAGGTATCGAATCTATAAATACCCGAAGGTATTAATACTATGGATACCCGAAGGTATCAAATCTGTGGATCCATTGGGCCAGAACTATGGTCTCATGTAGAGACAAACTATGGACTCGTAAGAGTCAGACTATAGTAGCTGTAACTATAACCCTATAGGCATGCCTATTTATCCACAACCAAGTTTTTATGTGTAGGCATAAAATCAATCACATTTCATATCTTATGAAATTGTATTCACATAATCCAATATAGCATTAATGAATGCAAAGTACTTTAATATCATACATTGAAAATCTAATGTTATACAACAATCATATACTGTCATTGTAGAGAAGTAAATTCATGCATATTATATTTTGGGGTAATAGAATCTCACCTTTCAAGTATTAAGCAAGTCTTGTAATTAAAGGGATACCTTTACTGTATAATTGTAATTTTTAGGATGATTTATAAGCTTAGGAAGGGCTTAGACAAGTTTAAACATTAATTGGAATCATAAAAGTTCAAGTATCAAAGAACAGAGGAGGGTCACAGTTACTACCAATTCATGGTAACCGTGAGCCCAGACATGTAATAGGGGTCATGGTTACTACAAATTTCTTAGTAATCGTGAGCTAGGATGCTCTTTGGTTCTGGACTACAATTGAGCTACCTCACGGTTACCAAGCCTTGAGTGATAACCGTGAAGAAGGTTACGAGATCGGGTCACGGTTACTATGGATTCCTTAGTAACCATGATCTAGCATAGGTTTTACTTCTGGACCAAAAGTTCACTATCTCACGGTTATCAATCTTAGAGTAGTAACCATAAAGTAGAACTACGAGAATGGGTCATGGTTACTATGGAGTCTTAGTAACTGTGAGCCAGGTTACATTTGAGGTTTGAACTGAAGATTTAGACACCTCACGATTACTATGAAATTCATGGTAACCGTGAGCCCTAAACCGCCCAGAGACCGATTTCTAGTCTCGACTTCTATCCCATTTTTGACCTGTAAAATATCAATTTCAACCAAAATGGCCTTCAACAAAGTTGTAGGGTTATATTCTAGTTTACAAAACACCAAAAATCATTTCAATAAGATTTGTAAATCTTTAGATATTCAAGAAAAACCACAGACTATTCATGGAGACAAAATTTACATTCACAATCAGATTTCAATACTGATTTTCACTATCAAACAGTGAAAATCAAATTTCGGTCTCTTCTAAAAAAATCAAGGTATATAAGTCTAGTTTCTATACCAACTAGAATTTTTTTTATTTGGATACATATAACTCAAGATATGAGCAAAAGAACACAAATTGGTCACTTGATCTCAAAAACATAATTTGCATATCTCATAACAAAACTTGTATTTTTCATCTCTAAGTCCCTTCCAAGCTTAAAATCAACCATAAAATATATATGAGAGAGCTTTCAAGATCTCTACCATGCCAAGACATCAAACACACACACATAAAAATCTAAGTTCTCATACCTTGTTTTAAGCTCTAACTCTTTCTTCAACTTTGGAGAGTCTCCTTCCCTTTCCTCTTGATTGATTCTCCTTCTATAGTATAAGAAACTTTCATGAATATTTCTCAAGCTAATCAAATAGCAACACATATTAAAGAAGAATCAAGGTTATCTCAAGATCAAAACCAAGTAAATCTTTCTCTTTTTCCTTACCCCAATTCAAAGAAATCTAGAGAGAGAGAGGATGAGAAAGAGTTTAGGGTTAAAGAGAGAGGTTGAAGATGAAGAGTGAATACCAAGGATTGGTCGGCCATCTCTCCATCAAAAATATCTCTCTCTCCTTCTCATTGATTGGCCCAAATGTCATCTTTAAGCAAAATTTGCTATTTGGTCCCTCATTTTGCTTTATTTCAAATTCTACCCCAAAACTTACTCTCTCACTATTCAATTAGGTCTTTATCTACACAATTATACTTAATTAAACATAGACACTAATACTTAATTAGTGCAAATTCTCCTAGGGTATAATGAGGGGCATTACAACTCTCTCCCCCTAAAAGAATTTTGTTCTCGAAATTCATACCTATATTGAAGAGCTGTGGGTACTGAGCCCGCATAGCTGCTTCAGGTTCCCAAGTTACTTCTTGTACACCATGATGTTGCCATAGCACTTTGACTAGGGAAATTTCTTTGTTCCTTAACTGTCGAACTTCCCTGACCAAGATCTGTTTAGGCTCTTCATCATACGTGTAATCAGATCTGACACTGATATCTTGTACTGGTATAATGTGTGACTCATCAGATTGATATCGTCGTAGCATAGAAACATGAAAAACATTGTGCAACTTTGATAATTCACTGGGAAGATCCAATTTGTATACTACCAGTCCAATCCGTTTCAAAATTTTATAAAGACCTATAAATCGGGGATTGAGTTTCCCTTTCTTTCTGAATCGCAACACTTTTCTCCATAGGGACACCTTTAAGAACACTTCATCACCAACCTGATATTCAATGTCCTTTCTTTTCAAATCTGCATACGACTTCTGCCTATCACTGGCTTCTTTCAATCTTTGCTTGACAAGTTGAATTTTTTCTTCGGTATCTTTAACAATGTCAGGACCTGTCAATTTACTTTCAGCTAACTCTGTCTAGCAGGAGGGAGTTCTACATTTTCGACCATAGAGTGCTTCATAAGGTGGCATACCAATGCTAGTTTGATAGCCATTATTGTACGCAAATTCCATCAAAGTCACATATTTATCCCAACTCCCAGGAAAATTTAAAACATAGCCCCTTAACATGTCTTCTAGCACTTGTATAATTCTTTCCGACTGCCCATTGATTTGAGGATGAAAAGCAGTACTAAGAAGAAGCTTCGTGCCTAAAGTTTGGTGCAAACTTTGCCAAAATTTGAAAGTGAATCTCGGATTCCGATCTAAAATGATTGAGATTGGCACCCCATGCAATCTAACAATCTGGTCTATATACACCTCAGCTAACTTGTCCATTGAATAGTTAGTTCGAATCGGTATGAAATGAGCCACCTTTGTCAATCTGTCTACTATGACCCACACTGCATCATGCTTCTTTTGAGTAGTGGGCAAACCTGTAACAAAGTCCATAGTGACATTGTCCCACTTCCACTGAGGAATGGGAAGAGGATTTAACAGTCCCGAAGGAAGTTGATGCTCTGCTTTTACTTGCTGACATGTTAGGCACTTGGAAACATACTCAGTTACATCTCTTTTCATTCCTGGCCACCAGTAAAACTGCTTCAAATCTCTATACATTTTATTGCCACTGGGATGCATAGTAAATACTGTACTATGGGCTTCTAGCAATAAAGATCTCTTCAATTCTTTAACATCTGACACACACAATCGATTTCGATAGTAGAGACCACCATCAATCCCAATTAAATACTCTATCGGACCCCCTACATGAACTGATTGAACTAATTATTGTAACTTTTCATCAACTGCTTGTGCATCTATTACTGCCTGCCTTAGATTAGGGCGAGCTTGCAATTGAGCTAACAAAGCCCCATCGGATGCAAACTTCCATTTACAATATTGTAATAACAAAGTTGCCATCATTTTCCGACTTAAAGCATCAGCCATCATGTTTGCTTTTCCTGGGTGATAGTCAACTATACAATCGTAGTCTTTGAACAATTCTAGTCATCTGCGCTGTCTTAAGTTGAGATCTCGCTGAGTAAGCAAGTATTTAAGACTCTTGTGATCTGTATAGATTCTACACCTCTCACCATAAAGGTAATGATGCCATATCTTTAAAGTAAACACAACTGCGGCCAATTATAAATCATGAGTCGGATAATTCTGTTCATAAGGTTTCAATTGCCTTGATGCATAAGCCACTACTTTACCCTCTTGCATCAACACACATCCTAATCCATTTCTCAACGTATCATTATACATAGCATATTCTTTTCCCGCTATTGGTTGGGTAAGAACCAGAGCTTCCATTAACATCTTCTTTAGATTATTAAAACTGGCTTGGCAATAATCTGTCTATTCAAATCTGGTTTCTTTTCGAAGTAACTTAGTGAGCGGAGAGGCAATAACTGAAAAGCCTTTCACAAACCGCCTATAATAGCCGGCTAAGCCCAGGAAACTTCAGACTTCTGGCACATTCTTAGGCGGTCTCCAATTTACTATAGCCTCAATCTTTTTAGGGTCTACCCTGATGCCTTTTGAAGACACCACGTGCCCAAGAAAAGAAACTTTTTTAAGCTAGAACTCACATTTGCTTAGCTTTGCATATAACTGTTGTTCTCGTAAAGTTTGCAATACTATTCTCAAATGTTCTGCATGCTCCGTTTCATCACGAGAATAGACCAGGATGTCATCGATAAACACCACAACAAACTGATCTAAATAGGGTCTGAACACCCTATTCATCAGATCCATGAAGGCTGATGGTGCATTAGTTAACCCGAAAGGCATTACTAAGAATTCGTAATGACCATATCGAGTCTTAAAAGCAGTCTTCTGCACATTTATATCCTTGACCCAAAGTTGATAGTATCCCGACCTCCGATCAAATTTAGAAAACACTCCAGCACCCCGTAACTGATTAAAGAGATCCTCAATCTGAGGTAAAGGATACTTGTTCTTCATAGTTACCTTATTGAGTTGTCTGTAGTCTATACACATTCTCAAAGTGCCATCTTTATTCTTGACAAACAATACCGGAGCGCCCCAAGGTGACATACTAGGCTTGATGAAGCCTTTATCTAACACCTCTTGTAACTAAACCTTTAGCTCCTTGGTTACTTTGTTAATTGGAGGCTTGCTCATATGTCATATGACAATTTGCCATAAAATGCTCCGTACTGCCACATTTGAAGCAAGCACCCGTGAGCATTCTATAAATGCCCTAATGTCGCTTAAAGCAATAGGTACATTATGGAGCTTGACCTCTGTCCTGCCCTGATGCAGTACCTCTACTAGATCTGGCTGAAGAAAAAGTCCCTTGTCGTCTACCTCTAGATGCAGAACGATTACCTAACTCCATTGACTGATTTCCTGGAGTCAGCCTCGATCTTTTCGCTGATGAAGAACCACCTCGAGAAAAACTTCTTCATCTTTGCTCTCTTTCTCTTTTAACATTCTCTTTTTTCTCAACCCAGATAGCTGCTTGAACCAGCTGATGATAATCCACATGATGCAAAGAAATAGGTCCTATTAAATGCTCTCGAATATGATCATTCAATCCATCTTCAAACTGGCGATACTTGAAAGTCCCAGTCAGCATAGGTTTTGGTGCATACTTGCTCAAACGACTGAATTTTTCTTCATATTCAGCCACTAACATACCTCTCTGCTTTAGATTCAGAAACTGCTTCAACCTTTCATCTTTATATGCTTCAGTCACATACCTCTTTTTAAACTCTACTACAAAGAATTCCTAAAAGAGGGAATCAGGTAGCTGAGGTTGTGTCTGAACTAGCTTCCACCAGTCGTAAGCTACTCCCTGAAGCAAGGACACAGCACATGTCACCTTTTGACTAGCTGGACATTGAACTTCTGTAAAAATTCGTTCCAATCTTTCAAGCCATAACTCGACTTTCTCAAACTCTTTCCAAGTAGAGCCTAGAAACTCTTCTGCACCATGCTTTCTGATCTCAAAAATAGGGGCCTTTGGTGCAAACATACTTTGCAAAATCAGAGCCATGTCATGGGAAATTTTCAACAAGGCTTCCCCAGACTCAGTAGCAGCTGCATCACCTCTAGTGGATGCAGAAGATTCAGGCTGAGAAGGGTTCGATTGATCAGGTAGATTGCTTTCAGCCGATTCATCTACCACCTCACGATGTCCTTCCATCTTTAACTATATCAAAAGAAACACAGGGACAACCACATTAGCCAACATCGACAAGAATTCTATATCTATGACCCTTGAAATTCCTATCGGCCAGAACCGCCTAAACCGTGCTCTAATACCAAAAATGTAATGACTATACTAGATAATCCTGATTACTATTACTAATTACATTCATTAATCCTGTAAATCCTGTGAGTTATCTATTATCGATGCATATATGAGTATACATACATTCATACTATACAAGTCATATCAGATTGAGGGTCATACTTTATCATGTTGTTAGGTATTATTTACATAACTTAATAATTACATGACTTTAAAGCGAAATATATACATCATTTAACCAAAAATATACAAAAACAAACTCATACATCAAGAAGATCTTTCTATTCTGATGTTGGCTATGGAGGCTATTGGCTTTGTCCCTGGACAAAAGGTCTAACCTGCGAACTTACACGGATAAACACCTGTGATAAGCTATAAAGCTTAGTGGGGAACAAACTAATCTGTTGATAACCACTCATAATGGTTATCACCAAGCATGCATCAATGGTACAAAAATAAATTGCATAGATTTCATTAATAAAGTAATAAAGTAATAGTACATAAATATATGCAATATTAAAAGGAATAATTGTTTCATTAAATCATATAATGAAAGATTGTAAACTATATGTGCATATTATTCATCTTATAAATTGTGCCTACTTCATTTCCTGTGGATGTGAATAACGGGTGCTATGGATACCATGAGGTATCGAATCTATAAATACCCGAAGGTATTAATACTATGGATACCCGAAGGTATCAAATATATGGACCCATTGGGCCAGAACTATGGTCTCATGTAGAGACAAACTATGGACTCATAAGAGTCAGACTATAGCAGCTGCAACTATAACCCTATAGGCATGCCTATCTATCCACAAACAAGTCTTTATGTGCAGGCATAAAATCAATCATATTTCATATCTTGTGAAATTGTATTCACATAATCAAATATAACATTAATGAATGCAAAGTACTTTAATATCATACATTGAAAATCTCATGTTATACAACAATCATATACTGTCATTGTAGAGAAGTAAATTCATGCATATTATATTTTGGGGTAATAGAATTTCACCTTTCAAGTATTAAGTAAGTCTTGTAATTAAAGGGATACCTTTACTGTATAATTGCAATTTTTAGGATGATTTATAAGCTTAGGAAGGGTTTAGACAAATTTAAACATTAATTGGAATCATAAAAGTCCAAGTATCAAAGAACAGAGGAGGGTCATGGTAATCGTGAGCCTAGACATGTAGTAGGAGTCATGGTTACTACAAAAATCTTAGTAACCGTGAGCTAGGATGCTCTTTGGTTTTGGACTACAATTGAGCTACCTCACGGTTACCAAGCCTTAAGTGATAACCGTGAAGTAGGGTTATGAGATCGGGTCACGGTTACTATGGATTCCTTAGTAACTGTGATCTAGCATAGGTTTTACTTCTGGACCAAAAGTTCACTACCTTACGATTACCAATCTTAGAGTAGTAACCGTGAAGTAGAACTACGAGAATGGGTCATGGTTACTATAGAGTCTTAGTAACCGTGAGCCAGGTTACATTTGAGGTCTGAACTGAACATTTAGGCACCTCACGGTTACTATGAAATTCATGGTAACCATGAGCCCTAAACCGCCTAGAGACTGATTTCCAGTCTCGACTTCTATCCCATTTTTGACCTATAAAACATCAATTTCAGCCAAAATGGCCTTCAACAAAGTTGTAGGCCTATATTTATATTTTTCAAAACACTAAAAATCATTTCAATAAGATTTGTAAATCTTTAGATATTCAAAAAATACTACAGACTGTTCATGGAGACAAAATAACAATCACAATCAGATTTCAATACTGATTTTCACTATCAAACAGTGAAAATCAAATTTCGGTCTCTTCTAACAAAATCAAGGTATACAAGTATAGTTTCTATACCAACTGGAATTTATTTATTTGGATACATATAACTCAATATATGAGCAAAAAAACACAGACTGGTCACTTGATCTCAAAAACAGAATTTGCATATCTCATAACAAAGCTTGTATTTTTCATCTCTAAGTCCCTTCCAAGCTTAAAATCAACCATAAAATATATATGAGAGAGATTTCAAGATCTCTCCCATGCCAAGACATTAAACACACACATATAAAAACCTAAATTCCCATACCTTGTTTTAAGCTCTAACTCTTTCTTCAACTTTGGAGAGTCTCCTTCCCTTTCCTCTTGCTTGATTCTCCTTTTATAATATAAGACACTTTCATGAATATTTCTCAAGCTAATCAAATAACAACACATATTAAAGAAGAGTTAAGGTTACCTTAAGATCAAAACCAAGTAAATCTTTCTCTTTTTCCTTACCCCAATTCAAAGAAATCTAGAGAGAGAGAGAAAGGATGAGAGAGAGTTTAGGGTTAGAGAGAGAGGTTAAAGATGAAGAGTGAAGACCAAGGGTTGGCCGACCATTTTTCCATCAAAAATATCTCCCTCTCCTTCTCATTGATTGGCCCAAATGTCATCTTTAAGCAAAATTTGCTATTTAGTCCCTCATTTTGCTTTATTTCAAATTCTACCCCAAAACTTACTCTCTCACTATTCAATTAGGTCCTTCTCTACAAAATTATACTTAATTAAACATAGACACTAATACTTAATTAGTATAAATTTTCTTAGGATATAATGAGGGGCATTACATAATACATCTAATTTAGTGTACAAGCTAGTCACTAGAATTTGTCTATGAAATTTTGAAATGCCATCTCATACAAATACTTGAAAGAGTATTTAAATCACTTTGGTAAATTATTTAAGAACTCAATTAACTTGTTTATTTAATAATGACATAGAATTAGATATATTTATGATTCTAATAGGCTTTAAAAGAGAAAATAAAGATATGTAGACTAATTTAACAATGAAAATCTGGTTTACAATATGATACAAGTATATAGAGAAATGAAAAAACTTTAATGTAAAACTAATTATGAATTTAAAGGAACTTGTAGATATATATTTAGTACTTGAACAATCATAATGAATATTACTTTTTGGAAATAATATAGTTATGATCATATTTTTATACTCTTATGTTATCAGGCGATAACCTATAGTTAAAGTGTTATGTACTTACACATATTTGCATATTCACGTGTGTATTTAAGATTGTATATCTAAATGTCTATATATATATACACATACATATACGTATCTATATGTGTGGATAGATATGAACAAAATTATAAGCACATAAGGATTAAGTGATAACATTGGAAAAAAGGTATGATGTGTATAATTGAATAATAGTTATTAAATATAATAATTTGATCATATATGTTCAACACACGAATTTAAGCTTGATAAATGATGATGTGTTGTAACTATAAGATGTATAGTATTGTTACACAGTGGATGGTATAGATGTGCGTTTATGAAATAATAATAATAATAATGCATATACATGTTGTTTCTATATAATTCTAGTGATGATAAATATATCATAAAAGGATGTTAGTAATGTATGTGTATGTAAACATGAAGATATAAACATGCTATTATATGAATCTAATTGTAAAGTACACTTCAAAGGTGAATATATTACATACATGTACACACATAGCATATGATTAAAGGAATTCAATACAATATGGTGATAAGCATCATTATCATACATATGTGAAAGAGTTACATGTTTTCGAACAAATTTCAAGTATAGTAAAATATTACTCACAAGGTGTATATGATATGATAGTTACAGAAAGTTTATACATGAACATGAATATATGTATATATGATGATCCTGTACATAGATATACATGAGTGTACATGGACATATATGTATATGATTGAACACAATAAAGTACGATAAAGAAAGTTAAAGCAAAGAAAATTATTTACCTGTGTTTGTGTCTAGGTTGTGGATATATAGGCATGCCTATAAGGGTAATTTCGTAGTTGCTACCGTCATCCCTTATGGGACTACTGTGGACCCCATTTGGGTTTTTATATAGTATAGTTTGATCTCGTTTAGGTCTTTAGCCTACTCCATTTGAGTCCGCTTGACCGGTCTACCGTACAGTTTCATCCCCGTAAGGGACTACCATTTAAATACCTTCGGGTATCTTATTCAGGTGCTACCGTTATAATTAAATAGTTTCGTACGCTCGAGTCCCACCGTCATATTTTTAACCCATTATCTACTTCTTTAGAATAGTGCAGGCGTAATTCAAAATAAAGGAAAAACATCATATTATGATAAAAGGTTAAAGAAGTATGACGGTTCTTATGTTGATCTTCATATGATTCTTATATAAAATCTCTATATTGCATATGGAATTTGTGATACTAAAAAAGTTACATTTTATATATGCACATTTGCTGCATATAGAATCCCATGTACATATTTGAATAATAAGCTAGATGCATAATGAACTTGTGCTGTAATAATGTCTAGTCAATAACTGTGTTGGTGAAAATATATTCTCTATAGTTATATGTTACTTGTTTTAGGTGGTTAAATGACGTGTGTGACTCTTGTATACGATAGTGATGAAATCCTGGATGTAATTTCATGGTGTTTCTTATACTTAGGAATACAAGATATAAGTATTGGTATATGTATAGTAATGCTTTTGAACAATAGTATTGGCTAATATGTATTCATTATAACTACATGCTTCTCACTTAACACTGTGAAATAAAATAAGATATATGTGTGACTCCTTGCTTGTTGATATTAATGGGTTATGATCTCATAAGTATGGGCAAGTAATACATACACGAAATAGGAGTAAATTGGTATGTCAATGTAATAGCAAAACAGAATGGTATCTAATTATGAAAGAGAATGGTATGATAACGATAACAAGAATTTATTGAGATAATATATGAATTGAGTTCATGAGATGTATTTGTATATGATGATGTCTCTTATAGATTATTATTATTTATCTATACACAGGGATGCAATTTTGTTAACTTAAGGTCTATAATTTTAAAATGACTTTTATGAACATAAATTGATATTATCATACCTTTAAGAAAGTTAAGTAAAACATAGTGATTAATTGAGTTTGAAATTAAAGGACTCAAGAGTTATAATTGAGGTATGTGAATATTTGTTAAGTAAATGATAACTAATAGGAACTTTTGTAAGTGTTTGGCATTGAATATAAGAATAATTTAAGAGTGTAAATAGTTTTAAAAGGTTATGATTTGGATAATGCTATATCAAATGATTGGATTTCTATGCTCAAAGATATGCTTGTATGTGTTTGCATTTTGACGACCTACAAAGAGGTCGTCCTCATATTTTATGATCTTCACTAAGCTTTATAGCTTAGCATGGGTGTTTTATCTTTGTAGGTTGCAAGAGAGTTTCTTTTCAGGGATAATATTTTCAGCAGGAAGGCCAACACAAGTCTTTAAGAGAGACAGAAAGTATAGTTTTTAAGATGAGATCTTTTATGAAGAATTTTATTTGTATTGGAATATTTCGTACAATATAGAGGCTTTATACTTTTAAATATTATATTATTTAAAAAGATTGTAAAGTATATAGTAAAGTTTTTAATAGTATAGTATTTATGTTGGATTAAGATTTATATATATAGATCTCTGTATAATATTGGTAAGATATAATAGTGTAGAAAAACATGTTTAATGGTTCAGGATAAAGTATTCTAGCTATGATTAGGATAGGGGTGCTACACAGATGCTGTTAAAGAATACTTTATAGTGATTTTACACTATAATGCAGTTGTATGTAAGGAGGAATATTATGGTGGTGAAGTTTATTATTTTGAATGGTGTGATATCCATTTGGTTAATATTAGTTTATTTGATAAATGGTTACATATATTACATACTAATGGATTTGTGAGGTACTATTATAAACCTCCTGGACATTTTTTTTTGGGGCTCATTGAGGCTTTTAGACAGGGACAATGATCTTTTTGAGATGTGTTTAATTGTTGAGTTATTGCAAAATACAGAAATAGATGTATATGTCAATCATTTCTCTAAGGATATGTTAGCAGATTTGGAGGAGGATTGTATTCCTTATAAGAACTATCTAGTTATGCCTGGGGCAGTAAATAAGGAGCAAGTTGATTTGGATCATAAAGTTAATACAAGGGCCATAGGTGATGAGCAGGTTTATTTGGATTATGAACTTGATGCAAAGGCAGTAAGTGAGAAGCAGGTTGATTTGGATCATGAAGTTGATGCAGAGGCAGTAGGTGATGAGCAGGTTGAGCCTAAAAAGATCATTTTTAATGATCCACATTATAACATTCCGGTTGATGATGGTGACTTTCTAAAAGTTGTACTTTCTAAAAGATGATAATAAGAAGGATAGGCCAATTGGTAGTGTAAGCAGCCAACAAACAGCTAAAATTCACATAGGTGATATAGATTTTGAAGATGAATCTGAATAGTGTGACTCAGAAGAATTGAATTCAGGAGTTAATAGTGGTGAGAAAAGTGTTAAACATATGGATAAGCCTATTTTACTTCATGGAATGAAGTTTTAAAATTTTGATCAATTCAAAAAAACTTACAAAAATTGGAGCATTAATAATAGGTGAAATTTATGGTTTCCTATAAATGATAAGTTGAGGTGTATATACAAGTGTAAGGATCCATTATATGAATTCAAATTGTATGCTTCAAGGATGATCTCACAGTTCAAATCAAAACATCTAATTTTTTGCACTTATGCTCTAAGATATTCAAAAATAGAAATCTTACATCATAATATATTGCAAGCAAATATATTTACTTTAAATATTTATTATAAATATTGAATAACTTGAAAATATTATTTTATGATTCATATTTAATGATAAATATATTTTTTAAAGTATTTTTATATAATTATATTTTTATAATATTTATAAAAAATTTTAAAAATAATATTATTTAAAAAAAGTACAAAATTCAATTAAATTATTCGAACCAAAAATCCTTTTCCTCTCCTGTTATTTATCTTGTCTTGTTTTAATAACATTGCTATTTTGCTTTGCAATTTGATTTTTGTGGTTGAGGGTACTTGATTACAATTATTACAATTCTTTCTCCTCCTTTTTCTATTTAAAAAAAGAAAATGGGGTCGGCGTAATAAAGTAGCGTGGTAATGAAGTAGCGTGGGATGGGATTAATAGGGCACCGTTATTAATGGTTGAATTTTGCACTTTCTGTACAAAAGCTTAGCCCGTGACCGTCACCGACTTCAACTTAACTTTTGAATTTTCATGTTTTCAGTACGTTAATTCACATGGTTTTTGACTTTGCTTCTTTAATAGGGATACCCTACACCCTATCTAATTTGCTTCCACTTTAAACATTGTATATTGTTTTCATTAAAATTCTGGTTGTAACGGTTAAAAGGGCAATTACATTTGCCGTCATATACTAAATTTGCAGTGTTGAGAAATCATAAGACATACGAGAAACAATAGACGGGAACACACATATATCCACATACATACTAAATGCATATTTAGTGAAAAAAAAG
Organism: Excoecaria agallocha; assembly: GCA_037975025.1. Classification (NCBI taxonomy): domain Eukaryota; kingdom Viridiplantae; phylum Streptophyta; class Magnoliopsida; order Malpighiales; family Euphorbiaceae; genus Excoecaria; species Excoecaria agallocha. Next base: position 25,463,039 of record CM075816.1, read on the forward strand.
AAACTATATATATATAAAAAAGATGGTTAAATTTAAATTTTACTCAATTTGACGAATAGTTAAACTTTTAACTATTTAAATTACATATAATTTCCAATAATACATGATTATTGTGAATAAAATTTTAATGTGTAAAAGGGTATAAGTATTTTATTAAAATTATGGAGTAATGTATGCACTTTGCAGAATTTACGTGCACCATAATTTTTTTTGTTTGTCAGATTAAAGTATGTCATAGATTACTACTTTTTTCGTTACTTTGTAAGCATCATTTATGACTCTTGACATACAGATTAAAAAAATAACTAATATATTTTAGTATTAATAAAATAAAATTTGACTTTATCTGTAAGAAAAAGAGCAAGCAGTTAAAGATCAGATCGGATAAAAGAACCTGCAAAATAGAGTGCTCGATCGGATCCGGACGTTAGCACTCCGAGCTTAAGTGAGTAGCTTTTAGAGAAAGAGTGCTTAGAGAGAGAGAGAGTCTCAGATGTTCAATACCTGGAGCCATCATATTTTTGACTATTTATAGGAGTTATTTGGAGGAATACTCGAGTATTTTGGGGAGTAATAACCGGCAGTTGGAGTAGGTGAGCAGCAATATGACAGGGAGCAAGTGGAGAGTATGGACGCAGGCTTGTATCAGTGGGTTGTCCCATCGGTTCGATCGAACATCAAGCCTCTTTGTCTTGTCTTCCAGCTCACGCTTTGCCTTTTTTGTTATTGGACTTGGGCCCTGCCAAATTTCATTGGGCTACCATGATTGGGCTTTTGAGAACTTTATTTGCCTTTTTCCTTGGAAAAAGAGACCTAGGATTTCCCTCAAGATATAATCTCCTTTCTTCTCTATTATGCATTTGAGCCAGGGATGACTAAAAGCTTTTTTAAACAATTCACCATTAATAACAGAATAACTCAGGGATTTTCGAGATATCTTTCGAGCTTTCGCCTTATCTTCAGGCAATTGCCCTATTTGCAGGTATCGCTTGATGGAGCTCATCCACGTTTCCTGAACTGGCTCAATTTTCATCATTTCTGGTTCGTCTAAGGAGGAGGTTGGTTGGTTGATGATGGTTATACTTTCTTCCACCACCCCTTGTTCAAAACAAAATATTTTGGCAAGCCGATCAGCTGCTAAAGTTTGATCTCTTAGCACCCTTTGTAGGACCCATTTGGACCCGCATTCTTTTAACAACTTGAGTGCCGCCTTGACCTTTCCTAAGTATCTCATCATGTTGGCTTCTTTAGCCTCGAAGGTGCATGAGACCTGGCTCGTTACAAGCTGGGAGTCGCTTTTGATGACGACTAAATTCGGTAGGATGGCATGGAGCAGTCTCAGCCATTGCAGAAGTGCCTTGTATTCTACCATGTTATTTGAAATTTTAAAGCTAAGTTTTATTACATACCTTATAACAATGCCCAAATGGCCCATTATTACGATGCCTACGCCTCCTCGGTTGTCATTAGCAGCTCCATCTACGATCATTTTCCATTTTGCAGGTTGTGGGTGACCGGTTACTTCTTCGCCAGAAAATTCGGCGATGTAATCTGCCAAAGCTTGAGCCTTGATTGCTTTTCTGGGCTCGTACCTCACATCCCATAATTGGAGCTTGATTGCCCAGTCCATCATTTTTTCCTCCAAATTTGGGGTCTGGAGAACTTTTCTGATCGATTGACTTGATTGGACGATTATCGTATGTGCTTCAAAGTATTATCTTAGCTTTTTTGTGTATATCATGAGGGCAATGATGAGTTGCTTGACTGGGCCTTTTTCAACTCTAGGCCTTTGAGCACTTGGCTCACATAATAAATAGGTAATTGCCGGGTTCTTTTTTCTTTGATCAGGACACCTGCAACAACTTTGTCAGAAGTTGATAAGTATAAATATAAATTTTCACCTGAAAGTGGTCGGCTAAGCAATGGTGGATTGTTGAGGAATTTCTTTAGTTCATCGAAGGCTTTCTGGCAATCAGCATCCCAGTTGAAAGCTTCATTCTTTCTCAATTTTTTGAAAAAGGGGTGCATCGTTTGGCCGAGGAGGAGATAAACCATCCAAGAGCTGTTATTCTGCCGTTCAGCTTCTGAACATCCTTTACACTGCTTGGCGGTTGCATCTCTAAGATGGCTTTTATTTTTTTGGGATTAGCTTTAATGCCCTTTTGGGAGGCCATAAAGCCTAAAAATCTACCTGAGGGCACCCAAAAAATGCATTTATCAGGATTGAGCTTCATCCAGAATTTATTCAGCGTGTTAAAGATTTTTTCCAAGTTGGCAGGATGTTTCTCGGGGCTTTTGCTTTTGACGATCATATCATCCACGTAAATCTCCACATACTGCCTGATTTGGTCATTGAAAATCTTGTTCATTAAGCGCTGATATGTGGCACCCGCATTTTTAATTCGAATGGCATGACCTTGTAGCAAAAGGTGCCATCATCCGTGTTGAAGCTTATTTTCTCCTGGTCCAACAACCACATCATAATTTGGTGGTATCCAGCATACACATTGAGGAGGGAGTAGATGGTGTGACCCGCAGTGGTGTCCACCAACTGGTCTATGCTGGTTAGGGGATAGCTGTCTTTTGGGTATGCTTTGTTAAGGCCTATGAAGTCAATGCATATTCACAGCTTCTTTGATTTCTTTTTGATCAGAACAACATTGGCCAGCCATTCGGGATAGTCAACCTCTCGGATTGTTCCCGCTTTTAGTAACCTATCTACCTCCTCGAAGATAAATCTCTTACGATCAGGAGCATGTCCTGGAAACTTCTACCTAACAGGCTTACAGGCTGGATCCACATTAAGTTTGTGGGTGATTACGTTGGGGTCGATCCTAGTGATGTCTTCCGGCTTCAAAGCAAAAGTTGCCTGGTTGATCATTAATACCTGCATAACGGCCTCCTCAACCTCCGTGCTCATGTTGGTGCCAATTTGGATGGCCTTGCCTTTCACAACCATCCTTGTCTTGGTTTCTTCTGCAGGATCGATTCTCGATTCCTCCTACTGCTCCAGTCGTTCCAGACCCAGTTTTGCCAATATGGCTTCTTTATGGTGCTTGATCATGGCAATATAAGCTTCCCTTGATTCCTTTTGGTCACCTCTTAGGATAGCAACGCCTTCCTTAGTTGGGATTTTCATTACCATGTAACGGATGTTGGTCACAACCTTAGTTTGAAATAGTAGAGGCCTACCAAAAATGGCGTTATAAGCAAAAATCATATTAATAACCATAAATGTTACCTTGCAGACGTGGGCGAGAGCTTCTTGGCCAAGCTCGACGAATAGATCAACCGACCCTACCACTGGCACCATGGCATTGCCCAATCCGATCAGCGGCATGCCGTTCGACTTGAGCTCTTCGATCGGAAACCTATTGCTCTATAGGCTTATAGTGTAAGCACATTTACAGCACTTTCATTGTCCACCAATATCCTTTTTATATCAAAATTGTTAATTCGCGCCCTAACGACAGGGGCATTTTTTTGAGAAAACATTACATCTCGTGCATCCTCACAGGATATGGTGACTGGGGTTGGCCGTTCGGACTTATAGGAGATATAGACAGCCTTACCCTTTCTTTTTCTGGAGAGGTTCTCTCAGTAGAACGACCCTTCGGTGATCATATTTATAACACCAACATACGATCGGCGCGGGTTTACATTCTTTTGCTTTCTTCGCTCATCGTCGTCGTCGTCATCTTCAGAATCTTCTTTCTTATGGTTCGATTATCTACAGGAACTTGCCCCTCGAGTCGGACCCACAAACCTCTTGAGGTATCCTCCTTGCAAGAGTCGCTTAATTTTTTCCTTCAACTGATGGCATTTGTCAGTTGTATGACCGATGTCCCTATGGAACTTGCAGTATTTATTATGGTTTCGGATTCTTCTGATCTTTTCGTCCATCTTCCTGAGCCAATTCACCTTTTGGTAGTTCTCCTGAATCCACATCAACACCTGTGCGGGGTTGGTGTTGAGCAGAGTGAAGGTTCAGGCCTGCTGACTAGCTCCTCGATTGCTCCACCTCTTTTCTTTTTCCCAAGTTTCTCGAGGTGGAGGCTCTCTCGGGACTCCTTGCAATCCATTCGGATATTGGAGCTCGGTTGAATGACCGTCCGTCTGGGTGCTATAGCCTATCCATAACATTGCCCCTTCTACCTCGGCTAGACCTAAGGGCGTCATCCAGCTGAATGTGTTGCCTAGCTCTTTCCATCAAGTCGGAGAAGCTGATTGGCGACTTTATTGTAATGGACTCAAACAATGGCCTATCAGCAGTGCCATTGGCTAGGGTGGTGGATGCTATTTCCACACTTACATTTCTTAACTCCGATATTGTGGCTTGAAACTTATCGATGTAGTTTCGAAGACTTTCATCGGTTCTCTGATAGAAGTTGCATAGATCACTTATAAACTTTGGTGCTCGTGTCTGTACAATAAACCGTGTAATGAATAGCTCCTTTAGCTATTAAAAAGAGGTTATTGAACCCTGCAGGAGCTCATGGAACCATGTGAGAGTGTCTCCTTCCAATATGGTGGGAAATATCTTGCAGGTAATTTTTCATCGTAGGTGTATACCTGCACTTTCGTTAGATATTCAACACGATGAGTAGCGGGATCAGTTTTATCTGTGTACCTGTCCATCATTACATCTCGCCATTTGGAAAGTAGCTCTGACTTCATGATTTTCCTGCAGAATGGTGAGCCGTATTGCCACAGGAGTTGTCCTCAAACGCTCCTTTTTTGGAGCCTGTCAGGCCAAAATGCTTGAGTTTCTGCTTTAACCATTTTTCCTCCCTACTCATGGTAGTCGAGGCAAACTCATCCCGCCGTCCCTTGATGCAGTTGTGATTTGACGTGCATATGAAAGATAAATCATCCCCAATAGATGAAGTAAAAGATCTACTAGAGATGTACGGGGAATCCCTGCTTAAGGACTCTACTAGAGATGTACGGGGAATCCCTGCTTGAGGACATTGTGCCCTTCCCCTTGTCATACCTACTTGGGGTTCTGGCTCCCATCCTCCTACTATCATATGAGCCATTGGTTCATTGATGAAAATTCCCTTATTCTTCTTTTTTTTAAAGTCTTCGGCCATGAAATCCGTTTCATGACTTCTTTCATGAGTTATGGGTATTTTATCCTTTTTTAAAGTTTGGACTTTGCTTTTAGTGAAATAACTAAGAATGACGCGTATGTCCCTGATGGTAATAGGGGTATCTTTCGATTGCCGCACGACTACATTGTTGAATTCTGGAAAGAGATTGCCCCTAATAAGGGATTTGGGAGACCCCTCTCTCCTTTCTGAGGGCCTAGATCTGTCCTGACTGTGGTGATTGTACTCTCCCGGAGTTTCATGTTCATTAGATCTTTAACCTGCCATTTTCTCTCAACGAAAGCACTAAATGATAAAACAGATTTTGGCTTTACCTGTAAGAAGGAGAGTTGATAGTTGAAGATCCGATCGAATGGAAGGACCTGCAAAATGGAGTGCCCGGTCGGATCCGGGCGTTAACACTCTGAAGCTTAAGTTAGTAAATTTTAGAGAAAGAGTGCTTAGAGAGAGAGAGAGTCTCAGATGTTCAATACCTGGAGTCATCGTGTTTTGGGCTATTTATAGGAGTTATTTGGAGGGGTATTCGAGTACCTTGGGAGGCGATAATCGACAGTTGGAGTAGATAAGCCGCGATGTAATAGGGAGTAGGTGGAGAGTATGGATGCTGGCTTGTGTCAGTGGGTTGATAGGATGTACTGTTCCATCGGTCCGATCGGACATCAAGCCTTACTGTCTTATCTTCCAGTTCACGTTTTGCCTTTTTTTTTGTTATTGAACTTGGATCTTGTCAAATTTCATTGGGCTATCATGATTGGATCTTTGAGAATGTATTTTTTTATAGTTATAAAGTATTATAAAAAAAATATTAGTAATTGATTCTATTGTTTTTTCGTTAATTAACATAGAAAAAAATGATAACATATATATAAATATATTTAGAATACCAAGACAAGTATAAAATAAGAAATGTGTATTAAATTTTTTTAAATTATGAAAAATGAATTAAATTTATTGTTAAATTCTGAAAAATAACGCTTAAAACGAAAAATAGTTTCCAAAAACGACACTTGAAGTAAACAAAAGTAGCAAAAAAGATTAAGTACGTAAAAGTTTTTTTTTTTTATTACATTTGTATTAAAATGTACATATTATGAACCATAGGTATGTAGTTTCTGGCCATCACCCATTAGGGTTAAGATTTTTTATTCAAAAATTAGAAAAAAAATTCAAAAAAAAAAAACTATAGTTGACAAATTAATTGCTTAGATAGACTACCGAAAGGCCGAAAGAAGTTATTTCAAGACTTAGAAAGGAAAACAGTAGTCTAGTGGCCTGCCCAACCGCTGGTCAAATAGTTAATATTGTTAATAAAAGTTTCTGAAAATAACCAGGTCATGCATGCTCTCTGCCTCCTTCAACCGCCACGTGTACAACAATATCCTTACCATCACATTACTCATTATTTTATCAAAAGAAATTCTTGATTGCCAAGATTCGGTCAATAAATTATTTTATTAAAAAAATCTCAGTAAACAAATTAGAAATTCACAGTAGATTAATATGAACTCGCACGTTGAGTAATACTTAATTATGGAATATTAATTAAAATCTTATAATTAATGAAAAAATAGAAAAGAAAAACAACTTGCATTGTCTACCCAATTCTTGCTAATCCAAATTAACTCATTTCTATTTTTGTTAGATTAAAGGAAAATAAATTAATTATACGTTGGAATTAATTGCAATATTTTCTTTTCATAATATAGTCTAAAAGAGCATAATTACTCCATGCATATACATGTCATTAAAATAGGATAAAAAGAAACAGAAAATAAAAGGGATAATACATATAAATTCTCCCTTAAACTATTATTATTTATTAGATTTCCCCCCTAAACTAATTGTATGTTAGATTACTCTCATAAATTTGTTAAAAATATTATATTAGCCACTTAATTTTTTTTTTAAATGTAAAAAATACACTATATATTATTGAAAATATTAAATTACCCCCTAAAACTTGTTAAAAATATCAAATTATCCTTTTGATATTGTTTGATACATGTTTTTCATACATTTTTTGTGAACTGATACGTTTTTTATAAAAGAATAATCTAATATTTTCAATAAATTCAGGAAAAAACTCTGATAAATAGTGATAGTTTAGGAAAAAATTTATATATTAACCCAAAATAAAAAGAAAAAGGTAATTAAGTAGCATTTTTCTAGCAAATATTACGAATATTTAATTGTTGATGTGGAAAAGAAAAATTAAAAAGAAATAATAATAAAAGCAAGCAAGACTGTTAGATGGTAGAGATTCCATAAAAGTTAAACCAACCAGTCTAATTATCAGAATCAGCCCCCTTATCCCCCATTTTTAACAATTCTTAGGTATCTGAAAGTCAGATACTAACCATGCGCATGAATTTAAAAGAAAGCTAAAAGCCAGCAGGTGACAAGAATTCGAATCTACAGTGAAATATAGTACGTTCATGTCTTATTTATTTTATATTTTTCTGAAACTCAGATTATTTGCAGCTTTAAAGCTTCTAAATTATATTTAATTTCTAGATATGAAACACGTCAAAATTCAAATATCATATGGTTTTGAAGTTTATTTATTTACAGTTTTCAGATGTTTGTAATTGCTAGGGTTTAATGCTCAACTTTCATATCTGCCAGTCGTCGTCGTCTTCTTCTTCTTCAAATTTGTATAGTACTATACATCGCGTTTTTGAAATATGAGCCCCGTCGGATTGAAAACATTGGATCCTGCATCTTTGCATTCTTCTTGGCAATGAATTTAGGCTGATTTTGTGTGATGCTTATTGGCTTTGCATGTAATGGCGTACGGAAGCCAAGTCTTTTTGCTTCATTTTTCAGAAAGTCACTGAATTATATATATATATATATATATATATATATCTTTGTTAACAATTACAAATTTTTAACTATCCAAAATTTGATTTTCTATCTGTCAACGAATTTGTACTTCATTGGCTTCATTCATAAACACTTGAATTAAGTAAGAATTATTAAAAAAATAAAAATAAAATAAAAAGTTAGAAGAAAAATATATATTCATCATTAACATGAATGGCAGATACTAACATTTGGTTACTTCAAGTTCTTCAGTATTTATTCATTTTAAGTAATTTTATAAATTAATTATTTTTTAATAGATTGACATAAGTCGGGAATACGATTAATTAGAATATGACGTATTTTTTCGTTTTTGGTGACCGGAAAAAAAAGGTTGACAATTTGATAAACAAATAATCACTACAAGAAAATTTGTAAATAGCAACGGAAATTAGCAACCGAAAATAGCAACGGGAAATTCGGTTGCAATTTTGGCAGTTGGTAAATTTAGCAATCGAAATATTTTCCGTTGGTAATTTAGCAACGAAAATTAGCAACGAAAATATATTCGGTTGCTAAAAATACAAACCGAATATCCATTGCTATTTTTGTTTGCTAATTTTTATTAGCAACGGAATCTAAATTCCGTTGCTATATCTAACCAATGTACATTTTGATTAATTGGTCAACATTACCAACCGAAATTAAATTTCGTTGCTAAATTTAGCAACGGAATATGAATTCGGTTGGTAAATTTAGCAACCGAATTGTAATTCCATTGCTAAATTTAGCAACGGAATGTTTGTTCGTTAGGTAAATTTAGCAACTAAATTGTAATTTTGTTGCTAAGTTTAGCAACGGAATGTTTGTTCGGTAGGTAAATTTAGCAACTGAATTCTAATTCCGTTGCTAAATTTAGCAACGGAATATGAATTCGGTTGCTAAATAAAATTTGACTTTAGCCATTATTTATAACATTATAAATTGTAAAATTATGCTAGTTTTGTTAGATTGGCATAATATTTTAGTTAAATCAAATTATTTATTTATAAATAAATATAATTCAAATTCATTATGAAAAGAAAATATTGTTATTGATAATATAATATTAAAATGGTAATGCACAAAAATTAAAATCCTAAAAATATATTATATTACTTTAAAGTAAAATTCTATGAAATCCATAATAAAAACAGCAATAACAATCTAAAAATAAAAGTCTAAGTTATGTAGCTGGTGGAGGTGAAGGAGACCATAATAAAAACAGTATAAAATCAATATCAATAACAATCTAAAAATAAAAGTCTAAGCTATGTAGCTGGTGGAGGTGAAGGAGAACGATTTGACTGCTGGGCACCCTTGGTTTCTAAATCTTCTACTCGATTCTTTAGTTGGGTTATAGTATCCATCAACATGGTGAGTGCGGTCTCTAGCTGAACGACTTTTTGAGAAGATTCGCATCGCTTACTACAAGCAGCTATATATGATGTAGAGGAATTCGAATGTGAAGTATTTGCAATTGAACCTAAACCAAAAATCCTCCCACGATTATTCTTACCACCAACTACTTGAAGAAAAATCTGACTCTCATCAACACTTTTAGAGCTCTGCTACTGTTGAATGAGAGTCTCTTGTATTTGCTCCTATCATTACAATAATTAAAATTAATTAGTTATATTTTTATAAAATAATTAATATTGATGTATAAATTTAACATACATTGAGTTGTCTACAACGGGTATTGACGAATGTCTGACTATCATGCTTTTTTGTGTGAGTGTGCATAAAAACTTTAGGATATGTAGGCTTTCTACCCATAGTTATTTCCTGTATAACAAGCAATAAGAAATAATAGTCAAAATACCACTGTTCATTCTACAATAAGGGGAAAAAATTTCACAATTACAACTAAAAAATAGAATAAAGAGTAATCTATTTAAGAATTTAAGTGAAAATGACAACAAGGAGAACATCCCTCCTTCAACTAAAAGAAGAACACATGAAGGTAAATCAATAGGTTTTTTTACCATTTCAGCTCATCATGAGTGTTATTAAGTTTCTCACAGCAAGAATGTAGCATTTAGATTTACAAGCAAGAAACAGATTGTAGCTCAAAGGTATAGGAAAATTAGCCTTTTACCACAACAATAACTTGAGTTTTGAAAGAAAAAAGAAAAAAACAATTTAAATGAAAGGTAGATGAAGGACAAAAACAAACACATATAAGAGTTTAATTTATCTTCTAGAAAAACACACCATGAAAGAAATAGTGTCATACTGGATACATAAACATATGAAGCATAATCTCTCGAGGACATTCTCTAAAGCAACAAGGCTCAACCTCTGAAGTACATAAAAAAAGCCATAAAGCACACTCAATGTAGTAACAAGGGTCAACTTAAAGAAGTGGAAAAAATAATAAGTAGATCATCAATGGAGCTTCCAAACTGTCTTCAGCAACAACATCTAAAAGGATTTTTTTTTCCATGAATAATTTTAATCTCAATACCAACAGACTAAAGTTTGCATGTTAAAACGAAAAGGATTCAACTCAAAGCATATCTATTTGGCCAAATCCTCTTGTTTGGAAAACTCATAATTAGTAAATGGTCAACTATGCAGTACTTGAGTTCTAACATCTAAACCTCAAACTAAAACAAATTTTATCCTTTCAAGTTCCAGGTCAATCAAAGTTAGAAAAGCATAGTAGGGAATTTTATCTATTTTCCAAATTTAGCAGCTTCAATTTGCATTTAGTAGCTAAAATGAGCAGCAAACCAACCACATTCAGCCATCCAATAGAGCTAAGCAATAGTGAAAAATAAAATAGCACATTCAGCCATCCAATAATTATACGTTTATAGAATAAAATATAAGCATAAAAGTCAGATACTTACCAGTTTAGCTGCATGCTCGTGATGGCTTAAAGTTCCACTAGTGTGCACGGCTAGACTCTCACCATCTGAGCCTGCCTGCCTATTTGAAGAATTCCTATCTGAACTGGCAATTGCTTTGGGTGTTGCCCAATATTGCTTCCAACGATTTCATATTTCTTCAAAAATAAAATTAGGTCGTTGACCACCCTTGTGTAAATTACATAGAAATTCTTTATATCGTTGGCGGGCCCGCTTTTCCCAAACTCCATAAATAACATCATTAAATTTTGAATCCCAAAAAAATTCTTTCTGAAAAAAAAACATAAATATTGCAAAGTACAATAGATAAAAATGAGTGAATTCCATACTGGTTTAGCAATCAAGTCACACTAACAAGATTTTCACTTAATTGCACATCTTACATTGACAATTTAAAGAGGAATTACCTTGCGAGAATGTTGAATAACATACATTAAAAATATGGAAACTAATACAAAATTTTCATTAAAGCAAATGAACAAACAGGTTTATCAATCATACAACTCTATTCTAATAGAAAAAATTATATTGAAGTCTCCAAAATGCAATGTGGTGTTTATTGGTCATTCACAAGTTCGAAGAAAGTAATATATGAATAATTTCATTTGGATTGTGAGTAACGATAATGAAAATATAAACTAGTGTTTCTACATGAATGAGTTGCTGCTGCGCTAATAAAGCCATGAGCCAACAGCTCGTTGTCTCTTGCTTTATCCTGTTTGTGCAATTGTATCAATTTGTGTAGACTACTGAGACTGATATTTACCCTTTTTTGTTCCAAGTGTGGAAACTAGTGACTTCTATGAAGTTAAATTTAGTGATTTTCTTACTCTCTACACTTGTGTTGATGCGTAGCTAAAATTTCAGCAAGTTGATATGCTGGACATTTGTGCAAACCCAGTTTGCATTAGGGAATCTGCAGACAGCTAATTGAGGGAGGCTTTTATCGCTCACTCAATTGTGGCTTTTATAACTTATATTGTAGAATAAAAAATCAGATTTACAAAAATACAAATAAGGTACATAGAAACATGAAAACCAAATATGAGATTAACAATTTCAAATCTCGATTTATTGACATAAAAAATCTAAGGAATTAAAAAAACACAAAAATAAGAACAACAAATAAAATTTAAAAGTCCAAATCGGTATCAATTTGAAAATTATTATAGAGAATTGCTAAAAAAAACCCAAAAAAAAAGTTGAAGATGCAAAAATTAAACCTAAAGGAGGAGAAAGTGGAAGGAGGAGAGCGCCTGTAAATTTAAATTAAAATCACAATTAAATACCTTTATTAGTTTACATTACTGGTTATCACTCATCCTTCAAAATCATTAACACATCGTTATGATAGCTAATATAATAAATGCCTCAATATGTGAAGCAATTTGTGAAAAGCCAATTCAAATTCATTAATACCTACGTGCGTTCTTGAGCTTTGAATCTTGCATGGAAATCAGATGGAACACATCGAATGTCAGTCAGCATAATATCACCTTCATTCTTCTGACAACCAAAAAAAAATCAGGCAAGAAATAATTACATTATCAGATTTGTTTGTGTATAGTTTCATTAGCAAAGTACAATATCAGTCACCGGCCAAGGTAATAAATAAAGCATAATGTGAAATATTCAAGAAATGGCTAGAGTGAGAAAAATGTGGAAGACAAATTCCTGAAACTTGCAAAATATTAGAGCCACACCTATAAGAAATGGTTCACAGCTCTTCTAACTACTACTGGTTCATGAGGTGGTAATTGCAATTTTATTGGATAAAAAAAGTGAATCAGTAACAAGAACAGTAAATATGAATGTCGGTCCTTTCAGTGATCATGCATTTACATGTATACAATTAGTATTGACATTTGCAAAGGATATTTCAGCAACTTCGACTATATTGCACTTGCATTTCTATGCAAACGACAAAGTTCCCACCAAGTAAGAAAATAAAAACATTGACTGCAAATACAAAGCATGGGAGCTCTCATCCAGACAAATGCGACACAAAATTCGGTAAAGCAAACACTAAACCAAGATTTTGAAGTCTTACCAAACAGGTTTATCAAAACTTTGACATTTGGGAATTCATCGACAAAAAATAAACTGAACTTTTAATAGCAAGTTTATCAATCATACGCCTCTATTCTATCTAAAACTCAAAATTCACAAGTCAATTGCCTTCAATTTCGAACCCACATCAGATTCACAAGAAGAACAATGGAAAAAATTAAGGTTAAACAATGTAAAAATTAGAATTGAACAGTAAAGATATATACCTGAACTAGCTAAAATGGATAAAACAAACCAAGAAATGTTTTGAGAAAGAAAAAGGAGAGCCCGTCTGTGGCGAGTTGCAGCAATCTGATCAACCTATCACTTCAAGAGCCTGGAACAAGCAATTAAGTGTTATTGCCTATAGCATCTGAACCATGCATTGTGAATTTATTCAAACAAATCAATAGGACTCATTCAAAGATGGGATAATGTTCTGACCAAAGAGATAAAAAAATTTTACTCAAGTTCAGCCCAAAAGCACATGAGTTGGAACAAAAGATATTGCATGTTAACATGATTTATTGTGAGACTGCAAACCTGATGTACTCACCTTCTGGATGACATGAGTTCGGACACATAACATCATCTTCAGATGAAGGGATTTAAAATTAAAGTTTTCAATGTGATGAAAGCAGCATCTTTTATTTTTTTAGTTCATGAATCCTTGAAGTGTGGATTTGAAAAAAATTGAGAACATGCAATCTGTGATTCACCTTAAACAGATTATCAGCAACAGCAGTGAATATCATAAATATAAATGTGAAATAAGCACTATCCAAAACAGTGAACCTAAATCATATCCAGAAACAATAATTTCAAATCTATCCATTCATCCAAACATCTCATATGACACATTTCTGATATGTTTATGTAGTTATTTATTTGGTGGTTGGGGCTTCACCTATTTACATGTTTTTAATATCTATATATTTGGGGTCCGTGAACCATTTGAAGCAAGCAAACCATAGAAGCATACCTTTTAAAATAACATAATTTCCAAACACATCGGTCATCAATTTCGAAGAATGCGAAAGTACTTCTTCAAAAAAAAATGGAAGAATCGTACCCGAAATAGCCCGTTTGTGGCGAGTTGCAGCAAGTCGACGCCGTCTAGGGAGGAGATGAGTCTGCCGTCGACTTCTTTGCTAGAGAGAGAGACACAGGGGTGGTGGTGTGTGAGAGAGGAGATGTTTGTCGTCGACTGGTTCGTTAGAGAGACAGAGAGAGGGACGGCGGTGTGTGAGGGAAGAGCTAAAATCTAGGGTTTTCCCAATTTATAGTTCTAACAAAGGTAAAAATACTTAAATGCCCCTAATTTAGCAACGGAATCTTTATTCCGTTGCTATTTTTAATTCGGTTGCTATTTAGCAACGAAATTTAATTTTCGTTGCTATTTCAGCAACCGAAAAAAATTTTCGTTGCTAAATAGCAACCGATTAAAATTTGATTGCTATTTTTCTTTGAAAGTGAAATTTAGCAACGAAATTTAAATTTCGTTGCTATTTTCAGTCCCAAATTTTGTCCGCCATTTTTTGCCGCCTTAATTAGCAATGCAATACAAATTCCGTTGCTAATTTTCATTGCTAAATAATGGCGTCATAAATTTTCTCCACTTTTAGCAACGGAAGCTAACCAAATTTTTTTCGGTTGCTAATTTTATAAAATTAAACCAATTTTAGCAATGGAAACAATATTCCGTTGCTAAATAGCAACGGAATTGAGTTTCCATTGCTATTTCAAAATTTTCTTGTAGTGAATTAAGATGAATGACAGATACTAACATTTGGTTATTTCAAGTTGTTCGGTATTTATTCATTTTAAGTAATTTTAGAAATTAATTATATTTTAATAGATTGGTATAAGTTGAGAATATGATTAACTAGAATATGACGTATTTTTTCGTCGTCGGTGGCTAGAAAAACAAATGGTCAATTTGACACATAAATAATCAAATATTATATTATTATAAAAAAAAAAAGAAAAATTGTAGCAATATGAATTAAAAAAGGAACTAATTATTTCTTTAATAGAGTGGCATAAGTCGAGAATAAGATTAATTAGGATATGACGTATTTTTTCGTCGTCGGTGGCTAGAAAAAAAAGGTTGGCAATTTGATACACAACTAATCAAATATTATATTATAAAAAAACGAATATTGTAGCAATATGAATTAAAAACCTGCAAAATTAAAAGCTACCAACCAGACATTAAATAGGATAGTAGTAGATAAACCCATAACTCAACCCTCACAAGTCACAACTCACAGCTCGCAACATATCCTAGGAATAAACAACAACCAGTAAAAATACATTTGCATGTGAAGAAAGAGACATTTACTTAACATTAAGCAACTCAAAAGAGGGACTTATCCAGTGTTGAATATGTAGGGCAGAAAACCTCAGCTAAACACCCAAAACAACCAGTCCAAAGTCAACCCCACAACCATCCTTCTCATCTACTTCTATAAATCATCCTCACTCTGTCTTCTGATGGGGCTCGTTTCATTGGTTTAGTAACATAATGAGAAAACCTTGCTGTGATAAACAAGGAAATAACAAAGGAGCTTGGTCTAAGCAAGAAGACCAGAAGCTTATTGATTATATTACTACTCATGGTGAAGGTTGTTGGCGTTCTCTCCCTAAGGCTGCAGGTACATATATATCATTTTACAATCCATAAATATTGTTCATGGTTAATGTTTGTTTGCTGATTTCAATTAGGGGTGTAATTTAGGATTGCATCGTTGTGGGAAAAGTTGTAGGCTAAGATGGATAAATTATCTTAGACCAGACATCAAACGAGGCAATTTTGCTCAAGATGAAGAAGACCTTATTATTAAGCTCCATGCTCTCCTTGGCAATAGGTATTCTTCTCCTCTATGTATTTTTAAATTCATCAATTTTACATACGAATCCTTGTGGTGAAAACTAAAAACAGTTTTTATTCATAGGGTTTTTAGTTTTTACCATAATAAATGGAATTATTTGAAAAAATAAATTAAAAAAATGGTGTACTTTAGCATGAACCTGTCACATAAAGGAAAAATTCTTACCTACACCTGGTGTTATACTATGATAAATCGGCATGTAGAAAAAATAAATATCTTTACAAATTTCCATTGGCTTGAAATATAGACAAATGGTGTAAATATGAAATTTCCTACAGAAAGTAACAAGGTGATAGTAGGTTAAAATGTTCTTATAAAATACATCTACAAAATAAAACTTTTTATTTCGGGTTGGTTAATTTTATTTTTATTTGTAAATTTTGAAAGTACTTGAATAATGTACTAAAAAGAAAACTATTTCGTGAACACGGTAGAGAGTAATTGACTTAATTCACTAACTTTTTATTAATTCGGATTCAAATAAAAAATTATAACTGATTCATGGTGAATTGTATCATATTTTGAAAATTATTTTGAAAAACCCCATTAATTTTATCAATTTCTAATAATAATAATAATAATAATAATAATAATAATAATAATAAAACCTTATAAATATGTATATATATTTTATTGCATGGTTAATTAATGTAATTGAAAGATGTATATTCTTTGGGTTGTTAGGTGGTCATTGATAGCAGGTAGATTACCAGGAAGAACAGATAATGAAGTGAAGAACTACTGGAACTCTCATATCAGAAAAAAGCTCATAAACATGGGAATTGACCCAAACAATCATAAACTTAATCAAATTCTTCCTTCTCCTCCTCACCAACACCACACTGTTTCTACTCCTCTCCAACATACAACTAATAATAATAATAATAACAATAATGCCAACAACAACATTAAAGAACCCAGGAAATCTCATAATACAGATAGGATTTCTGATGCAGCAAGTTCTCTTGAAGATGAAACTACTTCCGGTTCTTCTGATCTAAACCTTGATCTCTCCATTGCTGTTCCTTCTGCTGCGGATATCATTACCAATTTGGACACAAGCCAACAAAACTCTGATTCTGCTAAACCTATAGAGGTGGAAACTGATAATTCGCCTGCCCTAATTCTCTTTGTCTGAACAAGCCCGCAGGGATCTCTTAATTGGGAATTAAAATGGCCAACTTAAGGATGGATATGCAATTGTAACAGATTTTTTGATATTGGAGTTTAAGCGCTGATTAATTAGTTGATGCCAATTAATTATATGGGTCTTTAGCATGTATTATTGTACAGAATACAAGAACTGAAAAGCATTAGTCTGTGATTAAGAAATTGATGTTTTGAGAGATTGAAGCTAATCAATCCATTCAAAATAATGATGGGCAATCCATTCAGTTGTATTTTCAACTGCAAACCTAATGTATCATAATAATTTATAAGACTAGATTAGATAGTTTGATTATACCATTATAATCATTTATAGCCTAAGTACCCTTTTTTTTGGTGTGTTAATTAAGGCTTACAGCTATTGTAAAATTAATTCTTAAGTTAACAATTAATTAATTTCTTTTCCTTTCAGTGTTTAATTTAATTAGTATTTCTGTTTTCAATTTAATATCATATACCTTCTATTAATATAAAATGATCATAAAAATAGAAAGAGTATTATTGACAAGAAAATGTGAAATTGTAGAATGTTTTATGGAATTTTTGGATGTTGTGTTGATTTACATAATGTTTATCTGGAAGTCAGTACTTGAGACTTTTGCTATCTTGCACAAATCATATATATATATATATATATATATATATATATATAGGGCATGATTGATTTCCCATGAAAAATAGCAAAAAATAAAAAATAAAAAAATGATTTTTAACTTAAAAAGTTACCAATGGATTAAAATCTTTTTTCCTCTATTTTCCAAACCACAAGCGAAGGTCAGGAGTTTGTAAAAGAATCAAATCAAATCGGTACTGTTATAAGAAAAATGGCGAGAAAAGAAGACCACGTTTTTCTCCAAAAATCTTCCTCTGTGAGTGAACAATACTGCCTGCCGTGTGAATCTGCAAAGAATCACAAAAGGTAGGATGTGGGCAGACCTGTGGCTAATCCATCCTCTGATGTTGATCTACCCAAACGTAGGTATGATCAGTTCAACTTATTACAAGGTTGGCCAGCATTTGGGTTGAGGAAGATTTTTTGTTGGTATGGCAAAGTTGAACAAGTCTTTGTTGCTAGACGACTCAGCAAGAGGGGAACCACCTTTGGATTTGTCAAGATCACTGGGGTCAGAAACATATCTAAGCTCATAAGTAGCCTAAACGGTGCTTGGTTAGGTAGGAAAAGAATTAATGTGAACTTAGCTAAATATGGAGATAAGGTTAGTAAGGCTTCAAAAGCAGAAAGCACCAAAGCAGTACAATGTTAATGGCACCTATAACTTCAGAGATGAAATTACTTATGCAGAAGTATTGGGATTTCAAAGAACAAACTAGGACAGAGTCAGAAAGGATATTGTTATCAATAACAAAGCTAGTTTGGCCAATTTTCAGTATGAGACCTGTGATGCAGGCCGGAGCTATCCTTCAATTTTGAGTTCGCTCTTGGGGATCCGTTTTTAGGGTCCGAGACCTGAAGAGACTCACTTAACTCATAAATTGGCTATTTCACAATAAAATGGGTCAAGTTCAAATTATTGTTGCTAGTCAACCCATGAAGACGTCTACTAATAGGCCCAAAAAATGTCATGGAGTCGCCATCCAACAAAATATTGAAAAATGATTCTTGATTTTTTTGATATCCAAACAGAGATTGGTGTTCGGGACATCACTCTTATCAGGCATCTTGGTTAGGTATTGTTTTATAACTAAGTTGTATTCTTAGTCCCCTCTCCTCTCTCACACAATGCAAAAAGCATAGAATTAAATAAACATCCCAATTATATAAATAAAGCGATAAAATAAAGCAAATCTACTTAATTATTACACAAGTAAAAATCGTCCCATAACAACAACAAAGTAGTTGATATATATACATAAATTGGGATATTAATTAATTTGGTAGTATTGGTTTCCTCATGCATATTTACAAAATTATAAGTTTATTCTGTGTCGATTTGGGCTAAAAAATTGAACATTGGTTCCTGTTTTGGAATAAAAAAAATCCAATTGACTTAATAGAAAATATTTTAATGCCTTTTTGTTTTGTCGTGTGCAAAAATCCTTTTTTACTAACTATTAAAACCTGACAAATAATACATCCAAAATGTAATATCAAATAAACAAATAATAGAAAGAAAAGAATAAAATCCGAAGATAAAAAATGAGAGAAAAAAATGATTAACCATGATAACTAGGACTGGAGGTGACCACCTCGGGAGCATGACTTCCCATGCAAAAATCACAAAAGACCTTTCGAAGCGAAAGGCATTAAATAGTCGAAAAAGTCACAAAAGACACATGAATTAGCATTCTCAAATAACATAGTAAAAATAATTATAGATTTATTTTTACGCAAACAAAATGGGTTCGAGTACATAATCACGTCATACAACACCAAAATCACATCAAATAATACATAAATATGATAAGAGATAAGTAAATGGACTTCTAACCCAAAACATGTGATATTAAATGCTAAATGATGCCAAAAACACCTAACCATGCATCAATTACACTAAAATCATATAATTACAGAATTAGAAGAATACAAGAAAAGCTTCACATGCACAATAATGGAGGAATCCAATAACCTATCATGCCTCTAATATATTTAATAGTCCAGAAACACATCATATCTTAATTAAACATGCATATCATTTGAATTACAGTAATCAAAATATGTCAATACATATAAAGGAATCACAAAATCATGCAAAATAAATTATAGAGAGAAAGTGGGAATGATTTCTGATTTTATGATTATGGTAGTCTAGATCTCCACTTCAATTTGTGATTATTGCTCTTAAAAGAAAGTATGAAATTCGTTTGTATGTGTGTGTCAAACAAAGATTGCTGGAGCATAAGGTTTAGAGAGAGAAAGAAATCAAATCTTCTTTTCCTTTAAGTTAGCTCCCTCAAGAAAAATGATTTTCCCCTTTTCAAAATCCTAGATCATAGATTTTATACCTAGGAAAGAGTTTGAGTTGAATTTCAACTTAAAACTCATCAATCGGAATCAATAGATCATCAACCTTGAGAGGCTAAGATTGATACATCGATCGAGATGAATCATTAATTGAAATAAATAGGTCATCAGCCTTGAGAGGCTAGAATTGATACATCGATAGGGATAAATCGTCAATCGAAATTGACAGATAATCAGCCTTAAGGGGCTGAAATTGATACATCAATCGAGATGAATCATCGATCAGAATTGACAGATCATCATTCTTGAAAGGATGGAATTGATACATCAATCGGGATGAATCGTCGATCGAAATTGATAGATCATCAGCCTTGAGAAGCTAAAATTGATACATCGATCGGAATTGACAGATCATCAACCTTGAGAGGCTAGAATTTCCCTGCAATTTCATCCTGCGAACAATTGTTATGGTCATAATCACGATTTTTTAGAGTTTTGCTTTTCTAACCTATTTATCTAATGGCTGCAGACATGGGGCATTACCGATTTCCACTAGCTCTTACTTATTTCTTTTCTTACTGAAAGTCGATTGTGCTTCAGTCACCACGTTGTACCTCCTCGGGGGGCTCAATCTTTTTCTTAGAGAATGGGAGTTGTAGTTATTTGGTTCATTCTTTGCTGCCTTATTTGTAGCTGCTGTAGGACGAGAATTTTATATGATAGAGGAGGAGTGAAGTTACCTGATAGGGTCATTGATTGACCATCGTTTGTGACCATGGCTGCTTAGTGCGTATTTCCCAAAAAGGGTTTACAGTATGGCGATAATATTTTAATCGTGAGATTATCTTTTTCGTGCACATCGGTCCCTCATTGATTTGTTTCATCAAACAACCATTTTGATTTTTCCAAGCGTTGCTTTGCTTCTCCTGATTTAATGGTGGTCGCTTTGTTTTTTGCGCTTTGATGGTTGATTTCCTCTTTCGATGCTTTGGTTTTCGATCACATTTTAATGAGATTTGACATGTGGTGATTTCATTAATACCTTTGCAAGATGTTTGGAGGCGCCTATAAAAGGGGCTTCTTCCTCTCCTCCTTCTTGCACTGTTTTTTCCTTTTTCTCCTTTCAATGTTTGTTGCTTTTTAGTTGTTAAGTTGACCATGAGACCTCCAGACCTTCTGAGTTTTACCGTCAAATTTTCCATTTTAGGAAGATGAATGAAGAAAGGGGCCTTCAACTTGTCTGGATAAAGCTTGCGCAAACAAGTCATACGGCTTGCTACCTCGATGATTCTTCTCTCTTAGACAAGGGCTTTCAATTGATCATGGTTGAGGATACATGTCTGTATTTTCTTCTCCATTTCTCTAGATGTTGACCGATCGGCAAAAGGCTATAATGAGAGGTGGTCTCATTATAGAGGTAGTGGTCAAGATGGTGGCGAGGCTCTTGTCCTATTTTCTCCCTGGAGTCCTATTTTTTCTTTCTTATAGTCCAGTTTTTCTTCTTGTAATCCTATTTTGTTCTTTTCTTCTTCTCTTCCTTTTTCTTCTGCCCTCTCTTTTTCTTTTTATTTTTGTTTTGTTTGTTGTTTTTTTTTTGAGGGGAAGCAGGAAGCTCTGGCCGTGTGCTTTTTCTGGACAAGAAGAATGTTATCTATGTATTTCATAGGAATGATGTTATCTATTGTACTTTGTACTTTGAATGAATATAATTCCTTGAATATTCTATATGTAGCCTTTTATGCTCTTAGCATTTTCGTCGATTTCAAGTAAAAAAGACATTGCTAAAAAACTTTGTAAAGAAGTAATGATGACCGAGTTGTACTTATCTTTAGGGAGACTGAGTCACTTTGATCTCTGCTCTTTCGAGATTCTCATTGTTAATACCAAATTTTGCTTATTGGTCTTCAGAGTAGAAAGGCAGTGACGTGATAGAAGGAAGGTGAAATACGCGGATTATGTAGTGTGTCAGTGTATTGTGGAAACTGGTAGTCTCATCAAGCCGATCGAATGATCTCTTGAGTTTTGGATTGAGGTTGGCTTAAACTCGAAAGATGGCTTAGTGTCTTTAGGGATCATTATTTGACCATGCCTTTCAATTATCGGTTATAGCCAGCTTGTCTTTTTGTAGCCTTTTGTGGCCTTTTATTATGATCGTTGATTTGTTTTTAAGTACTTTGTTGTAATTGCCATGTATGTCTTATATTTCCATAAATGGAATTGGTTGTTCTCGCTTCTTTTTATGGCTTGCTTTACTTTTCCCACAGGATCTCCCTATCACTACTTTTTCTTCTTAGGCCGTGGTTGGTTCCCTCTTGTTTTCTTCGTCCCAATCATACCATAAGTGGGAGATGTTTGTAATATCTTAATTAAATGCACCGCTTTTTGATGGATTGTTTGTTTCATTTTTTATTGCTCTTTTCAATGTATACATCAACGTATAAGTAACAACAATTTTCATCGATCTTTCGATTGGGATAACAATAATTTTCTTCGAACTTTTGATGGGGACAACAGTAATTTTTATCAACCTTTCAATCGAGATTATAATGATTTTTGTTAATCTTTCGATTGGGATAGCTATGATATTCTTTAATCCTTTGATTGAGATGAGAAACGCATTTTTGTTGTCCTTTGCATTCTTTTCTTGGAAAATGGCGTGCTTTTAGAGCCTTTTTTGTCTTAGCCGCTTTACTCATAAGGCTCGTTTGGGCTTTGTTGCCTTTCTGTCTAGATCACCAGGGGAAGTAGGGCATGCTTCTTGCATCTTTTTCTCCTTTCCCTATCTGACGTCATCCCTCTATTTGTCTTTATCTGCAGGGCACTACGCTGGCACTGCTTTTTTTTAGGATCTTTCTTCTCCAATCCGACTTCCTCTTCTCAGTATCTTTTAAACTTGATGAGCTTGCGGAAAGGAAAGTGTTCCCGGGATAGTCTTTTAGCCTTGACATTGGACCCTACTTGATTCACCTGGAGGTATAGAAGGGGGGCAACTATTTCTACCTCCCCAAAATGTTTTCCAATAGGCTACTCTTCGGAGTCTTATGCACTATTTTCTTATTGGACTGAAAAGGGAATGTTTTGCTTCCTTTTAGTCTTGGCGCGTGACTTTTTGCTTTCTTTTAGTCTTAGAGTTTTCCTTTCTCTCCGTGGTACTCTGTGTAGTCTCGAGGACTTTTACAGGATCGGCATGTTTTTGCCTTTTTCTTTGGGGTACTCTATGTAGTTTTGGGGACTTTCATAGGATTGGAGCGCTTTACCTTCTCTTTGCGATACTCTGTGTAGTCTCGGAAACTTTTACAGGATTGGCATATTTTGTTTTTTACCCCATGGATCATGGGAGCTAGATATTTTAGCTCATTCATTGACTCTCAACAAAAGCACCAAATGATAAATCATAAAATTTTATAGAGAGTGGGTATCTCTATGTTAGGACGGATAAAAGGATTAGCTTGGAAAAGTAGGGGCAATCCGATCGGGAAATCATTGATAGAACCTGCAAAAAAGGTGCTTAGCCCGATTGTCCCAGGCTTTAATACTTCGATGCCTAAGTTAGTGCTAGGCTTGAAAGCTCTTAAGAGAGAGAATTAAAATTACTTAGAGAGAGAAGGTGTGTCCTTTTTAGAAAGAAACCTATTATTTATAGAGCTGGGAAAACCTTGAGCAGTGTATCAAATAGTTGTTCTACTCTTCAGCAGGTATGACCTATTTTCGTAGGTTACGACGATTAGATGGTGGCGTGTGTCAGACGACTTCTGCTTGTCAGGGAGAGGTCGAGTCCGATTGGACGTACTCGATCCTTGTGTTGGTTCCCCATTTAATGAGACTTGTGTGGGCCTTTAGCCTGGGCTTCTTTTAAAGCTTTTAGGCCTTCGGCCTTTTATGTTTTTGGGTGTTATCAAGAATAATTAATAAAAATAAAGATGATGATAATTACTATTCCAAAGCAAATAAACGCATAATTTGTTGTTTGATTTTTCATACCAAACCAATAAAGATTAAACATTTATCGCATAGGATTTGAGTTTTAAAAATGGTGCACTTTAGCATGAACCTATCACATAAGGAAAAAATTCTTACCTACACCTAGTGTTATACGGTGATTGTAATGGCTTTAACACTGAGTCAATCGTGAATAGTATTTTTCAATAGTAAACAGTGCTTCCAGAGGTGAAAATATTTTATTTGATTATCAAAAAATATTGATCATGGTTAGTCCGATGTTGAAATTTGAAGTAACATTGAGGTCAAATAGGCCTCTAAAAGTCAAAAGTATGAAAAACAAAGCAATTCAGTTCAAAGGTTAACCAGGTTGACCTAGGTTTGACTGAACCTTTAAAAATAGCAAATGAGTTCTAAAAATTGCCAAAAATTTTAGATCTTCCTAAAATGATGTGTAGAATATTTTGGCTGTAAAAAGTTAATTTTTCGATGACATCGGTAATTATTGAATCGAATAAAAAATGGACTCCAATTAGGCTTAAATTTTGTGTATAACCTATTTTTAACATGGTAAGAATGATTGAATCAAATTTGGGATGATTTGAATTTGAAAAGTAAGAGAATTATAGGAAAATGGCATAATGGGCTTAATTCGGGCTTTTGGGCCTTAAGTGAGTGGGCTTTGGTTCACTTAGCCACTATAAAAGCAAGAGGAAAAAGATATTTTGGGCAGCTAACCTTATCTCCTCAGCCCTTTCTTCTTCTTCTTCCTTTGGTTGAATACACCGTAGCCATATTCTCTCAAATTTTTTCAAGCTTTCTCTCTCTTTTTCACCCAAATTCAAGCATCCTAGGTGGAGTTCTATCTCCCTAAAAGGGTATTTAAGCCTCTATTCCTTGATTAGAGGAAGAAAAATAGGAGAAATTAAGTCAAAAAGTATAGGGTATCAAATTGATGTATGTGTAAATAAAGGTTTTAATTTTATTTAAAGGTGCCTACAAGTATTTCTAGGTGCCTAAAGTTCATTTATGTGGTTAATTTGAGCATTTGAGATTAAAAAAAGTGGTACTTCTTATGTTAAAGAATTCGGCCCCTTGTAGATTTTCAAGATGGTGGATAATCTTCTAAGGCTAAGGGCAAGGAAAAAAAAGTCTAAGAAGGGTAAAGCAAGTGAGAAAGGTTAGTGGCTATTAAATCCATTTATTTTCCTTTAATTGGCATGATTTTTCTTTATATAACTCAGGAAAATTTAGAAAAAATGTATGTATAATTGAAATAAAGCTTAAAATGATGATTTAGGACCTTGAATATGACTAATAGAATACTTAATTTGATTTAAAAGGAAGAGTAAGGTAAACATCCCTTTATGACCGAATGATACCCTAAAGGAAATCAAAGTATATTTTGTATATTTTTGATGATTTATCCTATAAAATAACTTTTGTGATGAAATATTGTGTCCATAAATTTTTATGAAATTTATAGAAATTATTTGAATAATTTTTATAAGAAAATTAGATTATGTAATAGGTGAATTTGTTGAATTATTGAGAAATAATTCCTGAATTAAGTGAAAAATGGTGAATTATTGTAAAAAAATTCACAAACTGTGCAAAAGTAGAAAAAAAGTTAACTGACTGATTTATTGAAATGAAAAAGTTACTGAAACTATCTAAAATCTGAAAAGTAAAGTAAGAAATAAATGAATTTTACCCTTAGTAATGGTCAGGTGGTCAAAATCTAGCTCAGGATATAATTGGCTAGCCATAGGAATACCTATATCGCGGTGCAAGTCATGGCAACTTGCTTTGCTATGGTAGGATCGTATGATCTCTCTTAGTATCTGATATGTTTTGTGAGGAATGGTCTTTTGGGTCATTTTTTAGTCTGTATTATGGCTTTGTAGGGTCCACGTCCCGTATATCCAGTCTGATAATTTCTGTCGGGATTGCATTAGGGGTATAAATGTAAAAATGAGCTAAAAGTGCAAAAAGAAATTAAAAAAGAAGTTCGAAATGAAAAAAGACCTAATTGAAAAGAAATGAAAAGTTTAGGGGTAAAACGATAATTTTCCCGAATGTTGAGATTAATGATTAAAAATGATAAAGTAATGACTAAAAAGGGTAAAATGGTAATTTAGTGAACAAACGGGCTAAAAATGAACTTGGGTGAAGTGGAAGGACTAAAATAAAATTTTGCATTAGAAAAATAAAATAGGGATTAATTGGTAATTTGTATGCCAATTAGTGGATTGAAAATGGGAAACAAGTAACTAGTGGCAATTTTGTAATTAAATGAACAATTAAGGACTAAATTGAAAAACTTTTTCAAAGTAATGGTTTTAATTGGTATTGAGTGTAAAGTACATGGATAACTGTGTTTTGATAGAAATTTAGTGAATTTTTCATAATTAATGCGATTGTGTGTGTTTGGAAAATTCTTTAATTCATAGTCACTACTGAGCATATTTAATGTTTAGCACGTAATTGTTGCTGCGTGTAGGTTCAGAAGAAGGAGTGGAGTAATAGTACACAAGGGAGCAAATTTTGAAGGAAAAAGAGATAGTTAAGAGTTATTTTTGTATTGACATGTACACACACACACACACACACATATATAGTAAATTTTGAGGTAGAAGAGTTGGTTTGCTCTTGAACAGAGTTAGTGTATTTGCATATGTGTACCATGACAGCAAGTGGATTTGTATGAGTGTATATTGTGACAAGAATGGATGTCTGGAATGTGTGTGTGTGTGTGTGTGTGTATTATTGTGCCCTTGAAAGGCTGTGGATTGTCTGCTTTTTAGGTTAGGTAGGCAAGTTTTTAAGATATTATATTGGTGAATAGTAAATTGGATAATTATAGGTCAATCGACAAGTTTAAGTTGTAATTATTATTATTTATAGAAAATAAATGGTAATTAAGAATAAAATTGGTTAAAAAATTCCGGCTTATCGCTTAAGTTAATACACTACAAAAAAACTGTCAATTAGCGACGAAACTTTCCGTCGCTAATTATTAAAATTTCGTCGCTAAATTAAATTAGCGACGTCGCGACGAACAGTCACTAAAAGCCCAGTCGCAAATGTACTAGCGACGGAATCCAAAATCAGTCGCTAATTTAGCGATGGAAAATTCCGTCGCTAATTTATTTTCATAATTAGTCACCGATATTATAATAATTTTTAGCGACTACATTTTTTGTCTCAAATTCCGTCGCTAATTATTATTGTATCAATAACGCAGTTGGTTGCAAAAAACTCCCATCTCTAAATGTTAGCGACGAAATATTAGTCGCTATTTATTTGAAAAATTCTTATTTTTACATATTAGTGACAGATTGGTTGTCACAAATTCGTCGCTAAATTATAGCATTATTAAATTTTATTTTGCTCTATTAATTAATTTTCATCTTGTATACAATAATAACAGCACACGTACACACACACACACACACACACACACACACACATATATATATATATATATTCCAAAGCATAATGTATTCCAAAACATACATATATATATATATATATATATATATATATATATATATATATATATATATATATATATAAGTAATTGAAATCATACAAAATGTTATCAATCTCTCTTAAGAGTACAAAAATTACTAATAATATCATCCTAAATAATACCAACAATGTCATCTAAATAAAATAATAAAACCTAATAAGAAAGTCATCTAAATAAAATAATGGCATGAAAGGCCTTCAGGATCTAAATTCGAAAGCATTAGGTCGCCTTCCTTGATATTGCTTCATTCCATTTATGTTGGTTCGCTAGGCAAAGACCTAATGAAAAACATGATCCATCACCAGTCATACAGGAAATTTCAGAGAGCATCTAGCGCCAACAAGAACAAATGAAAATACCTTTAACTAATAGCCATGTAGTTCTGATTCATTTAACAAAAGAGCATTTTGAACAGTATCAATCTCTATAAATTCAACATAAGCGAATTCTTTTGGTTGACCAAAATTCAGAATACAATCATATGCAAAAATGATAAAATTCATACCAACTCAAAGCAATCCAGATCATAGTGAACAGGCAGCAAATAGAGCAAAAAACGACTTGCTTGCATCAAGGTGCAAGTGCGAACATCAAGGTGTGCAACTAGCTAATGAACAACACATATTACACTTGTTTTAAATTAATAATGTATTAGTATATAACTTATATATGTCATGGAAATTGAGGTAGTGGAAACCAAATAGCCATAAATGACAAGTTATTCACTCAAAAATCCATAAGAATCTTACCCTGAATCCATAAGAATATCATTCCTCGTCTAATAGTAATAGTAAAACCAAATAGTTAGTTATTTTGTTTTACTGCTATGTAAAATATTTTCTTGTTCTGTAATTTTTCTATTTTTGCTACTGAACATAGATTGTTAGAATTAGATTACTAGAAACTAGGTAATTTAAGAATGATTAATAAGAAACTACTTTAGTTTCTGACCAGCTTAGCCGGAGATTTGAGAAATAATCTCAGTCCAAACATCTAAAACCAATACCAAAGTTGCCTACTAATAATTGAAGTTGAGTCAATTTCTGAAAAATTAAATTAAATCTTACTACTACTACTAATTACAAGAAAAAAAAACTGCAGATACCGAAACATGAAGATGGAAGAGTCTCCTAATGTTTATTCTTTGCCTTTACAAGATTCGGATGCTAATGATTTATTTTCCTTGCATTTCTTTCTACAATTACATAATATCAACTACTACTAACTCATCTTTAACCCAAATACATGCATGTGCATAGACATATCTTTAACTCAAATACATGTATGTGCACAGGATATACTTATCAATAAAAGAAAATGAATGTCCTGATTAAAACCATGAGAAATAGCATGATCAGCTAGAAAAGCATAAAAGAAGTTAATGTACATACCCAGTCAACTATAAGAACCTTTTTAGCGCCAGAAACCTGAGAAGCTACTGCAGCAACTGCTACATTATTGTGGAGACAGAATCACATGGATTGTCTTATACCAGCATGATGCCCAAGGCAACGTACCTGATTCAACAATAGTTATAATTCCCTTAAAAAATACAACATTTATGATAAAGTATTTGAGAATCATAAAACTAGTCCATGTTATAAAATTGCAACTAAAAGCAAGAGAAACATTGAAATCATACAATGGACTTACCAGCCGATAGAAAATTCTGATTTGTTATGACACTGCATCCTTAGAGTAATCTATTATACAAAGTTATACAAGTGATAATAACATTGTATTAGTTTGGATGTATAAACATCTAAAAGACCATACATAAAGTGGACATGGATGCATGGATGTCATATTCCATAAGCCATAGGTCCTACATAATGGAGATTCTGTTAAACATCCTTCACATAGCAAACTATCTGTGCTATTGAACTATCACCAACAAAATGTTGGCCAGTTATTATACATTGCTAAAGTCACATATTACCTTGCATGTACAATTTCCATTTCTATTATTTCTAAACGTCCATTTCGCAGACTGCAAGATCCTTTTTACATATTAGTTACATGCTCAAAATCAATTTATATACTATAGCATTAGTTTGATGCGATTTTTTTGGCATGGATTATGAATGAACACAGTAGGAGTCTAAGATACAGTTACCACTTACCATAGCTGTCAAATTGATAATCCAATTCCTTATTTTATGAATCAATAATTTATTCAAATTGTAAGATTCAGTAAAAATTCTTGAGACTAATTAAAACAAATATGTTTCAGTTTAGAATAGGAAAAAAATACGGCACATTCTAACAAATGTGGTATTTTGTTATTTTGCTAATCAGAAATATGTTTATAATATAGTAATATATCCATAATGTTATCATAAAATTTAAGGGAAAGCATCCTAAAGCATGGGTTCTAACTGTAAAATTCTAATAACAATGATGGTTACATAAAATAGCGAGTGAAGCATTTGATGGTACACTTGAAATGTTTGGTTTGCTCACTTAAGAAACGGAAAAGGAAAGCAGTTACTGTAATGTATTATAGTTTTCCCACTTCGTGTATAAAGAATCTAAAAGTTTAATATGAATTTCTTTAATAACTTGAATGCTGGTGGAAATAGGATGCAAAAACAGATTTATAACTCGAATGAAATAGAAAAAGTTTATAGATAGTAATCATTTTGTAAATTTATCAGTTTTTCAACAAAGGATGTCTATAAGTATATGTAAGCCTTTAATATATTTTCACAGATATATCCTTAATTTATCGTGTTTTGTATAATATTATACATAAGAAATAATTAATGAACCATTCTTCGCTATTTCCAAAATTAGGGTAGACAAAGCTACATTCTCAAACTTCAAAGCTAAGAGGACCTTGTGAAGGCTACATGTTGCAAGAAGGGCAATATCTTGATCTTTTCTATACCTAAATAATAAAGCACATAAATTAAAAGTTCAATAAATCCCATTAGATCCCCATTTGGATATGTATGTTTTAAGCAACTAAATTTCATAATAACGGAATAAAAAGCTACAGAGAGGGTAAAATCTACAGCATGTCAGTCAAATAAGAGGTTTTGAAGAGGTCATGCCAATTACACTCAACACTATTCTACCTAAGGCTATATACTCCCAACATCCAGTAGAGAAATGTGACCAATAACAATTAGAAAAGTATGAAAACAATCTGGAATTCCTCTAGTTTAATAAAGCAAAGTTCATTCAACAAAAATAAAAAAATAAAATAAAATAAAACAAAATAGCTGTACAAAAGCACATCTAGAAAATTAAACATAGGCAGCTAAGTAGCAAACCGAATCCAAGTGGAGCTTCAAACCAAACTGGAAGAAAATTTATCAAAAACGAAAGATTATCAATGCTTTTATAGAATATATGCATTCATTAAATATGATGCCAGGAACAAATTCAAATGGTCCACAAGATACTAATTAAAGAGCATTTCATTTTAAAAGCAATAAGAGTCGACATCCAAACACAACAAAGGGATCTACACTATATTATGATTCATCTCGTACGGTAGTAGTGTCATCCACAATCCAAAGAAATCAAATTAATTTATTGTGAAATGATAACTTATGTCTTGCAATTAGATGTGCCATCCCAAAACAGATATTTAAGATTCATACCTCATTGATAGCAAGCACCTGGCCGTTGCTCTTCTTGACCTTCTTCAGCTTCCTAAGGAAGTACCTGTTGAGTACAACAAAAATGGATAAGCCATGACAAGTAACAAGTAATGACCAAATTCAAACCCTATAATGAAATAATTAAATTCTTACCAGAACTTGGATTTTTCTCGGACTTCATTAGTAGCCCAAAGCTTCATACGGTAAATCAGAATGAAAAAAGTAGCCCCAATAACAAATAGCAAGATAAAACTCCATATGACATTAACAGTCATTTGAAAGACCCTTTTATAAAGTTAATAATCAAAAATGTCAAACTAAAAAACTCTTCCTCAATTCCATGCAAAATGTATTTGCTCCGTGACAATCGCAGATAAATACTTTTTCATCTATAGCATCAAATCAATAACACATATCAATTAAAACCCCCAATATACCCAGTAGTCCAACGCATACATAAACATAAAATTAGCAAGCAAAAACAAAAAAGGAAAAAGACACGCAAAATAATTTCAAAGTTAAAATCAAGCACCAATCAAGCTAAGAACCCTTTATTTTCCCTTCGTACCTAAGGAGTGATATAAGATCCACCATACCATAAGGCTCTAACTAAAACTGATATAAGATCTACACTATATTATGATTCATCTCGTACAGTAGTTGAGATAAGATTTACTCACCGGAGGCTCGTCGGAGCTTCGACGGAGACTATATGAAGCTGTTGTCGTCAAGATCAAGCCCCAGAGTCCTACAACGGGCGTTCACACGCCTGACCACCCCACCGCCTATCAAAAATCAGGCTTGAATCATCGATTTTTCCTCCCTCCGATCTACGTTGCTACTGGAGATTGAGAAGGAAAAGAGGCTACCGGAACAATTACCATACCCAGGAGAACTCGTTGGGGTCACGCGTGTCACCGGTGGTTATCGCAACTCATCGGAGAAAAGAAGAGAGCTACGGCAAGGGGAGAAAGATCATGGTGAGAGGAGACGCCTCATCCGACGATTTGACGAGCGGGCTGAGGCGACGATGGAGCGAAGATGGTGGCAGAGAGAACCGGTGATGGCGTTGTGGCTCCGACGCCGTTGGGTGGCGGAAGGTCCGGTCCCAAGTCCCTGCTCCGCTCCTTTCCCGATTCTTTTTTTTTTGTTCTATGTCATACTCTTATATCAATTTGTGACCACACATATTGATACACAAAATATCTAGGACCTACCTTTTTTTTTCTAAATAATTATCTCCTTTATTATTATTTTTATGAATAATTCAAAAATCAAATTAAATTAATTTTATACCAATGTCTACCTAACTCAAAACATTATTTACGAATTAAAATATTTTAAAAATATTTAATATCTAGTCAATATTATAGTTAATATTATTAAATATTTTAAAAGTGATCACATGCTCTAAGTTCATGTGATTTTTTATCTTATTTAATTACTTTTTTGTAATTTTAATTCTCAATTTTTTTAAAATAATTTTTAATTTTAATTAGTAACAATAAATATGTATTTGTATTTTTCATTTATATTATAATACTTGAAATAAAATTATAAATTTTTTAAAATATTAATTGAAAATAAGCAAATAATATTATATAAAATATTTTCAAAATTATTAAAAATAATTACTAAGCATAAATATGTATGTATATTTTTTTTATTAAAATTATAATTTTTAGTGAAATCAATCATCAAAATTAGAAAATTTTGAAAAATTTAAGTGAAAACATACAATTAATTAGCAACTAATAACAAAAAAAGAATGATAAAAAAAACTAAATATCCATTAAATCTCTAAAATATCTAAGCAAGAATCATGAATGCTAAATTATAGTTGAAGTATATATAGCTGAAGTATATACCACAATTATAGGTCTAAACACGGTTTCAACTTCTTGATAAACCATATAACAATATATCACAATTATAGCTGAAGGATATATGGAGAAAATTTTTAGCATAATAATAATAATAAATTGAGAAATTTTTAACAACAAGGAGTTTCAAACGTACTCACAAAAAATTAGGCCGATCTAACGGCAAATAATTTTTCAATCGTCTTTACATACAAAATTGGTCATTATGTAAAAAATCCAGAAAATAGCCTCTTTTTTACAACAAAAACTGAACTTACAGATCTTAAAAACTAATTTTTACCGTCCAAAATTAACAACAAGGAGTTTCAAATGTACTCACCAAAAATCAGGCCAATCTAACGGTAAATAATTTTTCGATCGTCTTCGTATACAAAACTGGTCATTACATAAAAAATTCAGAAAACAGCCTCTTTTTTGCAACAAACACTGAACTTACAGACCTTAAAAACTAATCTTCACTGTTCAAAATTAACAACAAGGAGTTTTTAACGTACTCATAAAAAATCAGGCCAATCTAACGGCAAATGATTTTTTGATCGTCTTCGTATACAAAATTGGTCATTAAGTAAAAAATCCAAAAATAACATCTTTTTTGCAACAAAAACAGGACTCAAAAACCTTAAAAACTAATCTTAACCATTCAAAATTTACAACAAGGAGTTTCGAACGTACTTAACAAAAATTAGGCCGATCTAACGGCAAATGATTTTTCGATCGTCTTCACATACAAAATTGGTCATTATGTAAAAAATTCAGAAAATAGCCTCTTTTTTACAACAAAAACTGAACTTACAGATCTTAAAACTAATCTTCACCGTTCAAAATTAACAACAAGGAGTTTCGAACGTACTCACAAAAAATCAGGCCGATCTAACGGCAAATACTTAACCGTTGAATCTTCACTTACACTATTCCTTATAAAAGTTGTTCAATGTGTGTGTGTGTGTATATATATATGTATTAGAAAATTTATTCATTTAGAAAAATAATAGAAATTAAATTGAAGAAATTAAATTAGAAAATTTATTCATTTTGACTTGTATAAGTTTAAGTCTTGGATTGAACTCTATTGTCTTATTCAACTAAATAATAAATTAAGCTTAAAATCATATACGCATTAAAATTTTAACAAAATAAAAACAAATTATAAATTTTTCATAATCATTTTAAATGAAATAATAAACTTTATAATATTAGTATATAAATATTTATATTTATTATTTTCCATAATATGACTATATAACACTTATAACAATTACTTTATTATTATTATTATCAAAATATAATTTTTTAAATAAATAAGTTTATATTTGGGGATAATTGATAAAAAAAATTAATAGAATTCCTATTAATTTAATATTTGATTTAAATTCTATAAAATAAAAATTAATTACAAATTTTTTATTATTATTTTAAATGAGATAATAAATTTTATATTACTATTTTATAAATATTGACTTTTATTAATTTTCATAATGTGATAATATAATAATTATAACAAGTAGTTTATTATTATCAAAAATATAAATTTACTAAATAAATAATTTAAATTTTGAAATAATTGATAAAAATTATTACCAAATTATAATATAATTTAAAAATTTTTGTTTCAAAATAAAATTTCAATTTCATATGATCTATATCAAAAATACATGAAATAGTAAAATCTATTTTTTATTTGCGACGGATTAGCGACCACATAGTTTCGTCGCTAATATTTTTAACTGAGATACAATTAGCGACGAAAAATAGTCGCAAAAAGTGGTGCGGTTTTTTCCCTCCAAAATTAGTGACTAAAATATTCGTCGCTAAAGTTTCTAGTACTAATTTTCAAAATAAAAAATTAAAAAAATTAGCGACGGTAATTTCGTCGCAAAACACGGAGCGTAATTTTTCCGCCAATAATTAGCGAATGTTTGTTAATTCCGTCGCTATTTCGTCGCAAAAAAATGAAAAATAACCTTCCCACGACGGAATTGTAAAACAGTCGCGAATCCGTCACTAAATTTGCGACAAAAATATGACCGTTGCTGATTGACAGTTTTTTTGTAGTGATAGTCAAAGATATAGTAAGGTTGTTATAATGATAAATCAACATATAGAAACAATAAATATCTTTACAACTTTCCATTGGCTTGAAATATATGCAAATGGTGTAAATATGAAATTTCCTACAAAAAGTAACAAGGTGATAGTAGGTTAAAATGTTCTTATAAAATGCATCTACAAAATAAAACTTTTTATTTCGGGTTGGTTAATTTTAATTTTATTTTTATTTGTAAATTTTGAGAGTACTTGAATAATGTACTAAAAGAAAACAATTTCGCGTACACGGTAGAAAATAAGTGATTTAATTTACTAACTTTTTATTAATTCAAATTTAAATAAAAAATTATAATTTATTCATGGTGAATTGTATCATATTTTGTAAATTATTTTGAAAAACCCCATTAATTTGATCAATTTTTGATAATAATAATAATGATGATGATGATGATAACATGGCCTAGCCATTAGTCCAGCCAAGCCCGTAGACAAGCTAGGCAAGCTGACTCAGACCAGTTAGGCCTCTCCTAGCCAAGAATTTAGACAATCTGAACACCATATGATTTTAGCCTTAATTAATCAACCATTATCCCAGGAAATTCTGCTTTACCGGCTAGAAATGGTTTCTCTCCTCCACGTCTCCCTCAAAATAAGAGATGTAGGAAAAATGACTGAAGATAGTGGGATCTCTTCCCCTCACTCACGTAGAGGAAATTAAGGGTATATAAATGGTGAAAATTAGGTAAACAATGTATCTTTTTCTCATTCTTCAACATTAAAATAACTCCATTTTTCATCGGAATATTCGCTAACTTAACCATCAAAGGCTTCGTTGTTGGAAACCCCACTAGTTTTTTGCTGTCTTAAGATCATTTGAGCTACTAGAGTTCATACTTGTCATCATTTGGTACGGTAAGTGTGAAACATGAACCTTTTCCCAGACCTCAACCTAAACCCTACACAATTAGAAAATCAATAAGACCTAACCGCTCACTCTAAAACACAGTAATTCATCCCCGTAAATAATGCTTCGACCTCAGTATCCTCTGCTATAATCATCCCTAAAACTTTCAACCTTACCCCGTAAGTAGTACAGAACCTGTTAGCCCAACCGTCAGCCATAGTTGTCTAGGAAAATCCATCCTCCCAATCCATTCAGCCTTACCAACCTGCCTGATCCTCACAGCCACCAATTAGAGATCCCTTCTCGCTAGTGGTTCTCCCGGCTCTTAGATCCACTGTCACCTTAACAACCGAACAGTTCAAAAGGCTCCTCGAAGACCGTATGGTCAGGTACCATAATAGTAACACCCTACAATACCACGGCAGTTTTCGTTCCCAACTTTCTAGAGAAATCCTAGCTACTCCACTCCCTAAAATATGCCTTCCAAATTTACCAAGATACAATGGCAATGCCAACCCCCAAGCTCACATTTACCAATTCCAACATACCATGCTAGTCCTAACAGCTGATGACACCATACTGTGCAAGATCTTCCTGCAGACCTTGATGGATTCAGCCTAGATCTGGTTCCATAACCTCCCTGAGCACTCTATTGAAACCTCCAAACAGTTTAGCGATATGTTTATCGCAAAGTTCGTGGCAGCAATTAGACCAAATAAGGTGTCCGCCGATCTGAACCAGGTCATGCAGGAGAAGGGAAAGCCCCTATGAGCTTATGTCAAAAGGTTTAATGTGGAAGCAATAGACATATAGAACCTCAACCTGGAGGTAGCAATCACTACACTAATAAAAAACACGAGATGTTAGGATTTCAGTGACTCTCTGAGCAAAAAGCCCCCTAACGATTTTACCGAGCTCATGTTCCAAGCTCATAAGTATATCCGAATGGATAAAGCCTGACGCATGCACTTTAGTTCATATAATGACACTGATATTGGAAGAGAAAGGGAAGACTTTGGAAGATTAACAAGGGACAGAGGGAAAAATAGTCGGCTCGAATCCAGAACATATAGGGAAAGTAGTTCGGCCAACAGAACCTACACGGTTACCACACTTAATTCGAAGATAGGAAGGAAGAAAGGTTTACACCCTTCAATACGACCAGAGAAGACATTCTCACCTGGATGAAGTAGAATAGGAAGGTTACTTGGCCTAGACAAATAAGAGAGGACCCCAACAGAGATCAGAACCTCTATTATGCCTTTCATAGGGACAAAGACCACATAACAGAAGAATGAAAATAGTTAAAATGAGAAATCGAGCACTTAGTTAGGAAAGGGACCCTAGCATGATTTATGAAATAGGATGATAGGGCAAGGAGACACAGGTCGCCCACACCTCCACCAAACAGGAACTAAGCTAGCGCAAGCAAGAAGGCACCGACTGGAGTTATCCATGTGATAGTAGGAGGAGAGCAATATGATGACTCCAGGAAAAGAAAGGCCGG
Organism: Excoecaria agallocha; assembly: GCA_037975025.1. Classification (NCBI taxonomy): domain Eukaryota; kingdom Viridiplantae; phylum Streptophyta; class Magnoliopsida; order Malpighiales; family Euphorbiaceae; genus Excoecaria; species Excoecaria agallocha. The sequence goes on from CM075816.1 coordinate 25,500,328, forward strand.
AGAGGTGCTCGCTGTCAAGTGAGGTACGCATACCTCGACTCAAGTAGTTTAGTTATTAGCGACTGATGGGTCCCATGTCAAGCATCCACACAACGACACGTTAGTAGTTAAAGTAATCATCCAAGATTTCCTAGTCTAGAGGATATTAATTGACACAGGGAGTGCAATCAACTTGATCACCCTCCAGGCATACAAGGCACTAGGAATATCGAAGAATCATCTAAAGGAAGTCAACATGCCCCTCATTGGCCTTTCTGGACAACCGATCAAAGTTGAAGGCCTAACAAATTTGCTAGTCTAGCTGGGAGATGATGCTGTAGTTAGGACGTGCCAAGCAGATTTCATGGTAGTTAACATCTCTCTATCCTACAATGTAATTTTTGGCCGGCCTATGTTGGCTGTAATTGATGCTTATGTGTCCATACAGAATTTGGTACTTAAGATTTCGATGGAGGAAGGGGCAACAGTATTAAGGGGGAACCAGAAAGCAGCTCGGGAGACATATATGATCATATTAAAAGAGGCCAATTAGGCCCTGCCCCTTGACATGATGGACACACCAGACAAGGGAGATCAGAAGGCTGAGTCAAGTGAAGTTTTATAGGTAGTCAAGCTAGTACCAGGAAGAAGTGTCCAAATATCAGCCAACAAAAAAGGCTTGGACAAAGAAGCACTCTTTTCAGTACGCATGGAATTCATGGATGTATTCACCTGGTAACCCTCAAACATTAAAGGCATATCAAAAGATCTAATAACTCACTCCATGAACACTCGACCAGAATGCAAGTCGGTAAAGCAAAAAAAGAGAAACCACACACCAAAACGACAATTGGCCATGGAAAAAGAGACAAGCACTTTGCTGGAGAATGGATTCATTAGGGAGATCTTTTATTCGAACTAAGGGCTAACGTAGTGCTTGTCAAAAAGGCTAGTGAAAAATGGAGGATGTGTGTAGAATTCACCGATTTAAATAAGGCATGTCTGAAAGATAACTATCCATTGCCAAATATAGATCTTTTGGTGAACTCTATAATCGGGTTTGAAAAGTATGCTTTCCTTGATGCATCGACGAGCTACCACCAAATTCTAGTTAACACAACAGATAAGTAAAAGACTGTTTTTATCACTCATTGAGTTACTTATTGCTATTGGGTTATGCCCTTTGAACAAAAAAATGTAAGTGCCACATGCTAGAGATTAATGAATCAGCTCTTCGCCAACCAGTTAGGAAGGAGCATGGAGATCTATGTGGATGATATGATCGTCAAAAGTAAGACATCAACAGACCTACCTACCGAGCTTAAAGAGACTTTCCTCACTTTCAGGAATGCAGGCCTTAAACTGAATCTATAAAAGTGCATATTCGGTGTACAATTCAGAAAATTTCTCGAATTCATGATATCAAAGCAAGGAATAGAAGCCAATTCAGAGAAGATCAAGGTGATCATAAATATGGAGTCCCTAAAAATAATTCAGGATGTGCAGAAGCTCAATGGCAAAATAATAGCTTTGGAAAGATTCATTTCGTGTTCAGCCAGATGGCGCTTGCTATTTTACCAAGCGATCAAGAACTTGAAAAACTTCAAGTAGACTGAAGAATGTAAGCCTTTGAAGCTTTAAACCAGTTCCTTACAACCCCACTGCTACTAAACAGACCACATGTATTTAAAATCCTATACATCTACCTAGCTATCTCTAAAGGAGCAGTGGGCTTGGTTCTGGTCCAGGAAAAAGATGGCTAGTAGTTCCCAATTTACTACACAAGCAAAGTTCTTAGAGGTGCCGAGCTAAAATACCTCATTCTATAGTAGTTGGCCTTTGCATTAATCACTGCTACTACAAAGCTATGCCCATATTTTCAGGCTCATACAATTGCTATACGCATAAATTCCAACCTAAGAAAGGTGTTGTAGAGGCCAAAAGCTTTGAAAAGGCTAACAGAGTGGGTAACCCACCTTGGGGAGTTCGATATAAGGTATGAACCCCGCCCAGCAATGAAGGCATAGGTCTTAGCGGACCTTGTAGTAGAATTACACACATCTATTCCCAAACAAGCAAAGAGCTCATGGAAGTTGCATGTTAATGGGGTCGTGTGCTCGGAAGAAGCCGGAGCAGGAGTTTTGTCGATAAGCCTAGGAAAGATCTATATCAAGGTAATGGCACGCATAACCTTCCCAGCCTTGAACAGCATAATAGAATATGAAGTCTTATGTTTCAAATTACAACTAGCAATCAAGATAAAGCCTGACACTTTGGAGATTTTCTCTGATTCACAACTAGTTGTTAGTTAGTTTAAAGGAAGGTTTGAGGCGAAGGAAGGCTCCATGATCTGATATAAATAATTGACATCCACCCTCTTGTCCAGAATAAAGGGAATTGGAAGTGATTGGTCGATCACACAGGTACCTTGAAAAGAGAATCAGGAGGCAAATGATCTAGCAAAACGAGCCTCACTCAACAGCACGGTACAGACCACTGACACCATTTGTATAACAGTTGCACAGCCAACTTATGAAACATACCAGGTCCAGGTAAAATAACTAATGGAGGGATGGCACCTTCCTATTTATCAATACTTAACCTCAGGAACTTTGCCAAAAGATCAAGTACAAGCTCAAAGGATAGTGTGGAGGTCAAGCCTATATGCCATGCTGGATGATAAACTATACAGGTAATCTTTCTCAAATCCCTAAACTTTGTCTATAAGTGCTGAAGAAGGAGAATACATCCTGAGGGAAATCCATGAAGGAATTTTTATAGCTCATGAAGGAGCACAAACCATTGCTCAAAAAGCTCTTCTATAAGGATATTATTGGCCTATGATGGAGGCAGATGCCAAAGCACTAGTTTGAAGATGTGACAAATGCCAAAGATTTGCCAACAGCACACATATCAGCTCATCACAGCAAAAATCAATCCACATCCCGTGGCCGTTCACCTAATGGGGAATTGACATATTGGGACCTTTTCCTCAAGCAACCAATTAAAGAAAATCCCTGGTGATAGCTGTCGATCATTTCATCAAATGGGTAGAAGTTGAACCCCTCGCCGCTATCACTTCGATAAACATCTTAAAGTTCTTACAAAAGAATGTGATCACAAGGTTTAGAATAATGTACATTATCTCGGACAATGGCAAGTAGTTTGATTGTCAGGCTTTCAAAACCTTATGCTCTGAGCTGAACATTCAATTATGCTTTACCTCAGTTTATCACCCTCAGACTAATGGGATGACCGAGGTAACTACAAGAACCATCTTATTTGGACTGAAGAAATGCCTAGATGAAGCCAAAAGACTTTGGGTAGACGAGCTTAACAATGTGCTTTAGGCCTAGGGGACTTCACCTCAAGTAGCCAGAAGAGTAACACCATTTTCTATAACTTATGGAACAGAAGCAGTCATTCCATACGAGATTAGAATTCTGAGCTCACAAACTTCCCAACATGATGATGCAAATGAGGTTAATTTACTTTACCAATTAGACAGGCTTGAGGAGTAGAAGAAATTCGCCCAGGTACAATCCGCAACATATAAGCAATGTATGGCATCATTTTATGATCGAAGGGCAAAATCAAAGTCTTTTTGTGTGGGATAGTTGGTCTTGAAGAAGGTGATAGCCGCCCAAACAACGGTAGGTGTAGGTAAGCTTAACCTAAATTAGGAAGGTTCGTATATGATCTGCGAAATTACAAAGGCCGATGTATATAGATTAGAAGATCTCTTCGGTAAAGTTCTACCACACTCATGGAATTTTTTGAGCCTTAAGCTCTATTACTAGTAGCTCAGAATCATCTACTTGTTTTTCTATTTTTATTCGATTAAATTAGTTCGACATTATCGCTATTTCAGTCTTAATTTTGATATTTATACTTTTAAGCTCATCAACGAACACTGCCCTCTGAGCACATATCTATAATGGCTAACACTCAATGAAAGTTATTCATTTTTACTGAGCTCATTTAGCTTATTTCTAATTATCACATTTATGCTTTATTAATTTTTGACATAATAGCCATGACAATGTACCGCGACTTGAAACATTTTTCTGTAATATCGCCAGCTAGGTTGCCTATCATTTTTATCATTAAGGCAGTTTCACCGACCAAACTTAATCCTATGGCTAAAAGGCTAATTAATTGATGTGAGTAACTGGCAAAGCTCGCCTAAAATGACATTGGTCTTTGCACTCAAAAAAATGTTCAATCTCGGCTAAAAAAGAAAAGCTCGGGAAATACTAGAAGAACACAAACACAGAAGGAAAAAAGAGAAATTCTCATTTCACAATCAAATTTGTAAAAATGAGCTAGTCCTCAACTGGATACACATCATCCATCCAGAATAAGTCTAGCTCAGGATATTTCCCTTTTACAGCATTTGAAAGTTTGGTGTCATAGGCTAAACATTTATCGGCCACCTACTGCACTTCTTTCTCTTCTTGCTCAGAGACCTTCTCCTTTAGTGCCAAACACTTCTTCTCTAACTCTGTCTTCTCCTACTTTGTTTTCTCAAGCTCGGTAACAAGTGCCCGAGCATTTTCTTTTTCTTGGGTGGCGGATGCCTCTAGCTAGGCATTTCTCTTTGCAAGCTCTTCGACTTTCTTCTTAGCCTCAGTAGCTTTGAGGGTAGACTCATTTAATTTGAAGCAAAAATCATCGAAAATAGAGTCTGCCTACTTCCACTTACTAATAAAGGTGTTTAGCTTGGCGATGACAACACCTATAATCATCGACCCCTGTAAAAACATTAAGTATATAGAAAAAAATTTAAGTAATGCAATTAATAGGTGAACTCGCAATGCACAATAATTTACCTCTACTTAGTACCTTTTGATGACTGAGGACAACTGCTTGGCATTCAGGCTATAAAGGGGAGACACCTCCTTCAGAACGTAGGACACCATATGTGCGAAGGTGGCGAAATCATCACTCTTGGCATAGTAAGAACTCTTGTGCTTCTCCTAAAACTCGATGATCTCGTCAACCAAATCCCAAACATCTTTCTCACTGGAACCTCAAACTTCAGCCACCATTTCAGGTTCCTCAAAAGGCGGAGAACCTAAACACGGCTTTTTAGCCAGACTACCAGTAGCTCCCTCTGATGATTACTCATCTACTATCTCCACTATAGTGGGAGTACGAGCAACCTCAGCCATTGAGTCGGACATCGGCTCGAGGTCAAGGGGGCGAGCTAGCAACAGCGTTGGTAGTAACTTTTTGCCTTTTAGCCCGTATGAGCTCGATTGCAATTTGCTTACCTCCTCTCTTCATGGCTGCAAAAATAAAGAAAATTAAAAATATGATCAACGATGCCTAGCAAACAGACAAAATGCTACCTTTTCTATTTCTCAGAATAAACTCAGAGTCATAGGGGTTGAGTAAATTTTGAAGATTTCACTTCTCTCGAGCAATCTCCCTCTACTGAGCCACAACCAGCTCTTCTTCTTCGATTAACCACAAGCCGTTATCGTCGCGATTGATGAATCAACCCTAGGTAGTGTGAACTGGAAAATCTACATGCAAACTCTCCACAAGAAAATAATAGTCCTTCCACTTTTTTAGGGAGTTTGGATTATCGTAAAAGCCCTATAGCCTGCTCGACCCTGTATATAGTTATGATCTTCAGCTCCGGCTCGTAGACCGACCACATGTGTAACTCAAAAAAGTTTTAGCTTCAAGTCAATGTCGCGCTCCACGGCCCAAATCTATAGGGCAAAAAGAGTGCACCAAGCATTTGGGTATAGTTATCCAATGGTCAATTCAAAGTAGTTGAGTATCTCCACCTCAAATAGAGTTAGGGGGAGACACACCTCAGCCTCTAACTAGGCCTCATAGATGGCCAACTTCCTCTTATTGGTAAATGCCATATTTGCCTTTTGGGAGAAACTAGGCAAACTAACAAAGTACCAATCTGATAATGCCACTTTACCAAGCAAAATATGGAGCTCGTCCTCCCTTATTATATAGCAAACACTGCCTACCCCTAGCAGATGATGAGATGTCATTTTTGACTTCAAAGAGGTTGTCGATTGCTCGAATTCAAAGGGCAATGCTCTATCAAAAGCCGAGCCACCACTTGAACTGGGAGCACTGTCAACCGAGGCTCCTTCCCCAACTCTCTCTCGCTCTCACTGAACTCCTCAAAAGCACTCATTATTGAACAAAAGGGAAGAAGAAGAAGGATAAGGATAACAAACCTAATTCAAATTAGAGGCTTGTTGAAGAAAATGGTGAAGCAATGAATTGCAGAAGAAGAAACTCCAACATACCAAAATCTCTCATGAAGTTTACACAAGTGGAAGAAGTAAACACAGGAGCAAGACAAACATAGAAATGGAAAAATGAAGAAAGGGCCCTACTTAAATACATAATCAAAGTCCATCGCTAGCCGTATATGTGGCGGATGATCTGTAGTAACTATCTTGTCATTATGACAAGGCACAAAAAATAAAGTACTCCCTGCAATAAATGGCAGCCATTACATGGTAAAAGAGGAAGTCATTATGGCCTGCCTTCAATGCCTTAATCAAATTTGAAGCGACATCCTAATCAACCTCGCAGAACAAGTGACAATAGGTGGACATAAATGTCCTTACCCTGGAGGGGGGGACTTATGATAACATGACCTAGCCATTAGTCCCGTCAAGCCTGTGAAAAAGTTAAGAATGCTAACGCAGGTCGGTTAGGCCTCTCCTAGCCAAGAGTCAGACAATTTAAACACCATATGAGCCTAGTCTTAATCAATCAACCATTATCCCAGGAAATCCCACTTTCCTAGCCAAAAACGGTTTTACTCGCCCACGTCTTCCTCAAAATAGGAGAAGTGGGAAAATGACTGAAGATAGTGGGATCTTTTTCCCTTACCCACGTAGAGGAAATTAAGGGTATATGAATGGTGAAAATCAGGTAAATAAGGTATCTTTTTCTCACTCTTTAATACTAAAATAACTCAAATTTTCACCGAAATATTCGTTACTTAACCATCGGAGGCTTTCTTGTCGAAAATTCCATTGGTTTTTCATTGTCTTACAGGTCATTTGAGCTACCAAAATTCATACTTGTCATCAAATAATAATAATAATAATAATAATAATAATAATAATAATAATAATAATAATAATAATAATAAACTAAAACCTTATACATATGTACATATTTTTTATTGCATGGTTAATTAATTAAATTGAAGGATGTATATTGTGTGGATTGTTTAGGTGGTCACTTATAGCAGGAAGATTACTAGGAAGAGAAGATAATAAAGTGAAGAACTGGTGGAACTCTCATATCAGGAAAATGCTCATAAACATGGGAATTGACCCAAACAATCATAAACTTAATCAAATTCTTCCTTCTCCTCCTCACCAACACCACCATGTTTCTACTCCTTCTCTCTAACATACAACTAATAATAATAGTAATAATAATAATAATACCAATAACAACATTAAAGAACCTAAGAAATCTCATAATACAGATAGGGTTTCTGATGTAGCAAGTTGTCTTGAAGATGAAACTACTTCTGGTTCTTCTAATCTAAACCTTGATGATATCATTACCAATTTGGACAGAAGCCAACAAAACTCTGATTCTGCTAAACCTATAGAGGTGGAAACCGACAGCTCGCCTGCCCTAATTCTCTTTGTGTGAACAAGCTCGCAGGGATCTCTTAATTGGGAATTAAAATGGCTAACTTGAGGATGGATATGCAAATGTAACGGATTTTTTGGTATTGGAGTTTAAGCGCTAATTAATTACTTGATGCCAAATAATTATATGGGTCTCTAGCATGTATTATTGTATAGAATACAAGAACTGAAAAGCATTAGTATGTGATTAAGAAATTGATGTTTTGAGAGATTGAAGCTAATAAGTCCATTCAAAATAATGATGGGCAACCCATTCAGTTGTATTTTCAATTGCAAACCTAATGTAAAATAATAATTTATAAGACTAGATTAGATAGTTTGATTATACCATTATAATCATTTATAGCCTAAGTGCTCTTTTTTTGTGTTAATTAATTTCTTTTCCTTACAGTGTTTAATTTAATTAGTATTTCTGTTTCAATTTAATATCATATACCTTCTATTAATATAAAATGATCATAAAAATAGAAAGAATATTATTGAAATGAAAATGTGAAATTGTTTCAAATTGCAATTATAAGAAATTGTAAAATATTTTATGGAATTTTTGGATGTTGTGTTGATTTACATAATGTTTATCAAGAAGTCGGTATTTGACACTCTTTTGCTATCTTGCACACAATGGCGAAGCTATAATTTATAATTAAGGAGAGCAAAAATATAAGTCATATTTAAAAGAAAAAAACATAACATAAATATTATAAATAAATTGTTAAATAAAAAAAAATATTCATTAACATATTTAAAAAAATTACAATTGATTCCTATGAGTTTCCATTCCTTGGTAGCAACAAATAATAATTTTGTTATCAATAACATTAAATACATATTTTTCAATATAAATTATCAAACAATCAGACATTTATTGATCTCCCATTTTGTTACGTAATCGATTTTTTACAAATTTCATAGCAGAAAATGCTTTTTCAACTGTTGCAGTCGCAACAAGTGAAACAGGTGATGAGTTTATAAACCAAAAAATATAAAATATCCTTTTTTGTTTGCAACATTTTTTCGGCAAGATCACCAATTCTTATAATATTTGAAAACTGTCGTTAATGTGTAATAGATATAATTTAAAAAATAATTAGCGACAATATTAGTGACTAATATTTCGTCGCTAACTTTTACAGTAAATTTATAATTAGCGATGGAAAATGTAGTCGCTAAATATTATTATAATTCGACAACTAATTAGGAATATAAATTAGAGACGGAAAAAAATTAGCGACGAAATATTTTTGTCGCAAATCCGTCGCTAATATATTCGCGACAAGCGTTTCGGCGTCGCTAATTTAATTTAGAGACAGAATTCTGGTAATTAGCGACGAAATTTCTGTCGCTAATTAGCAGTTTTTTTGTAGTGTCACTACTAGATCTCATATCAATATATATTTCCAATTCATTTTAAAGAATCACGAACCAAATAGTAAAAAATCAATAGTATAAAATTGAGCAACACAGAATAACTTGCCTTTGTCATATTCAAAGAAGACCCCACCATTGCCAAATATTCCAAATGGGTATATAATTTATTCAATTTAATTTGTTCATGGATATTTAAAATGGGTCTAAATTTTACAAATTACTATTGAATTTAATTTTTCATGCCTCTAAAAAAATTAGAATTTGAATTAGACTCCTTAAGAATTAATAAAAATATACAAATATGAAATATTGCAAATACTTGAGAAATATAAAAGCAAAAACAATTGAAAAACTAAATTACTAAACTTTAATTAAAATAAATCTTTGTTACAGTTTTCAGTTTCTTCTCAAATTTATTTGATTTTTCCTTTAAAAATTCAAAGCAATAAGAATAGAGTTTTGTACTTTTATTTCAATAGAAGTGGAAATATAAAAAATTTTCATTGATAAAAAACTTAAGAAATAAACTAAAAAGGAGGTAAAAAAAATTTCAAGTGGGTAAAAATTATTTGTCTAATATATACATGTGTATATATATAAATATAATTAAAAAATTTTCAAAAATTAATTGCCCCCCTTCCTCTCAAGGTGGTCTCGCCACTGCTTGCACAAATCATACATATATATATATATATATATATATATATATATATATATATATATATATATATATTAGGCCTGTGCCCAAATCCAAAATTTTACCAAAATTCGTCCAATAAAAATGACTCAAACCTAACCCAATCCAACACAAATATCCACTGGATCAACAAAAAACTAACCCATTTTATTCTCCAATCCAACCAAATTCAAACAAATATCTACTGGATCAATTTAAAACTGACCTATTTTATTCCCCGACCCATTGGGTCAGTTCCTGTCAACATGGGTCTACTAACCCATTGGGTCAATTCCTATTGGAACTTGCTCAATGGAAAATGATGTTTTGTGGCTTTGAGTTAGAAGCTTTGTATTTGGCGAGAAGGATGTGCACAAAGAGACAAATCAAGCATTGTTGTATTGCATTTTCTTGCGTATATGATTGTAACTTGCACATTGCCTCTATCTTTATGCGTATCGCATGTGCATTCATCAATCCATTGGATTTCCGAAATCCTAATCGAACATTGTGAATGAAAAACATCTGCACCATGTATAATTTAAGCAGCAAAAGTATTATATTATTTGAATGAACAACCTGTAATAGCTTTTTCAGGATGTTAATTTTCTAGGATATGCTCTTGATACAACATCCTGTTGCTTGAGTGGCTCATAATTATAACAATAGACGCCATGTTTAATGCAAATTATTATAAAATTTTTTATTAATGCAAATTATTCTATCCACTTATTATTTATATTATGTTTTCAATTGAATACTATTATTATCATATCCATTAATTAATTAATAATAAAATTTATAATAATTTACAATAAACTAATGGATCGGTCTAAATCCGTCCAACTCATTTGAATATTAATACATTTATGATCCGTCCAAATATGATCCAACCCAAATTCGTCAATTTACCACCTCTAATATATATATATATATATATAAACAAAACATGTTAGGTTAATTTGGTTTGAACTTTTATGTTGTAGAAAGCATTAAAAATGTTTTACAGTAATTTTTTTAAAATTAAAAAAAATTATGGGACCTGGGCCTGATTTCAATATTATAATTTTCCATTTATATTCTTTCTCAAGAGCTGGGCCACCCCCAGCGTTCAGGCTTCCCTTACTGGAAAATATTTATTTATTTTTTAATTTATTTTGACCAATTTCATGTTTTTGCATAATATAAATATAAATATAAAAAACTTAGGCGTGGCAAAACTGGAATCGTCCATAAATTTGACTCAAATCTGTGCACAAAAATTAATTCAAAGTTAATTTAAACCGAATCTAATTTGTTTATAACCTGAAAATTTTTTAACTGATTTGTATCAATTTATTTATTGATTTAAGATGACTCATATAGATAAGTTATTCATTTAACCCGCTTAATTTATTTGAACTGTTTGACTAGTTTATGATTTTTATGTAAAAAATTAAACTCCAAACTTAATTTTTGCTGAAAAGATAGTTTTATAAATTATTTATAACCCAAAATAACAAACATAGATGGATTTCTCGTTCAATCCCTTCGACCCATTTATAATTTTTATAAAAAAATTATAAATTAAATTTTTTTTGTTAAAAAATTCGATATATACTTATTATTATCTCATGTATAAAAAAAAGTCATTGTATTAAATTGACAAATAAAAATCATAATAAAATTTTATTTTATATTAAATGTGACAATCATTTAAAACATTGATAATATGCATGGATGTGTGTATTCTCATTTCTAATTTATTAGATTATTAAACTCAATTTTATTTATGTTGAATGGGTTAAAAGGGATTAAAAAAATTGTATAAATTAATAAGTAGGTCAAATGGCTTGGCTTATGGTCTGATCCATTTGAATCAATATATAAATCGATCCAATCTTATTCAATCTGTTTAGACTTTAATCCAACATTTATAGCCTGTAAAAATTGATTTATTTGCCACCTAATCCATTTATAATATGTGTTTTATAATTCATATTTATTGGATCGTATTCATTTTTCAATTTTAAAAAACCTAGATGGATGTGATTTAAATTCTGATCAGTTTGAAAAGTAGTCTCTTCGTAGTCGGATGAAAAAAAGAAAAAAGTAAAACATGGAATGTTATTAGATAATAATTAATGTATCTCACGATTTTAAAACATAATTAGTTCAAATGAGACAAAATTTAGAATTTTATCAATAAGACAAGCACTTATGTCACTCTGAAGACAATGAAATAACAGTTACGTATTTGAGTCCTGAACATTTTTAGTGCCAGTCAAATTATTTTACAAGATCTTGATGAATTAAAAGTATCAATATAAAAATTAACATTAAATCCAATTTTTTTACTTTATTAGGTCAAATTCGCATCTTGAAAAATCTTATTTTTATAGATCAATAATAATTATGTGATCTTGGAATAAAAAATTGGGTTGATATTTACTTAAATCGTAAAAGGTTATATGATTAAGTAATACCTACATGAATCATTTTTTATTATGTAACTAAAATAAATAAATTAGATAGGTTTGAGTCGGTTCATGACTGCTTATTATAAATAAATTAAAATTTTGCGGGTTATAAACAAATCAAATTTTATGACATTATTTTTTTATATCATTTTAACTTTTCCATTAAAAATTAAAAATTATACATATAAACTATATAGAACATTATTTTTATATTTACATTATATATAAAAAAATTATAAAATTATAAAAATATAAACGGATAGGATTAACTTTTTATTCAAATGGATAGAATCTATTATGTCTCCCGTTTGAATCGTTTTCTTTTTATTTTTCTTTAAAGAAAAACAATTTGAATCTTAATTATAATCTGCAAATTACAATAAATTTTGATATAATTTATAGTGTATTCGATGATATAATAGTACATAATTAGTCGGTTCTACATAGGTCTATCAAAATTTAATCCGACATACATGATTTGTATCTAAATTTAATATTTAAATATAATCTGACCTGTATAATTCAAAAAAATTAAAATCAACTCGAAATCAGTTTGTGTGCTCAATATATCTTGACCGGTACGGTTGATAATAGATGAGTTGAGCTATGTGACCCATAATATTTTGCAAAGGAGCAAAGGGATTTTAACTCAAAATTCTTGTTGGCAATGCTAGAATGTGTGCGCGCATATTGTTGGCATTAGTGGAAGTTGACATCTAATTAACAGAAAATACATATATAGATTGGGTCAATTTCATCTATGATCACTGAACTAACGTACGCTTAATCACCTAAAAGTAATTGACTTATTTTTCGTAACTTAAATATCACTTAACTTATCATTTTTTTTTACAGAAAAGTTATGTTGACCGATTTTCAGCGATAACTATTGCTGAAATGCTGACGTGACATGCTACATCATATGCCTTGATACATGTGGTATGATATGTCAGCATTCACGTCACCGAAAGAAGTCACGTTAGCCGGCTATATCAGCATGTCCCACCTGTTAAAATAAACAAATAGGAAAATGGCATGTGTCAAATGGCGGATATCCATTTGCTTTAGCCAAACCCTAAGTGGATGTGGTTCACCTTTTTCTTATTATTGTTTTAAATGTGGCATTCAGCACCAAGTCAGCCGTGAACAGTGCTTTCCGATGATGAATAGTAATTTTCGGGTCGAAAAGTACATCCAGAAGTCAAAAATATTTTATTGGACCATCGAAAAGTATTGGTCATAGTGAGTCCGAGGTTGAAATTTTAAGTGAAATTGAGGTCAAATATATCTCAAAAGGTCAAAAGAACGAAAAAAGTAGCGAGTCAATTTCCCTGATAGAGAAGGTAACTTAATTTTGCATAAATTATTAAAAATAGTAAATAAACTTAATAAATTGCCATATTTTGCAGATATTTATATATTTTTATATAGAATATTTTGGCAGTAAAAATTAAATTTTTCGGTGATACCGATAGTTATCGAATCGGATCGATAAGTTTGAATCGGACTAATAATAGACTCCGATTGAGCCAAAAATTTGCATACTATCTATTTTTGATGTGATAAGAGTGATGACATAATTTTTGGAGTGATTTGAAAGCTGAAAGAAAAAGAATTTGGATTGGGCTTAAATTGGCCTAAATTGGGCCTTAAAAATTAATTGGACTAAGCCCATTTTTGGACCCAATTGGAGGGTATTTAAGAGCTGAAAATATTTGAGAAACACCCAGAAAATTCCAGCTCTCCTATCCTTCTTGAAATGGTTGAGACATCCTTACTCTCTCCCTCTCCTTGATTTCTTTCTCTTTTACTCCAAATTTCTAACGGAATCCAACATAAAATTTGTTATTCCATCACTCTAGAATACAAATATAGCCTCAACCATCTTATTTGCCCAAAGAAAGGGAAGATTTCAAGGTTACAAAATTAATAGTTTTAAGGTAACATTTGGATAATAAGTATTTTTAATTAATTCTTTAGTGATTTCCTATAGTTTTTGAGGTGTAGATTATGAATATGAGCTTAATTTTTGCATTTGAGAACAAAAAAATAAGAAATTCTAAGCTTAAGTGGCTGGCCATGTTAGGTGTGGAAGGAGAAGAAAGAGTTTCAAGGGAAAAGGGCAAAAGAAAGGAAGTCTAGGCACCCTTGAGCAAGAGAAATTGGTATGTGACTAATAAATCTTAATATTTTCTATTTTATTGAATTAATTTCCTTTATGTACTTAGGAAAAAAATTGCTAAATTGCTTAATAAATGAAATTGATATAGGGAAAATGAAATTGAAACATGTTTGATGCTATTTGAATGATTAGAAGGAAGAATAAAATTTTTAAGGCTATGTTAGGGTTATGGCCGAAATTTTTCTTAGGGGAAAAATAATGATTTTTGCATGAAAATGATAATTAGTAGCCTAAATTAATTATAAATGTCATAATTAACACCCATGATTTTTTGAATAATTTATGGAATTTATTAGAAATTTTTAAAGCTTTGTATTAGTGTATGTAAGTAGTGAAATTGATGATTTATAAAGAAATAAATATTAAATTAAGTAAATATGGATAGTAAATGTGAAATAATATGTATATACATTTTTAGAGAATTTATGTACACTATAAGAATAAATGAGAAATAAAATGTTAATTATGTTCAAGGAAAAATATTGAATTATTGGAAAATAATTCAATAAAATGAAGGAATAAGAATAATAAATGTGATAAGTGTGCATATAAATTTTTAAGAAATTTATATGCAATAATAAGGTATTTTTGAAAATAAATTATGAAATTGTAAAAAAAAATTAGTGAATTATGAAAAAATAATTCAATAAAAGGTAAAAAGTAGTAAATTATAATGAATTAATTTACTATGTAGGAAAAGATAGTGAAATGAGAACTTTTGGGAAATGAAAAAGTTCATAAGAATTATGAACAAACTTAAGGTAAATAAAAGTATGTACAATAATGCCCTTAGAAATAATCAAGCAGTAAAAACTAGCTCAGGATATAATTGGCTGGCCATAAAAATATTTCTGTACCGCGATGCAAGTCATGGCAACTTGCTATGCTATAGATTGGATCACTGATCACCATGGCTTCTCTATCTCTATTCTCTGCTCTGTGAGAATTGGCCCTTTGAGGGGTCATTTCTCTATCTCTATTATAGCCTTGTGGGGTCCATGTCCCATGTATTCTATTTGAGGTTTTATGTCGGGTCTGAACTAGGGACATAATGAAAGTAAAATATGAAAAATATAAAAAGAAAGTAAAAAATGTTAATTAAAAGTGAAAAATGACTAATGTGAAAGGAAAAGAAAGTTTAGGGGCAAAATCATATTTTTTCCTAAAAGAATAAAAATTAAGCAAATTAATTAAGGATACAACAGTCAATAAATGGTTAAAATGTGTTAAAATGAAGTTTTATAGTCGACAAGGACCATAATGTAATTTTATATAAAAATGTCTAATTAAGTATAAATTAAGGTTAAGTATCTTAATTAATAGCTTAAATGTCAAAAAGAAGCATAAAAAGGCTAAATTCGTAATTTAACAATAAAAATTGACTAAATTGAATAAAAGTAAAAGTTCTGAATTAAATATATAATTTTATAATAAATAAGTATTTGGTAAATAAAAGTGTATTAAAATTTAAAATGTTATTTGAAAAGAAATGATTTATTTAAGTTTGCTTGAAAAGTTAAAGTTGAGAATTCTTGCATAAATGAACTACTTAAGTATAGAAAATATTTAGATTGTTAGTCACCACTGGGCATGTCAAATGCTCAGCGCGTAGTTGTAACTGCATGCAGGTTCACAAGATCGGGAACAAGAGTATTCCTTGAAGGATTTCTTTTGATGGATATAGAGTTTTTAATCTTGTGGCATGTATATATAAACATAATACTTATAGATCTATATATTGTAAATATGTATATAAGAGTTGATATTTTGGGTTGTAATATGAAATGGTTTGTGATGTAAAGTAAGATTTAGTAGATATGGATGAATGTATGTGTAATATTTAGATGAATGTGTTATGGAAAAAAAATGGATGATATGATGATATATGATTTTGTTGTGCCTCTGAGAGGCTGTGGGTATTGTTTGCTTTTCATAGGGTTAGTGCAATATATAACTGTTATATTGCCAAAATTTTATTAAATGCATAGTGAATTGGACAGTTATAGGTCATCGACAAACTTTTATCGGATTAATGAATATAAGTTAACCTAAGAGTTTAAGAATAAGGAAAATGGGTCATAAGAAATATTGTTGGAAAAAAAATTTTCGACCTATGACGTATCGGAACAGTGATAGATGTGATAAGGGTGTTACATTTAGTGGTATCAGAGTAGTGGTTTAGACGGTTCTAAGATCGGAGTGTTTGTTAATGCTTGATTTAAGCGTATATATATATATATATATATATATATATATATATATATATATATATATATATATATATATATATATATATATATATATATATATATATATATATATATATATATATATATATATATATATATATATATATATACATGCCAAATATCATTTTGCAAAGATATTTTGGAATTAATGTATTCTTGCTCCCTTCTATTTTATAGTGAAAATATGTCTAAAGAATAGAGCCATGAGGTGGGAGATAACAGGAGTGAGGCCTCCAGTAATTTTGGGCAACAGGGGATCTTACAGCAGGAAGTACCTCCACCAGTAGCGCCTCTTCCACCACCTCTTTCTCAACTAGACTTCCTCAATTTGATGTCAGATTATATCCAGCAGCGACTTTAGACTGCCCAGGCCTAGGCACAGCCATCAGTAGTACAGATTCAGCCACCTGCTCCACCTAGAAGAAAACTTATTCTAGAGCAGTTAAAAAGACTAGGGGCTGAAGATTTTTCGGGCCATGATCATTTGACTCTAGTAGCTGCTGAGGAGTGGTTATTTAAGATAAAGAGATTATTTGAGATTACCCACAGTCCCCTAGAGGAGAAATTCGAGGGTATAGTTGCCTTACTTCAGGGTCCAGCATTTGTATGGTGGGATTCAGTCAGAAGGCATACACCAGCAAATTGTTTGAATTGGGAGTTCTTTATTGAGCAATTTGAGAAGAAATACATCGGGTCTGAGTATAAGATTGCTATGCATGATGCTTTCTGAAGATTGAGATAGGAAAATCACACAGTGGCTGAGTATGACAGAGAGTTTGAGTGCCTGAGCGCCTACCTAGATGAGGGCCAGGCCACAGAAAAAAGATTATGTCAGGAGGATTATACACTAAACTGAGGCAGATTATTAGGGCCCAATATTATCCTGATCTGCAGTTCATGATTGATGCAGCTCTCAAATTAGAAGCCACTCAAGCCGAGCAAGTTGAGAGACAGTCCAAGTTTCAACCAAAGAGAAAGCAGGGACAAAACAGTGGCAAGTCTAGATAGGGCAAGAAGCAGAAGGGTCAGTAGACACCTCAAGGCCACCCACCAGTAGGCAAGGGTCAGGGTAGTGCCTCTCATGGTAAATCTACAACCACTATAGCTTCCAGTACACCCAGAGGCAGAGATAGTGGGATACCAGTTTTGTGTGATCATTATGGCAAGACACATTCTGGGGAGTGCAGATTGTTGACTGGAGCATGTTTTAGATGCAGGTCCTGAGATCATCATATCAAAGACTGTCCTTTACAACAGACTACTCCAGCCGCCTCACCAATATCTGGTACAGGGTCATCAGCTCCACAAGGACATGGTAGGAAAATAGCCCCTAATACTTCAGCTCTCAGACCAGCTGGTTAATCATATCAGGGACAGAGGCGATCAATGGGACAGACATATGCTGTCAGGGCCCGAGAAGAGGAGGATGCTCCCGACATGATTGTGGGTAAGTTTGTTTTGTTATCCGATTCAGTATATGCTTTGATTGATCCTGGCTCTACACACTCTTACATTAGTACAGAACTAGCATTGGGTAAAGGGATCAAAGAGGCATGCTTGGATCAGGATATCTTATTAAGTAATCCTCCGAGGCATAGTGTAGTAGTAAATAAGGTTTATAGATAGTGTCCTATCAGCGTCTAGGGACATGTATTCCTGGCAAATCTGATCGAGTTGCCCTTTCACGAGTTTAACTTGATTCTTGGGATGGACTGGCTATCTTTCCATCAAGCGACTATTGACTACAGAAAGAAGAGGGTCACCCTACAGCTTCAGAATGGTGATGACATTACTGTTATGGGTGTGAGATTCGATTTCTTATCTGATGTGATATCAGCTACTGCTACGAAAAGACTGATCAGGAAAGGTTGTAAGGCTTATTTGTGTTATGCAGTTGAGATGAAGAAAGATTGTTTATAGGTGTCAGATGTGCCTACTGTTAGGGAGTTCCAGGATGTGTTCCCAGATGAGCTTCCAGGTTTACCACCTGACAGAGAGGTGGAATTTTTCATTGATGTCGTTTTTGGTACTGCTCTCATTTCTATTGCTCCGTATAGAATGGCACCTGTAGAGTTGAAAGATTTAAAGATTCAGCTTCAGGAATTGCTTGACAAGGGGTTTATCAGACCCAACACTTCTCATTGGGGAGCACCTATCCTATTTGTAAAGAAAAAGATGGGATTCTCCAACTATGTATTGATTATAGGCAGCTGAATAAAGTGACTATAAAGAACAAATATCCTATTCCTTGCATTGAAGACTTGTTTGACCAGCTTAAAGGAGCAGGTATCTTCTCTAAAATCGATCTGAGGTCGGATTATTATTAGATGGGGGTTAAGGAAGCTGATGTGCCTAAGACTGCTTTTCGGACTAGGTATGGCTACTTTGAGTTTTTGGTCATGCCATTTGGACTTACAAATGCACCAGCAGCCTTTATGGATCTGATGAACGGAGTTTTTTACCCCTACTTAGATCAATTTGTGGTGGTCTTTATCGACGACATTCTGGTGTATTCAAAGATATCGAAAGATCATGATAAGCACTTAAGGATTGTGCTACAGACTCTGAGAGAGAAGTAGCTATATGTCAAATTCAGCAAATGTGCTTTTTGGCTGAATGAGGTATCTTTTATGGGTTATGTCATATATGTAGAGGGCATCAAAGTGGATCCTTCAAAGATTGATGCAATCCTTCAGTGGAAGCCTCCCAAAAAGGTGACTGAAGTAAGGAATTTTTTGGGATTAGCCGGGTATTATAGGAGATTCATCAAGGGCTTCTCCACCATTGCAGTTCCATTAACATGACTGCTTCAGAAGAATGTTAAATTTGTGTGGACTGACAGGTATCAAGAATGTTTCGAGAAGCTTAAAACTATGTTGACAGAAGCTCATATCCTTACGTAACCTGAGTCAGGTAAAGACTTTATGATATATAGTGATGCCTCCAAAAATAGTTTGGGCTGTGTTCTGATGCGGGAAGGCAAGGTGATTGCTTATGCCTCCTTACAACTCAAAACTCATGAGAAAAACTATCCTACTCATGATTTGGAGTTGGCAGCTATTATTTTTGTACTGAAAATTTGGATGCATTATCTGTATGGTTAGAGATGTTATATCTATTCGTATCATAAAAGTTTGAAATATCTGTTTACCCAGAAAGAACTCAACCTTAGACAAAGACGCTGGATGGAGTTGATTAAAGATTATGACTGTTACATCGACTACCATCCAGGGAAAGCGAATGTAGTAGCTAATGCGCTTAAAAGAAAATTTATGTCAGGTAAGGTTAATACTTTTGAATGAATTTGTATAAGATATTGATATGTGTAAATGATTAATAGTGATTTTTGCAGCTCTTTGGGTTATGAATGCCAGTCTGACTTTGGCACCAGATGGAGCTGTAGTAGCTGAGCTACGAGTTAAACCAGACTTTGTATAGCAAGTAAAAGTGGCTCAGAAGGAAGATGATCGTTTAATGGTTATTGTGAATAAGCTATAACATAGTAGTGAAAGTGACTACTCTCTGTCCAGTGATGGAAGTCTCTGTTATAAATGAAGACTTTGTGTTCCCGCTCAAGAAGAATTGAAAAGGAATATACTGACAGAAGCACACCATAGTAGTTATACCATGCACCCTAGAAGTAATAAAATGTACCAGGACTTGAAAGCCTACTATTGGTGGCCAAGCATGAAATGTGATGTAACTAAATTTGTAAGTAAATATATGAAATGTCAGCAGGTGAAAGCAGAGCATCAGGTTCCTTCGGGATTACTACAACCACTTGTTATTCTCGAGTGGAAATGGGATGAAATAACCATGGATTTTGTTGCTGGCTTACCTGTAACTCAGAGGAAGTATGATGCTATTTGGGTATTTGTTGACCGGCTCACTAAATCTACTCATTTCTTACCAGTACAGATAGATTATTCCTTGACTAGGCTGGTAGAGATCTATATAAGTGAGGTGGTTAGGTTACATGGAGTGCCTACATCGATTGTTTCTGATAGAGATCTTAGGTTTACATCTCACTTTTGGAAGAGTTTTTAGGGTGCTCTAGGTACTAGACTTTGCCTTAGCATAGCATTTCATCCTCAAACTGATGGCTAGTCCGAGCAGATGATTCAGACATTAGAGGATATGCTTAGATGTTGTGTTCTTAAATTTGGCACCAACTAGGAAAAGCATTTGCCCTTGGCTGAGTTTGCATACAACAATAGCTACCAGTCTAGTTTGAAAATGGTGCCTTTAAAAGCTTTATATGGTAGGAAGTGCAGAACTCCGTTATACTGGACTGAACCGAGTGAGAAGAAGCTATTGGGTTCAGATTTGGTCCGTGATTCTGAAGAGAAAGTTCAAATCATTAAAAGCCGATTGAAAGAAGCAACAGACCGACAGAAATCATATACAGATTTAAAGAGAAGAGATATTGAGTTTCAGGTCAAAGATAATATTTTTCTGAAAGTATCTCCGTGAAAGAAAGTCCTGAGGTTTGGCAAGAAGGGCAAGTTAAACCCTAAATTCATAAGCCCATATGAGATACTTCAGCGAGTGGGTCCCGTAGCCTTCAGATTGAAGCTACCACCTACTTTGAAAAAGATACATGATGTTTTTTATGTATCTATGCTCCGTCAATACAGGTTGGATCCGAGCCATGTGATAGCACCAGATGAGATTCAGGTGTAGACTAATATGACTTATGAAAAAAAATTTATGAAAATCTTGGCTAGAGAAATTCGGCAGCTCGAGAATAGGCAAATACCGTTGGTGAATGTCCTATGGCATCACCATAATGTAGAGGAAGCTACATGGGAACTTGAGATGACCATGAGACAACAATATCCTCTACTCTTCAGTTCAGGTAAATTTCAAGGACCAAATTTATTTTGAGTAAGGGAGAAATGTAATGGCCTTAGCACTGGGTTAGTCATGAACAGTGCTTCCCGAGGATGAATAGTAATTTTTGGATCGAAAAGTACATCCGAAAGTCAAAAATATTTTATTGGACCATCGGAAAGTATTGGTCATAGTGAGTCCGGGATTGAAATTTTAAGTGAAATTGAGGTCAAATAGGCTTCAAAATGTCAAAAATACGAAAAAAGTAACAAGTCAATTTCCCTGATAGGGAAAATGATTTGGTTTTGCATAAATTATTAAAAATAGTAAATGAGCTTCAAAAATTGTCATATTATGCAGATCTTTATGAATTTTTATGTAAAATATTTTGGTAGTAAAAATTAAATTTTTTGGTGATACCGGCAATTATCGAATCGGACCAATAAGTTTAAATCAGACCGATAACAAACTTTGATTGAACCAAAAATGTGTATACTACCTATTTATGATGTGATAAGAGTGATGAATTAATTTTTGGAGTGATTTGAAGGCTGAAAGAGAGAGAATTCGGATTGGACTTAAATTGGCCTAAATTGGGCCTTAGAAATTAATTGGACTAAGCCCATCTTTTTAGCCCATTTTTAGGCCCAATTAGAGGGTATTTAAGAGCTGGAAATATCTGAGAAACATCCAGAAAATTTCAGCTCTCCTCTCCTTCTTAAAGTGGCAGAGACATCCTTACTCTCTCCCTCTCCTTGATTTCTTTCTCTTTTACTCCAACTTTCTAATGGAATCCAACATAAAATTTGTTATTCCATCACTATAGAACACAAATATAGCCTCAAGTGTTTTATTTACCCAAAGGAAGGGAAGATTTTAAGGTTACAAAGTTTAGAATTTTAAGGTAACATTTGGATAATTAGTATTTTTAATTAATTTTTTAGTAGTTTCCTATAGTTTTTGAGGTGTAGATTATGAATATGAGCTTAATTTCTACATTTGAGAACAAAAAAAATTATAAGCTTAAGTGGCTGGACATGTTAGGTATGGAAGGAGAAGAAAGAGTTTGAAGAGAAAAGGGCAAAGGAAAGGAAGTCTAGGCACCCTTGAGTAAGAGAAATTGATATGTGACTAATGAATCTTAATATTTTCTATTTTATTGAATTAATTTTCTTTATGTACTTAGGAAAAAATTGCTAAATTGCTTAATAAATGAAATTGATATAGGAAAAATGAAATTGAAACATGTTTGATGCTATGTGAATGATTAGAAGAAAGAATAAAATTTTTAAGGCTATGTTAGGGTTATGACCGAAATTTCCCTTAGGGAAAAAATAATGATTTTTGCATAAAAATGATAATTAGTAGCCTAAATTAATTATAAATGTCATAATTAACACCCATGAATTTTTGAATAAGTTATGAAATTTATTAGAAAATTTTAAAGCTTTGTATTAGTGTATGTAAGTAGTGAAATCGATGATTTATAAAGAAATAAATATTAAATTAAGTAAATATGGATAGTAAATGTGAAATAATATGTATATAAATTTTTAGAGAATTTATGTACACTATAAGAATAAATGAGAAATAAAATGTTAATTATGTTCAAGAAAAAATATTTAATTATTGGAAAATAATTCAATAAAATGAAGGAATAAGAATAATAAATGTGATAAGTGTGCAAATAAATTTTTAAGAAATTTATATGCAATAATAAGGTATTTTTGAAAATAAATTATGAAATTGTAAAATGAAAATTTAGTAAATTATGAAGAAATAATTCAATAAAGGGTAAAAAGTAGTAAATTATAATGAATTAATTTACTATGTCGGAAAATATAGTGAAATGAGAATTTTTGGGAAATGAAAAAGTTCATAAGAATTATGAACAGACTTAAGGTAAATAAAAGTATGTACAATAATGCCCTTAAAAATAATCAGGCAGTAAAAACTAGCTCAGGATATAATTGGCTGGCCATAAGGATATCTCTGGACCGTGGTGTAAGTCATGACGACTTGCTATGCTATGAATTGGATCTCTGATTACCATGACTTCTCTGTCTATGTTCTCTACTATGTGAGAATTGGCCCTTTGGAGGTCATTTTTCTATCTCTGTTGTGGCCCTCTAGGGTCCACGTCCCGTGTATCCGGTTTGAGATTTTTTACCGGGTCTGAACTAGGGGCATAATGAAAGTAAAATGTGAAAAATATGAAAAGAAAGTGAAAAATATTAATTAAAAGTGAAAAAGGACTAATTTGGAAGGAAAAAAAGTTTAGGGGCAAAATTGTAATTTTACCTAAAAGAATAAAAATTAAGCAAATTAATTAAGAACTGCTTAATTAAGGATAACACAGTCAATGAATGGTTAAAATGTGTTATAATAAAGTTTTATAGTCGATAAGGACTAAAATATAATTTTACATAAAAATATTTAACTAAGTATGAATCAAGGTTGGATACCTTAATTAATAGCTTAAATGTCAAAAAGAAGCATAAAAAGGCTAAACTCGTAATTTAACGATAAAAATGGACTAAATTGAATAAAAGTAAAAGTTTTGAATTAAATATATAATTTGATAATAAATAAGTATTTGATAAATAAAAGTGTATTAAAATTTAAAATGTTATTTGAAAAGAAATGATTTATTTAAGTTTGCTTGAAAAGTTAAAGTTGAGAATTTTTGCATAAATGAACTACTTAAGTATAGAAAATATTTATATTGTTAGTCACCACTAGGCATGTCAAATGTTCAGACGCGTAGTTGTGACTGCGTGTAGGTTCACAAGATCGGCAAGAGTATTCCTTGAAGGATTTCTTTTGATGGATTTAGAGTTTTTAATCTTGTGGCATGTATATATAAACATAATACTTATTGATCTGTATATTGTAAATATGTATATAAGAGTTGATATTTTGGGTTCTAATATGAAATGGTTTGTGATGTAAATTAAGATTTAGTAGATGTGAATGAATGTATGTGTAATATTTAGATGAATGTGTTATGGAAAAGAAATGGATGATATGATGATATATGATTTTGTTGTGCCTCTGAGAGACCGTGGGTATTGTTTGCTTTTCAGGAGGCTAGTGCAATATATAGATGTTATATTGCCAAAATTTTATTAAGTGCATAATGAATTGGACAGTTATAGGTCGTCGACGAATCTTTATCGGATTAATGAATATAAGTTAACCTAAGAGTTTAAGAGTAAGGAAAATGGGTTATAAGAAATATTGTTGGAAAAAAAATTTTCGGCCTATGACGTACCGGAACAGTGATAGGTGTGATAAGAGTGTTACAGAACAAATTTCCTTTAGCTTTCCGATATGGTTAAAGCAAGAAAAATGATGTGTATGTGATGGATTCAAAGGTTAAGAAAGCAAGAAAAACCATATCCCATAATTTTCTCAAGCTTTTTGTATTTTTCATATCCCAAATCAAAAAGACAAAGAGAGGGGCATGGGTTTATAAATCTGGACGCTGCTCACTTTAGCAAGATGGGTATTTGGGCAAATGGCACCAGATTCCGATGAAGTGGGGAAGGCAAGGGCTCCACCTGTGACCCGACTCACTTGCCTTTTTGTGGGATTTGCTAACGTGGACTGCTTCATTGATGTGGCTCACGACGTGTCAGCTAATGATGTGGCAACAAATATATATGCAAGTGTCTAAGTAGGCAAGGGTATTCGTCAGAAACCAATTAATATGACTTTTCTGCAAAAAGGTGATAAGTTCAGTAACGTTTAAGTCACAAAAAATAAGTTAGTTACTTTTGAACGATTAACCGTAAATTCAGTGAGTATAAGTGAAATTGACCCTATATAGATTAGAATAATAGTAATAACAACAACATGAGTTAAATTTTAAAATTTAATTGAAATGCAAGCAATAGTTGAAATTTACTATACGTTTACTAAATTTAATACATTTTAACTCATGAAATTTATGTAAGTTTTAATAAAATTTATTTTATGCATTTCAAATAACAGTAAAAGATTACAAAGATAAAATTGGTCGACCTATGATCCAACTCAATTCATTTACGATTCGATCCATTTTAATCCAATGTGATTCAAAATTGTCATTCAATAAGTAGACCGAGCGAAAGGGGGCTGCGAAGATTTTCTGGAGGTCAAAGATGTAGTGGTGGCAATAGTTGATGGCGATGGACAACGAAAATCGGCGGCAATCACGATGGGGGCATTGCGACGACGGGCGGCTCTCCTTGTTAGATCAATTGAATCCCTTTTTTTCTAGCTCTCCAAGCAAGCAAAACGATGTTAGTTTTCCTTTTTTTTTTTTTTGTCCTTCGAGCCAATCAGCTAAGTTTTGTATTTGTGTAATTGATATAGGGGATTGCAATGAAAATCAGTGAAAGTGTCTTTCACGCTCACCGCACCAATAATAATATTGTCGAAAAAATCTTGACTCAAACTTGATACTTGCAAAAAAGGATAAACGACTTGTAGAGATTTATAGATATTTCGACAATAAAGTTAATTTTTTCGAATAAAAAAAATAATAAAAGATGGAAAAAATCTTAATAAATAATTAATTTAATTATTTATAAAATAATAATTTATATATACTTAAAATTTTGAATGCTATAAAGTTTTATATCAAATTAAACTACATTCGTTATCAGTATGATTTGAATTCTGATCTATTTAAAAATTAGTCAAAAGGATAATTGCATGAAAAAAGTAAAATGACTTTGCTTGTTACCATGCGCCTATGCGAATTCACTTTATCAACTTTCCGACCCTTTGTACGTCTCATATACCAAATGTGCCCTAAACAAGCGGATCATTTTGACTGATTTTTAGGGCACGCCAGAGCTACCAGGATTTGAACTCAAGACCATTAGATCTTATATATATATATATATATATATATATATATATATATATATATATATATATATATATATATATATATATATATATATATATATATATATATATTTGTTTCCAGAATACATGGAATGTTATTAGATAATAATTAATACATCTCACGATTTTAAAATAAATTAGTTCAAGTGAGACAACTTTTAGAATTTTATCAATAAGAAAAGCACTCATGTCGCTCCGAAGACAATGAAATAACAGTTGCGTATTTGAGTCATGAACATTCTTAGTGCCAGTCAAATTATTTTACAAGATCTTGATGAATTAAAAGTATCAATATAAAAACATGAAATCTAATTTTTTACTTTATTAGGTCAAATTCGCATCTTGAAAAATCTTAATTTTTATAGGTCAATAATAATTATGTGATCTTAGAATAAAAAATTAGATTGATCTTTACTCAAATTGTAAAAGGTTATATAATTAAGAAATACTTACATGAATCATTTTGATTATGTAACTAAAATAAATAAATTAGATCGGTTTGAGTCAGATCACGCCTGGTTGAATTATAAATAAATTGAAATCTTGCGGGCTATAAACGGATTAAATTTTATGACATTATTTTTTGTATCATTTTAATTTTTTTCATTAGAAATTAAAAATTTTACATATAAACTATATAAAAGATTATTTTCATATTTATATTATATAAAAAAGGTTATAAAATTATAAAAATATAAACGGATTTGATAAACTTTTTATTTAAATGGATAGGATTAACCAAGTCATACAACTAATTGGATTATTTTGTAGACAACGGGTTATTCTCGAATCAGATATTTAGATAAAAAAATACGAATCATATGAATTTAATTTATAAATCAGATCAAATTTTTACATATATATTTTTATATATAATCAAATATCCCCTATTCATGATTCGATGGTTCTAATTTCAGCCCGTCGAGAAACTTCCAGCAATTAATGTGTAATTTAAGACACCGTCTATTCAAATTAATTACCCAAATTAAAGCTAGAAATCAATGTGGAAGATTTCTAAGCATTTGGTGTTCTAGATGTTAAGGACTGGACCGCGCATTTGACCTAATCAAACCCTAATAATGCTTCCTTTGCCCACTAATTCAACTATCGACCCGGTCTGTAAATATCAATTTTCCATCACCATTTAGATAATTATTATCATGAAAAGTATGCCAAGAAATCTGCTATCAAGATTTATCTTCTAATACCGAGAAAAATATACAGGTCACGTAGATGGAAATTACAAAATTATAAATACAAGTATAATAACACTAAGAAAAATAATAATAAATAAACTATATGATCGTACGAAATTTGCTAAACCAGCAGGGGTTAACATCATGAACGAATTGTGGATGACATAGACATATGAATGCGACCAACTTTTTTTGGTGCGGACCAATTTGAGCCCCTCATTTCTAGCTTTTCTGCGATAAAAGATACTCAATCCATTTTTTCTTATCAATTACTTTTATTATTTTTATTAAAATTAAAAAATTATAAATAAATTTAAATTTAATATTAAATTATATAATTAAAATTAAATTATTAAATTTAATTAATTTTGACTTTATTAAAAAAGAAAAATAAATTAAAAAAATAAATTAAATTATATTGAAAGTATAAAAGTGACAGATAAATAAAATTTAAATTTTATTTAAAAGTGACAGATAAAAAAAATAGAGGGAGTAACAAATAAATTTTAAATAAAGCTATCAAATCCTGCTCCTTTATCTCTTGTAGATTCGACTTTTGAAAATTAAAAATATTTTTTTAAAAAAATTAGTTTATTTTGTTCGTGAATCTATTTGGTGCAAATTTAAATTAGTTGGGTCTAATAAATTTTAGATATATAATGATTATGATGGTAATAATGAGAGTAATTAACAAAAATAAGGATGGTGATAATTACTATTCCAAAGCAAATAAACTCATAATTTATTGTTTGATTTTTCATACCAAACCAATAAAGATTAAACATTTGTCGCAGAGGATTTGAGTTTTTCTCACTTGCATATACTTTTCACATGCTTAATGATGACTTTAATTGAAATCTACTATAAAAGAGAATTTCCTCATATTCACACCTCACCCAACTTTAATATTTAATTACCAAATAAATAGTACTATTGTAAAGCTTTTTATAGTAATCTCTCTACCATATATATAATACTTATCTCTCAGCCATTACATTTACACATCGATTTTGAGATGGGAAACATTATAGGAAGAGGTAAGAAGGCAAAGGTGATGAAGATCGACGGCGAAACGTTCAAGTTAAAGACTCCGGCGAGGGTACGGGACGTGGTCAAGGACTATCCGGGGCACGTACTATTGGATTCAGAGGCCGTAAAGAGCTTGGGGATTCGCGCCAAGCCGTTGCAGCCTGATCAAGAATTGAAGCCTAGGAAAATATATTTCTTGATAGAGATGCCAAAATTGCCGGAAGAGAAAGAAGAGAAACCACCTAGGACTGCTAGAAGGGTTCGGTCGGGAATACAAATGAGTGCTAAGGATAGGCTTGAATGCTTAATGTTATCCAGGAGAGCCGTGTCTGACCTTTCAATTGTTAGACCGTTGTCCAGTGAAGTACCTGGTGGGCCAGGTAGTAGTCAGAATTCTGGCCCGCTACGGGTCAAAATGAGGCTGCCTAAATCACAAGTTGATAAATTGAGGGAAGAGAGTAAAGACGATACGCAAGTTGCTGAAAAGATCGTTGATCTTTTTATGGAAAGTTCCGGCGGTGATGGTCACCGGCGGCAAGTTCATTGGAAGCAGGAGCTTGGTAGCATAGAAGAAAATATTAAGCCACGTCAGGTATGGATTTTTTGAAATTTTTTTTATTTCCATGTGACTTGTTTATACACGTCTTTAATCATGATGAGCATGTTAATCCTATCTGATAATCTCTTTATTTATGTTATAACAAACTTATTAAACATCTAATATGTCTTAATCTATACATCTTATTAAAAAAAAGGAATTATCATTCATTAATAATAAAATATCTTCAAACCATATATATGTAATTTAAGCTAAAAAATTAAATTTTTATTAATCTGCGTGGAAGTAGAAGTCAAGGGTAGTTTTACGAGGAAGAATGCTACCCTCTCCGTTTTATTTTAAAAAGTAATATTTATTTTATTTTATTTTGTTATACTTTAATTTTTTTTGAAATTTAAAAAATAAATTTATATGTATACTATTATTTATTATATATTTTATTAATTTTTTTATTATTTTTAATTAAAATTAAATGAAATTTTTGAAAATATAAAATAATAATTACTATATTTTTTTAATAAAATTAAGATATTTTAAAAAGTTATTTTTAAATTGAAAAGGAGGGAGTGGTATTGAAGCGTGTAATGTGACTATTCTGGATAAAATAATAAATGAAAATTTTGACCTACTGGATAAGCATTGGAACGGAATAAAAGGGCTTTATAGTGCATTAATACCTTTTGCTTTTTATTTTTTATTTTTTTAATAAAATTAAGGTTATTAAGAGAGGATTGTGCATGCATCACCTTTACGTTAGTCTCACTCATACTCAAATTGCATTTTGTTAATTGCAAACTTAGACGTTTCTCGAACATTCGGGTCCTACTTATCTCCATAATTCTGTGGTGTGCGTAACTTTGTGCATTCAATTTGCTGCTGAATTATTTTCGTTATTTATTGTTGTATTTAAAAAGAAAAAAAAAAGAAATAAAATCATATTAGATTTCTTAATTAAAAATAATAATAAGAAGAAGAAAGATGAATGTATCCTAACCCCAACACCCTCGTAAACAAAGAAGCAGAACAAACTTTGACTTTTATCGAAAGTGAAGTCAAACAGAAGGTGCTAATTTTATTGCTGGAAATATGGCATTGGGTTTATAGGGCCATGTGGGTAACATGCATGCATTTCGAAATGCACATTTTTTCTATCGTTTTAACTACCAAGTATTTGCTTCTTTCTGCCATATAAATAACCGACGGACCATATTATTATTATTATTATTATTATTATTATTATTATTATTATTATTATTATTATTATTATTATTATTAGATAACCTAATAACACTGACACTTTTTTTTATAATATTTCTTTTTTTATGATTTGAAATGTGCAGAAGAGAGTGAGTTTCGCAGAAGATGAAGGAGAAATTCAATTAGCACTAGCCTCCCATTAAGATTAATAAAGCTTCAAAATTATCAGTAGAGGAAAGAAGAAAATCAGAATCACCGGTGTTTTTTTTTTTTAAGTGTACTTTATATTCTTCTAATATTTTAATGTTGTTGAGCTAGCTAGTTTTATAATTGCATTATATTTTCATATGCAATTTTCTAGTATAATTTTGCATGATGTATGTATATATATTTATATATATATATAGTCGATGGACATGAATCTGTTCTGTCTCCGATTTGAATATTTTTCTTTTTCTTTTTTTTTTTTGAAGAAAAAAAATTGAATCTTAATTATAATCTGCGAATTAAAATAAATTTTGATATAATTTATAGTGTATTTGATGATATAATAGTACATATTTAGTCGGTTCTACACAGATCTATCAAAATTTGATCTGACATATATCATATATCTAAATTTAATGTTTAAATAATTTAAATATAATCTGACTGTATGTATATATATATAGTCAATGATGTATGTTTATATATATAGTCAGTGGACATGAATCTGTTCTATCTCCCATTTGAATCTTTTTCTTATTTTTTTTTCTTTAAAGAAAAACAATTTGAATCCTATAATATGCGAATTACAATAGATTTTGATAATAGTTTATAAAGTGTGTTTGATGATATAATAGTATATAATTAGTCGATTTTACATAAATCTATCAAAATTTGATCCGATGTACATGATTCTTACTTAAATTCGATCCGTAAATAATTTAAATATAATCCGATTTATATAATTCGAAAAAAATTCAAATCGAATCGGGATCAAACTACATAGTCAAGTCGTAAGGTTGATAGATGAGTTGAGCTATGTGACCCATAATTTTTTGCAAAGGAGCAGAGGGATTACTGGAAGATGCCGCACATATATAGAAATACAAATATTAAATATTGAACTCAAAATTCTTGTCGGCATTACTGGAAGTTGCCGCACATATGTAGAAATACATATATTAAATATTAAGTAAGAATTTGGCCTGTAATTCAAAATTTTGTTGGCATTAGTGGAAGTTGACACCTAATTAATAGGAAATACATATATAGATTAGAATAATAGCAAAAATAACAACATGAATTAAATTTTAAAATTTAATTGAAATGCAACCAATATTTGGAACTTACTAAAATTTAATACGTTTACTAATTTTAATACATTTTAATTCATGAAATTTCTGTAAGTCTTAATAAAATTTATATTGGAACTTACTAAAATTTAATACGTACATTTTAATTCATGAAATTTCTGTAAGTCTTAATAAAATTTATTTTATGCATTTCAAATAATAGTAAAAGATTACAAAGATCAAACCGATTGACTTGTGATTCAACTCGATACATTTATGATCCAATCCATTTTAATCCAATGCGATCCACTTATAGAATCTAGTTTTACTCATTATATTATTTTCATTCTCGGTAAGTTTAAATTATTAAAAATAAAAAACGAAGAGAGATAGATGGTGGTATTGATATGAATTAATATATGAATGTATAGTTGAACTAATTAGATAATTTGTAACCTAACTTGCGAATGTCAAATGTCAATGTTATGAGTTTCTTTTTCCCACTGTTGGTGGGTAGTTAGTATCCGTATTCTGTTATTCATTATATGATGAAGTAAGAGATTCTCTGAGTTCATTTTCCCTCCCAGTGTCACTATCTTCAAGCTCACTTGAGTTCCTTCATTTAGGGTGAATTTTCTTTCTTTATGGATTGGTTTCGGGATTTGAAGCCAATCAATATTAAAGTATAAAAAAAAATTGCAACCATATAATATTTGGACTCAAATTTGGTTTCAATAAAAGCAACATTAAACTCTAATCTTACACTATATATAGAACACAAATTGATACGTCTTAACATATATCAGCATTCAGTTAGACGTTACATCACTCAAATTGTTATAAATCGAAGTTTTTATTAATCTTTTTGTACTATATATCGGATGCACTATTGATATGACTGGATGTTAATATAGATTGCTGCATATCAATGTGTCCTATGTGTATTGCCGATGTGGAGTTTTGATATCTATTTTTTATTTTCTTGACGAAAGTTACTTTTGTTGGAAATACATTTCAGTTTAGTTATTCTACAATTACAAAATTTTATTTCTTGACTTTAATATTAATTAGTTATAAATTCAGCGATCATTTGATAAATTAACTATTTTTCTAATTAGAGACTTCAAGTTGAAATAGGCAAAAATGTAATTGTTAGTATTATTATTGTGAAAGTAGCGAAACTGTTAGTTAGCAATTAAACAAATAATGCAAACTAAACCCAATAAAGAATGGAAGAAATCAGACAAGTAAAATTTGACCAAATATGAAAGTGTAATCTTAAAACAGATACTGTGTCCCTCTCAACTTCAACATAAACACATAATATTGTTTAATTCCGCAGCAAAAGTCTAAGATTCGATTAGTTTCAGCAACCTTTCCCTTTTGTTTTCTTAAGAAAATAAATTAATAACAAATTCCGAGCCATATCAGACACGTGGGGTCACTATGGTTCAATATCTACCCGCTTGTTGGACTTTGTCCAAATGCTGCATTATGTTTCCTAACTTAATTTCCAATTTTTTCTCCATCGCCGCAGTGCATTATTGACTGCTACTAAGCTGTGAGGTTATTTATTATTATTTGCTACTTTTGTCTTGGAATTTGGCAATCAGATTTACAATCCTATTCGAAAAACCTGCGGCACAATCCGCAATTGGACAAAAAAATTGAGACATGCGGTATGAACATGTTCTATTATTCTATTTTTTTTTCCTTCCATTCAGCCCATCATGAATTTAAAAAGTTACAAAAGGTTTCAATTGGATGTGGCAAATGGACCAAATTGGCCACATTTGAATTGAGTTATAAATAAATTAATATTCTAACGAATTTAAAATAATTCATAAATTTTTTATAAATATATTTTATTGTATGTCAATGACATATCAGCGTCGTTAATTCGGAGTTGACGATAACTTGACGAAAGGGCATTTTAATACTAATTTTAAAATACCAGGGACATTTTTATTTAAAAAAATTTAAGAGCATTTATACTCATTTGAGACAATATAGGGAATAATTTAGTGTATTTTTCCTTTTCAAATGCATTTTAATGCATATAAAACTTATTTTATGCATTAATTATATATAAAGCCAAATAAGTAAGAGAAAAATAAAATCTTCGAACTATGAGCGCTGAATCCCTAGGCATCGTCGAAGTTCTCTCATTAGTGGAAAAGATCCCACCGCCGACCCCTCCTGACGACCGCCTTAGGAAAAAAACAGAGGGAGAGTGATAGCATGTCGGTGGATCTGGAAACTGAAGAAGCCAGAGTGTGGGAAACAGAGAAGAAGGGAGTGATTATTATTTTGTTCAGAGATGCGCTAGTTCACAAGGTGAGGAAGTGATTTGGGGATCAAATCCCATTCTCTTTGGCTGGATTTTCGAAGAATAAACCTGATTGTTGCTCTGATGAGGACAGGAACAGTGAGTCGGATGGTTTGGGAGCAAACTCCGATACTGATTCTGGAAAGGACGAAGACATCTCTATTGGTGTTGAGGATGGGTTGTTGAAATTGCAGGTGTCAGAGAAGCTTGAAAATCAATTGGCTAGGCCGTGGTAGAGGTCAGTTGTGGTAAGGCTACTGGGTAGAAGCATGAGTTACAGAGTCCTCTGTACCAGAATTGAGTCTCTGTGGGCTCCTAAAGGCAATTATAAAATCATTAACCTGGACAATAAATACTTTTTAATCCATTTTGATCTTTCAGATGTTTACATCAATGTGTTAGTGGGACGTCCTTGGCTGGTGTTTGGTCACTACCTTATGGTTCAACCTTGGCACCTTGGTTTCTCAACAAACAATGAAGTTCTTACTTCAGTGGTGGCATGGATTAGGTTCCCTGGTTTCCCCCTTCACTATTATTACAAACAGATTCTTAGATTGGGATGCACATTGGAAACTTGGTAAAAATTGACTATAACACTTCGAATTCTCAACAAGCTAAATTTGCCCGTATTGCTATGGTGTTGGACTTAACCAAACCTCTAGTCTCTTA
Source organism: Excoecaria agallocha (assembly GCA_037975025.1). Classification (NCBI taxonomy): domain Eukaryota; kingdom Viridiplantae; phylum Streptophyta; class Magnoliopsida; order Malpighiales; family Euphorbiaceae; genus Excoecaria; species Excoecaria agallocha. Next base: position 25,534,893 of record CM075816.1, read on the forward strand.
GATTCAAATTAAAGACAAGATTTTTAAAGTTGAATATGAAGGGCTATATAAAATTTGCTTCCTTTGCAGTAGGTATGGTCACTTAAAAGAGCACTATCCTAGCTCTTTAGTGACTGAAGGAGTTGAGATGTCAAGAACAGCTATAACAGAAAATAAGAAGGAAAAGAACTAGGAGATAAAAGACTTGATAGATAGTAATGCGATGACCTCAAACTTTGGTCCATGGATGGTGGCTCAGAGGCTTGGTTAGAGGAAGCCTGCTGGACAAAATGTTGCAGGGGGTAGAATCAACGAGTCAAACAAGACAACAGTGGGATCTCATTTTGCTTATTTATCTGACTTGAAGGACGATGATAATCCATCCTTTCACTCTGCCCCTACAAGCAATAGTCAACCTCAAAGCCAGCCGTGGGTTGGTAATGCCTCTTCGGATTGTATTATGAAGAAGATGACTCGAGTTCGGGACAATTTGCTTTTCTCTAAGACCAAAGCAAGTGACTCGAAGGAAAGGAATTTTGAGAAGCAAAACTAAGTAGAGTCGTTTGTGTCTAATGCAGGCGATCAGGACATGTTTAATAACAAAGAAAACTAAGATGTTAATCTTGGCGCTGCCCATGAGGAACCTCTTACTGAGAAACTCAAGTTTGTATCCATAGAAAGAATATATAATGGTAACCATCTCAATAGTGTTTCTCCCTCAGTCTTAGACCCCAATGATCACAAAGCCTTTACAGTTAAGTATCCTGTCCCTCATAAATCTGACCCTTTTAGTGCCTCAAGTGGCAAAAGGTCGTCTCAAGGGTTTAAACTCAAAGGTGTAGTGGTGGCTAAGGGCAAACCTCCTGACAAAAAGGTGTTCAAATACACCAGCGACTTGTCTTCTAGCAAATTTAAAAAGAAAATAGGAACTTTAATCTCAAATTAGGGAATGCCTCGGCTATTGTTGAGGGCTTGGCCTACACAACAAAACCTGATACAAAGGGTAAAGCCTGTTTACAGTTAGAGACGATGGGGTTGGAAGGGGAAGGTTTTTCGGCAGTCCTTTAGTTAACTGCAGGTTTGTTTTGTCCTCCTTATGTTTATTTTTATTGATTTACATATCATGTCTTAGAATTGTCAGGGTGCTGGTAGTGCGAATTTCTCAATTTAGGCTCACAATTTGATTAAGTTGTATAGAGTTTCTATTCTCATCTTGTTAGAAACTAGAATTAGCGGGATTATCGCCAACAGAGTTATTAAGAAGCTGGGATTTAGCAACTCCATTAGAGTCGAAGCTCAAGGTTTTGCAAGGGGTATCTGGGTGTTATGGAATCAGCATATTGCAATTTCTGCTATGCAATTCTCTTATCAGTATATACATATGAAAGTGCAACCCAATTAGGAAAATTTCTTTTATCTTTCTGCAATGTATGGTAACCCATCAGGAGGATAAAGAAAACTCTTATAAGAAGAACTTGCTCAGATTGCTCTTGACACTTCGGCCCATTGGGTGCTCATTGGGAATTTTATTGCCTTTTTACTGTCAAATGAAAAATCTGTTGGTTCGGATAGAGGCAGTAAACCTTGTGCCAATTTTTTTCACTTTTATTAATCATTGCAATCTCTTGGACAAGGGTTATACGAGTTCGAAGTTTATCTGGCATAGGGGCCTAGTTATGGAAAGGTTGGGTAGGGCTTTCTATTTGTTGTGGTTGGAACAATTCCCAAAGTTCAAGGTTAATCACTTCCCTAAAATCAAATCGGATCATTGCCCCCTTCTTCTGTCTATAAAATGAAATTCTATGGAGGTTAGTAATAGGCCTTTTCGTTTCAATGCTGCTTGGCTCCTCCATAAGGAGTTTAGAGATTTTATGGCTTCTAGTTGAAAGGTAGATGAGAGTCTTCTTTCCACTGTGAACTCCTTTCAAAACAAAGCTACTTGCTGGAGCAAAGAAGTATTTGGTTGTATAGAGTATATAAAAAAGAAAATTTTATCTAGACTAGCTGGGATTGAAAGATTTCTTGAGAATTCACATTCTGAGTTTCTAAAAAGTTTAGGCAATGAGCCGAGAGTTAAGCTCAGCAACATCCTTTTGTAAGAGGAAATTTACTAGAAATAGAAGGCTCGGGTTGACTAGTTGTTAGTAGGGGATAGGAATACTTCTTATTTTCACAATAAGGTCAAAATTCAAAGACAGAAGACCTTTATCAATGGATTATTGTTGCCGACTGGTGTTTGGGAATGTGATCAAGAAGTTCTAAAATGTCATGTGGTAGACTACTTTAATTCTTTATTCAAGGAAGATTGTGTGGTAGCTCTCTTATACCCTATCCGCAATAAATTCATTGGTTTGAGTGAAGAGGTCAAAGGGGCTATGATGAATCCTATTACTTTTGAAGAGCTTTATGATGTGGTCTTTAGTATGAACCTGCTCACAACTCCAAGTGCCGATGGTCTTAACCTTTTATTTTTTCAGAAATTTTGGGATATTATCAAACAGTCCCTCCTTAATTTTGTGAATGGGATTCTGCGAGGAGACACGGTTAACCCCTATTTTTGCATGGCTATTATTTGTTTGATCCCCAAGAAGAACAAACTAGCCTCCATCAGTAATTTTCGTTCGATTAGCCTGCTATTGGTTATTTACAAAGTTTTGATGAAGAAAGTGACCAATAAAATCAAACCTACTTTACAAGGGTTGGTGGGAGCCCATCAAGCTAGCTTCATCCCGAACAAGCAAATTTCTGATAATATTCTCATAGTCCAAGAAGTGGCTCACTCCATGCGAATTAAAAAAAGATGTACAGGCTGGATTATGATCAAAATTGACCTGAAAAAAGCTTATGACAGACTGAATTGGAAGTTTATTTTCGATACCTTACTTGATGCAGGCTTTCCTTGCAGCTGTGCTCCTTGCTGGCTTCTTGTTGGCGAAATAGTAGCTCTAAAATCATCTGGAATGGAGATCTCACTGAGAGCTTTTCTCCTTCTCATAAAGTTCGGCAAGGAGATCCTTTATCGCCTTACCTTTTTGTCTTATGCATGGAAAGTCTTGCTCATGGGATCGACCAGGCAGTTAAAGAAAGGAAGTGGAAGTCTATTAGCCTTGGGCGTGGAGGTCATCCGTTGTCCCATCTCTTCTTTGCAGATGATCTCATCCTTTTTGCTAAGGCTGGGCCTGATCAAATTTTTGTTATAAATGATGTGCTTGAGGATTTTTGCCACTGCTATGGTCAACGTGTGAACAGAGATAAGTCAGCTTTCTGTGTCTCCAAAAATGTCAGTAAAGATTTGGCTTTTACTTTGAAGAATTTATTCGAGTTTAAACTAACTGAGGATTTAGGTTTATACTTGGGTACTCCAGTCATCCTTGGAAGAACATGTAATAGACTTTTTGTCTACCTAATTGACAAAGTTAGAAATAATTTATCTAGCTAGAAAGCAAAAACTTTGTCGATGGCTAGCCAGATCATCTTAGTCAAGTCAGTTTTTTTGGCCATTCCTTTTTATGTTAGTTAAACTGTTATTCTCCCAACCAGTACTTGTGAGACTATTGACAAGCTTAGTCGTGATTTTATTTGGGGATCTTCCACAGATGAGCAAAAAATCCATCTTTTAAATTGGGATAAACTTTGTAGCCCAATTAAGAATGGGGGAGTGGGTATCAAGAAGATCAGGAGTTTGAATGATACATTTATCCTCAAGGTTATGTGGTGCCTCATTACTGATACAAAAGCTCTTTGGGTTAAGCTTTCAAAGCTAAATACCGGATTCTAGTTAACTATTAGCCTCCGTCTCTTAAGGCTAATCAAGGTTCTTCTCTTTGGAGGAATTTGGTTCGTCTTTGGCCTGTGCTTTAAAATAATGTTTGCAGGGTTGTTAATAAGGGGAATTTAGTTTCCTTTTGGTATGATAATTGGGCAGAAAATGGTCTGCTTTACTTCGTGTCCCTTTAGAATTACGAAACTCCCAGGCTTGGCGGGGCATTTCTCATTTTATTGTTAGTGATATGTTTGATAAGAATAGAGGTTGGCAGAAGGAAACTTTCAACCCTTTTCTTAGCAAGGAAGTCTTAAGTTTAATTGATCTCTCTTTACCTCCAGAAGAGGAGTTGGGTATAAATGACACGGTTTGGTTGCCCTCCCCCAATGGTACCTTCTCTATTGATTCAGCTTACAGAATTTTGCTTCATATTCATGGGTCTGTTAACAATTCTAGTTGGGAGATCTATGTGAAATGGGTAGGACCTTTTAGAATCCATACTTTCCTCTGGTTGCTAACCCATAATTGCCTCCTTATTAATGCAGAAAGAGTGTGTAGACACTTGATTGATTTAGGCTTCTATCATATTTACAACCTTGAGGTGGAAACTAACCTTCACATGGTTCGAGATTGTTCAGATATGAAAGCTATTTGGGTTCAGTTGTTGCCTCATAGGTTGCATTTAGATTTTTTCAGCCAAGATTTACAAATGTGGTTAAAAAAGAACCTTGGGGATAATAAGAATAGTGGGGCAAGGGCTACTCCCTAGAGTTTGTTATTTGGCTATACGTGATGGTGGTTTTGGCATTGAAGAAATGAATGGATTTTCAATAACAAGTCAGTTAACAGAGGTGTTAAAGTCTAGACCATTCTTGCTGAAGCTATAGCATTTATGGTGGCTAAAGAAACGTTGAAAGAGGTAGGCGTAATTTTGGAGAGAAGCATGAAATCAATGTTGGCTAGAAATCCAAAACTCAAGATCACGTGGTTTTAAACACGGATAGAGCCTTCCATAGGAGTACGAATCAAGCCGTATTAAGAGGTATTTTTAGAGACTACTTAGGGAGATGGATTGGTGGTTTTTCTACTCTTGTTAGTGGTAGAAGTGCCTTTACTGTGGAAGGGTGGGTTGTGTTTTTGGGTTTACAGGCAGCTTGGAAGCGAGGTTGGCAAAAACTTGTTCTTCAAATAAATAACAAAAGTGTGGTTTTGGCGATCTCAGGTAACACGACAGTGCATCCTTCCCATAGTATGATTATTCTTCAAATTAGAGACCTTCTACAAAGGGACTGTGATATGAGCTTGAAAAACTCATAAATATTGTGTTTTTATGAGTATTTTTATTGAGTATAGTGTTTATTATTTTGGAATTTTATGTGTATTTTGTTGTTTTTATATGCTTTGTGTGTTTGTGGATGTTTTACTTGTTTTATAGGAGAAAGGGAATGGTTTAAAGCTTAAAGGTTCTTATTTGGAGAATAAGATGAAGAATTAGGGCTACAAAGGCATTATCGCAAGGGCAACAATGCATATGGGTCGCGACAGCTAGAGGAGAAAGCCAAACAAGCATAAGAGAAGAAATCGCAAGCCAAGTCTGAGCGTGTTGTGTCGCGAGCACGATAAGAGGCGGTTGAGGAAGTTGAATGTGAAGAGTTGCACTTATTCATCAACACTTGTAAATTTTTAGAGAGTTATTTTGAAGGAACATCTCTTTTAGAGATGTATATATATCATTTTTAACATAATTTTTATAGGATGATGATGGGATTTTGATTTTGTAACTTTGAGAACAATAGTTATTTTAATATTTAGTTTAGTTTTCATGATTTGAAGAAGAAGGCAAGCAAGGAAGAAGATACCTTTGGTGAAGGAAAAAGGGTTGAGAGATCCCCTTCTTCTATTTCTTAATTTTATTTCTTCCTCGTAATCTTTAAATGAATGTTATTTTTGGCATTTGAAGTATATGAACAATTTACTATTTTCCATTTACATAATATATCTTTGAATGCAGAATTTGCTATTAATACTTTATTAGTATCATTATAAGTTAAGAAAAATGACCTTAGATGGCAATTCCTTCTCTGAAAATCATCACAATGGTTATAAATAAGAGAGTTAGTGAGAGCAACATCTTATTGATAATTAATAGGAAATTCATTATCAAAGCATAGTTTGAGAGATCACATGTGGAGATAATTGCTATAGGTTGGTAATTAATCTTAAAGTGTGTAATTAAGAATCGACTAGTTCATTAACGAGAGTTAAGGATTAGCATTTTAATTGTATATTTTAGGCAGTCTAATTCATGTCAAGAGAGTGTATGAAAAATATATTCCAATTTGGCTTACTAATAAGATTAAAACATATTAATTAAAATGATAGTGTCAAGTGCATGTTCATTAGAGTTCATTATATATATTGTCTTCTTTAATTATATTTAACTAAGATTTAATTAGCTTCCACAATATAGTAGTGTAGAATTAATTTCTATTTATGAACGTTGTAAACAAGATTAAAATTGAGTAGTAATAGTGAGTAATTTCAATCAACATTTTTCGTGGGATCGATATCTGAAGTACTATAATTGGTACACCGTATACTTATGGTATTTAAGCTTCTAGAAAAAGCATAACAAGTTTTTGGTGCCATTGCCTGCAACTGTATGATTAAATTATTGCATTATGAATCTTGATTTAAGATTTTGGATTACGATATTTAATTTATTTTTGTTCATTTATTTTGTTGTGTATTTTCAGGATTTGACAGTTCATGCCTCGTACAAGGAGTTCGCAAGAAGATCTTGAACCATTAAATCTAGAGATAGAGAGATTTATTTCGAGTAACCGCAAATCCAATAAGAAGGAAAATAGGATTAGGAGATTGACCATGGCTAATGAAGAGAATCCATCGCGGCTGATGGATTTTTTCACGCCGGTATTGAGTGTTGCTCAGCAAGGGGTGGTAAGACCTACGGTAAACGCAAATTAGTTTGAGATTAAACCATCGTTTTTACAAATGATTCAAAATAGCATTCAATTTTATGGTTTGGCAAATGAGGATCCTAATGCTCATTTGGAAAACTTCTTAGAAATATGTGATATCTTTAAAATAAATAAAGTTTCGGCGGATGTAATTAAGCTTAGGCTTTTTTCTTTCACATTGAAGGACAAAGCAAAGGCTTGGTTGAATTCCCTAACTAGGGGCACTATAACAACTTGGGATTAATTAGCCCAAACATTTTTATCTAAGTATTTCCCCCTAGCCAAAACTGCAAAGATTATAAAGGATATCACTACTTTTGTTCAACATGATAGTGAATCTTTATATGAAATGTGGGAGAGGTTTAAAGAATTGCAAAGAAGTTGCCCACACCATAATCTTCCAAGGGATTTATTGATGCAAACCTTTTATAACGGAGTAAATCCAACTACTAAAGGCACAATAGACGCTGCAGCCGATGGCTTTCTTATGAGGAAGACAACAGAGGCTGCATTTGAGTTGTTGGAAAAGATGTCCATGAACAATTGCATGTGGCCAATTGAAAGGGCGAGAGAGTCAAATTTCTCAAATGTAAGGGGAGTTCATTCGGTAGATTCAGTAGTAGCTTTGCAAGCTCAGGTTGAGAAGTTGACAAAGAAAATTAATAGCCTAGGTATAGAAAGTAGTCCATAAAGTGGGTGTAATATATGTGGACAACTAGGTCATGGAAGTGAGGGGTGTAATTTGGATATGGCTAGTACGGAAGAACAAGTGACTTTCATCCAAGGGCAAGGGCGAGGAAACCTATACTCAAACACTTATAATCCCAGTTGGAGGAACCATCCTAATTTTTCCTGAGGTGATAGTAGCAACCAAACTAGGGTTGTGGGGTTTGAACAACCTCAAGGTAGGTTTGGAGCCTTAAAAGTTAAGATGTATAGGTTTTTGGAGGGAATAAACATGAAGTTTAGTGCTCAAGAGGAGACCCAGAAGAGGATGGAAACTAAGTTCAATAAAATAGCAAAGAATCAAGCCTCCTCAATTCATAATTTGGAAGTTCAATTGGGGCAAATTGTCAAGGCTCTTCCGTCACGATTACAAGAAAACTTGCCAAGTAATACAGAGAACAACTCGAGAGAACATTTGAAGGCGATAAATTTGAGGTCAGGAAAATCTTATGCTAGTGAATTTGTTTCTACTAACAAGTTTGGTAATGTGCAGGAAAATCATAAGGAGGATAAGTCTCATGTCGCGAGCGCTACACCTATCACGAGCACAACAGATGAGGGAGCCACAGTTCTTGCGAGTGAGACACCTATCGTGAGCGTGCCAAGTACAACAGGATTGCCTTCTGTCGTGAGCACGGCATAGGTCGCAAGCGCAACGAAAGGGGTTTCACTAGCAAAAACTCTGAAAGTTTTCCAACCACAACCACCATTTCCACAATGCTTGAAGCAAAAAAACCAAGATAAGCAATTTCAATATTTTCTTGATAAATTGAAGCATGTGCATATTAATATAAATTTTATTGAGGCTAAAACACAAATTCTTAATTATGCAAAGTTTCTAAAAGATTTAATTGCTAAGAAAAGGAGTTGGGAAGATGGTTTTACCATTGAATTGATAGAGGCATGCAGTTCTATTATCATAAATAACTTGCCTACTAAGCTGAAAGATAATAGTAGTTTTACAATTCCATGCATTTTAGGGGATGTTGAGTTTCCCAAATATTTATGTGATTTGGAAGCAAGTATAAACCTTATGCCATTAACTATTTTCAAAAAGTTGGGATTAGATTATGTTAAACCTACTTTAATAGTTTTACAATTAACTGATCAATCTATTAAGAAATCATATGGCATAGTGGAAGATGTGTTAGTTAAAGTTAATAAGTTCATTTTGCCTGCTGATTTTGTTATTTTAGACTTTACATATGATGTGAAATGCCTATTGATATTAGGGGGACCTTTTATGAGAACTGGTCGGGCATTGGTTGATGTCTATGAGGGTATTTTAATTTTAAGAGTGGGAGATGATAGTGTAGAGTATCGCATGGATAGGGCATTAAGATATACCATGGTTGAAAATATATGCATGAAATTAGATGTCATTGATACTTATGTTATAGCAGTTTTTAATGAAGCAGGTCAAGATGAAGTGATTATAAAGGAAGGAGTAAGTAGAGAGGATGAGCAAGAGAGTGCAATGCCAGAAAGCTTATATTGAAATGATGCACCTTTACCACCTTCGATAGTAAGTCCTCCTACGGTAGAGTTAAAAGAGCTACCCAGTAATTTGAGGTATGCATTTCTTGGTTTAAATCATACTTTACCCATCATTATGTCTAGTAAACACACTAGTAATCAGGAAGCTTTGTTAGTAGAGGTGGTTAGAAAGAGGATAAAGAGCATAGGTTGGCAAATTTCAAATTTAAAAGGAATTAGTCCTAACATTGTCATGCATAAGATTAATATGATAGATGATTGTCAACCTAAGGCGGATAGGCAAAGGAGACTTAACCCGAATATGAAAGAGGTAGTTAAGAAAGAAGTCATTAAGTTGCTAGATGTTGGGATTATCTATCCAATTTTGAATAGTGCTTGGGTGAGCCCAATACATTATATACCAAGAAAGGAGGCATGACAGTAGTTAGAAATGAGAGTGGGAAATTGATTCCTTTTAAGACCACCAAGAGTTGGAGGGTTTGTATTGACTATAGAAAGTTAAATTCAGCCACTAGGAAGGATTAATTTCCTTTACCCTTCATTGATCAAATGTTGGAAAGGATAGCTGGGCACTCTCATTATTATTTTTTGGATGGGTATTCATGGTATTTTTAAATTTTTATATACCTTAGTGACTAGGAAAAAACTATCTTTACTTGTCCGTATGGAAATTTTGCCGATAGACGTATGCCTTTTGGGTTATGTAATGCACCTGCCACTTTTCAAAGGTGCATGACCTTTATTTTTGAGGATATGATTGAGGATATCATGGAAATTTTAATGGATGATTTTTCTTTCCATGGTGATTCATTTGAGTTGTGTTTAAAAAATTTAGATAGAGTGTTGGCTAGGTATGAGGAAACTAACCTAGTACTTAATTGGAAAAAATGCCACTTTATGGTTGAAGAAGGTATAATACTTGGCCATAAGATTTCAAGTAGAGGCATTGAAGTGGATAGAGCGAAGATTGAGTTAATAGAGGAATTACCTCCTCCGACTACACTTAAAGGCATTAGATCATTCTTAGGTCATGCTGGTTTTTATAGATAATTCATTAAGGATTTTTCACTAATAGCTAAACCATTAACTAATTTATTAATTAAGGAAGTACCTTTTGAATTTACTGATGAATGTATGGCATGCTTTTAATACTTTAAAGGAAGCTCTTATGAGTGCACCTATAATCATTTCTCCTAATTGGGAACTACCTTTTAAGATTATGTGCGATGCAAGTGACTTAGCAGTAAGTTGTGTGTTGGGTCAAAGAATTGGTAAGCATTTGCATGTGATTTACTATGCCAGTCATACTTCATCACCGCCTCAACTGAATTACACTACCACTGAAAAAGAAATGTTGGCTGTTGTTTATGCATGTGATAATTTTAGGTCTTATTTGTTAGGATCTAAGGTCATAATCTATATGGATCATGCTGCTTTAAGATATTTTTCTGCTAAAAAAGATGCCAAACCTAGGTTGATTCGTTGGGTTCTTCTATTGTAAGAATTTGATCTAGAAATTAAAGACAAGAAAGGCTCTGAAAATCTAGTAGCTGATCACTTATCTCGGTTAGAAAATGCTGAAGGACCACTAGAGGATAGCACTAAAATCAATGAATCTTTTTCGGATGAATCCCTTATGTCAATAAATTATAAGCATGTGCCATGATTTGCAGATTTTGCTAACTTTCTTGCTGCAGGAATTATACTTTATGGATTGACATGGCAACAGAAAAAAGAAGTTTTTTAGTGATGTTAAAAACTATCTGTGAAAGGAATCCTATTTATTTAGAATAAGTGGGGAGGTGTCATAAGACGATGTGTGAGTGAGGAATAGACTGTGAATATTTTAACTCATTGTCATTCATCATTGTATTCGGGGTATAATGGTGGTGCAAAAACTGCTTCTAGAGTGCTTGAGTGTGGTTTTTATTAGCCTACCCTATTTCAAGATGCTAGGACATTTATAGCTAAGTGTGATAAATGTCAAAGGGCGGGTAATATAGGAAAGAGAGATAAGTTACCTTTGAATAATATTTTAGAAGTTGATATTTTTGATGTGTAAGGAATAGACTTTATAGGTCCATTTTCTATATCTTTTGGAAAATCTTATATATTGGTTGGGGTAAATTATGTCTTAAAGTGAGTTGAAGTTGAAGCTTTACCAACCAATGATTAAAAGGTGGTGATTAAGTTTTTAAAAAAACTCTTTTCATGGTTTGGAGTGCCACGGGCTATCATAAGTGATGGAGGTACACATTTTATTAATCGATCTTTTGCATCATTATTACATAAATATGGTGTAAATTATAGAGTAGGTACTCCATACCACCCACAAACCAGTGGTCAAGTAGAGGTGTCCAATAGAGAGCTTAAATGGATATTAAAAAAAACTATTTCTAACTCTATGAAGGATTGGGCGCATAACCTCGTAATGCATTATAGACATATAGGACTGCTTTCAAAGTACCTATTGGAATGACTCCATATAGGTTAGTGTATCAAAACACGTGATCTTCCTGTTGAGTTAGAACATAGGGCATATTGGGCAATCAAGACTTTGAATTATGATATGAAAGATGCTAGTTTTAAAAGATGTTTCCAATTAAATGAACTTGATGAATTGTGTCTTCTTTACTATGAAAATGCACATATATATAAGGAAAGGTCTAAGAAATGGCATGATGCTCACATTAAGTATAAGAGCTTTAAAATTGGGGATAAGGTTCTACTTTTCAATTCTCGATTAAAATTATTCCCTGAAAAATTAAGATCTAGGTGGAGTGGACCTTTTGAAGTAACACAAGTTTTTGATCATGGATACTTAGAACTTAAGAATAATAAATGAGACTTGTTTAAAGCTAATGGGCACCAATGTAAGATATATTTTGATGGAGCATTACAGGGCAAAGATGTATCTTTTATATCTTTGAAATTGGCTTAGAAGTTATTCATAATTTTACTCTCTATCTTTATTTGTATGTTTTTATTTTTTATTTTTCTTTGTTCATTTCTAAATTTCTTTGGAATACTTACATATTACTTTTTATTTTACAGGTTATTTTTTATGACTTACAGTTATTTTTCAATGTATATAAAATATATACACATAAAAATAAAATAAAAGTTAAAACATGAATTATCTTCCTTGTTGCGAGCACGACAGTGGTCGCAAGCACGACTTAGATGTTAGGGTTGGATTGCAGGGCACTGTCACGAGCACGACATCATTGCCCTCGCGACTGATGCATTGCAAGAATGGGAATTTAGTGACTATTGCGAGCTTGGCATGTTGGGACATCGTGTTCTGTCGCAAGGTTGCGACAAAGCGCGGCTTTTGAAAGTCTGGCTATTTTTTAGCCCTTTCATCTCCCCTATAAATACTTAAAACCCTACCCTTACCTTTTCATTTTCCCATTTTAGCTGCTCTTCAAGTTTTTTAGGGTTTTTTTCCTCTCTAGTTCTAGTTCTTCTTCTCCTCTTTTCTTCTTTACTTGGTTTTGTGGGAGTGTTTTACTTGGTTTGGTTGTTGTTTTTCTTTCTTCTTTACTTGATTCTGTTATTTTAGTTCGTTTCTCACAATAAGTTCATCATAGTTCGCACAAAAACGGTGGGACGCAAGGACAAGAAAATCGTATAAGGGCCAAATTCACCACCGCCGGCTGTTGATTACCTTCAGGACATGTTTGAGTGTCCTTTCCCCATTTTCACTAAGAAATAAGGTAAAAAATTTTAATTTTTCAATAGAAAAACTTATGTGGGTATGCTTCACTTAGATTTTACTTTACTTAATGATCTAGGGCTTACTGCACAATTTGATAAGTATATTAAATATATAAAGTGGGGAAAATTTGCTAGTATGACTTTTCCTGATAGGAAGATTGGACAGTTGAATTTTTTGTCACTTTGGCTTATGTGGACAATAAAAAGACTCAGTTCAAATTTAGATATCAGGGCTGTAAATTTGTTTTTGGGTTTGATGAAATGCATGAATGGTTTGGTTTTCCTTTGAACGAAAAATGCTTAAATGCTAATGTGTTTGATCACAAGCCTGTTTCGACTAAAATAACTAGCTTAGATGTGTTTAACAACAAAAATATACCAAATCGACTTATCAAGGATGATGCTCTATTTTTATTTCATAAATATATATGTCATGCATTGTTTGGAAGAGTTGAAAGCACCAAAGTTCAAACTAAAGATTTATTTGTGCTTGATTTGATGTTGTCACGTAAAACACCTTGTTCCATAGATTTTATTTTTGATGGTTTATACATGCATCAATTGCTAGGACAAAAATGGTAAGCATGCGTCACATGGTTACCGAAATTATTCTAGGGTGTTTAGGCGATTTGGCAAACTTTACTTTGGATAAACATGAGTCATTTACTTTAATGGATGTCAAATACTTGCGCAATTCTCATGTATTAGATAGAGGTGCTTGGCCTCCGCAGTTTATTTCATGTTTTGCGCAGGATGCTGGTCCTAATCGTGACAAGGGCAAAGGTAAAGCTCCCGAATCTTCTACTGCCGTAGCATCTGGATATTCGAATGATTTTGATGATAAAGATGTAGCTGGAAATGCTAGTGATTCGGATGCTGGACAAGGTGATAATGCTGGGCAAGGTGATATTGCTAGTATGCAGCAGGTTCTGTCATATTTAAATGGTATTAAAGCTGCGAACCAAAGTATGGCGGCACATATGGATTCACTAGAGGCTATTGTGCAACAAATGCATAAGAGCCACAAGAGTTTAAGCCATAAATTGCTATCTTTCTTCCGCCAGCAGAAAGTTCAATTCACTCCTTAACCGTCGGGGTCCCCAGGTAGACCAGCTGAGTAAACTTCCTTTCTCTCCTATTTTTAATTTTTATTGTGTTTTTGTGATTGTTTGTCTTGTGTGTTTTGTTTTTTGTGATTTTTCTCACATAATAGGGACATTGTGTCCTTTAAGTGTGGGGAATAGTGCCTATATTTTGCATATGTTAGGCTATAAAAGTTAATTGCATTGTATTTTCATTCATGTGTTTTTATATACATGTTAAATTTTTAGGTTGTTGTTAGTTTGCATAATCTTGGAGAGCCTTGTAGTTGATGAATGTTTGGTAATGTATCACGAGATAACTTTATTGGCACAAGATTTTTGATCTAGTTAGCAAAATTCTCAAGGAATATTAGTGTTTATTTTGCTTTGACATCTTTATGTGCATAGTAAGGGTTATGATTTGGCAAAGCACTTTAGTATAGGTTTTTTTTTAAGTTATTTATCTTTTCACATGTAAATATGATTATTTTGGCAAATCATTGCTTAGAGTAATTTGACCTAGAGCTAAATGAGTTTTTGAAGCCTTTTACATTGATATATTTCTTTGTATAAGAGCCTTGATATGCCATATATTCTAGAACTTATTTTTGGTAAATTTTGAGATTACATTTAGCATAGGTTATGCATGAGAAATGATAAGGGCACTAGAATATAGCCAATTTAACTTGCTTAAATAGACCAACCATTTTTTACTTTAGATAGCCAATTTTGAGCTTTTAGCTAATTTTTTTTTGTTTAACCACATAATTAGCCTTAATCCAATTTTAAACAATAAACTTTTCTTTTGAAACCTTTTATGTGTAGAGGATTAGGATTACTATGTCATTTGAGACAATTTTTATTAAGTAAGCATGATAAATAGTTAGCTCCCTTTTCTTTTTATAAGTCCGATGATATAAATGTTGAAACAAAAGCTAGTAAAAAAAAGAAAGAAAAAAAACAGAAAAAAAAGTGAATAAGTGATTCAAGGAAAAGAAAACTAGCACAATGTATGGACACTAATAAAGGAGTTAGAATAGTAAGGTTAAAACTTCATGATCATGCTATGTTATTTTGAGTCTCTTATAAGATGGTGATCACTTTTTCTCTATACATTATTAGCTACTTAACCAAATTTATCCTATCCTTACCAAACCCAAGTTACAACCTTGAATAAAACCCTTTGATTTCATGTATTTGACGTATGCTAGTAGTGGAGATATTTATTCAATTACAAGCTTATGGTATGTAATGGTATATTAAAGGAAAGAGTGAAACACTAAACCCTAAAAATTTGAATGAGAGTTACTTTAGGCAATGTTTTATATGAAATAGACTATACACGTGTTAAGACATTCAATTTTATTGAGTGTTTATATTTTTGTGCTTTGCAATTTTCTAATTCTCCAAATGTGTATGGTTGTTGAGTGGAATGGCAAGAGTATTGCTTGAAAATTTGCAACTTGAGACTAAGATATATAGAGATGAAGTTGTAACATAATTTTTCAAGTGGCCATCAATTATGAATGAAAGCTCCATTATTGTGTGAATGTTTTGTGTGTGTTATTTTATGTTATTTTCTTGCATTTTGAGTTTTTGCTTGAGGACAAGCAAAAGTTCAAGTGTGGGGAATTGATATGAGCTTGAAAAGCTCATAAATATTATATTTTCATGAGTAGTTTTGTTGAGTATAGTGTTTATTATTTTGGAATTTTATGTGTATTTTGTTGCTTTTATGTGTTTTATATGTTTGTGGATGTTTTACTTGTTTTATAGGAGAAAGGGAATGGTTTGGAGCTTAAAGGTTATTATTTGGAGAAGAAGGTGAAGAATTAGGGCTACAAAGGCATTGTCGCGAGGGCGACAATGTATGGGGGTCACGACAGCCAGCAGAGAAAGCCAAACAAGTAGAATATAGTGTGTCCAAGTGACCTTTGGCAGATCCTTGCTTTTGATTTAATGGGTACCACGACCCCTAGAATAGTTAGAATATAGTGTCATTTGTTGTGTTTGCTTCTTGTTCTCATAAAAAAAACCTTATTTTATACATTAAAAGAAACTTGTGATTCATGAACATGTCAAAAAAAGTTCCTCAAAAAACATTTTATAGAATAGTACTCTAACTTCTTAAAACTTTTTCAAAACTTGAATTTTTAAGTCCATCATGCATTAGACTTGCAGTTTTTAATTGAACCTTGCATCTTTTAGTGGAGTTAAGTTGAAATACATACACTTAGAATAAAATTCTTATACAAGGTTTGATTATATCAAAATTGAGACGTGTCTTGAGCCAATATAGGCATGGACTATTTAACCACTTCACAATTTATTTTTCAAGTCTAGTCCATTAACATTGATTTTTCAAAATTTAAGTTTAGATTGAGTCTATTAACAATCGATTATATAATTAGACTATGTTTCATTATAAAATGAAATTAAAATACAAAATTTAAAAATTTTAAGTATAAAAGTACAACTAATGAAAATTTAATATCAATACAATAAACAAAAATAATTCCAGATTGAGTGCACTAATTTAATATTATATTGAAAATTAAAAGAATATTACAAAAATAATTTTTTAAATGTTAATGCACCTAAAACCCTTGGTGCATTGCGCTCTGTGCAGGAAAGTATTTTCCTGTTTTTTCATGCATATGCTATTTAGCTTATAAGTATTAGCAACACTTGTCTAAAACATATTTGGGCTCAATAGTGGAAGATTTATTGGGCCCTCAAGGGAACCAAGTTCGCCCACTCTCATTGAGCAAAATTGGACACCTAAAAAAGAGATTAGACTAATTTTTATTGCTTCAACTATTAGCTGTATTGGGCCCAATGTTGAATATGGATGTTATTTATGAGCTACTACCACATGTCAAGTAGCATGTGTAAGTCGGCCCTTTCGTATTTATTACTCCCTCAAATATGCAAATTTATTCTTAATATGTGATTAAAAAAAATATCTAATCATACCACCAACGCCAGGTGGTCGAAGTGAATGAGAACTCAGTCTCCGTTAAACATATTCTAAGTTTAATTCGCAAATTCGATATGTTTATAAAAATTGCAGCGTTAGCAGGATCGTTTTGGGTCGTTTTGAATAACGTGCTTCTACAATATTCAATACAGATTAGTCAAGCTAATAGGACTTGAATACTAGGTATACATAACCTTTCAAAAAAATATATAATCTTATCTATAATATTTGAATTGATGCAATAATTCCCTTTGTATTTTAAAATTCAAAGAATTTTACTTTTTTTTAACAAATTTTTAACACAAAGTCATTCAAACAAATAGATACAAAACGTATAAAAATATAAGACAGATAAATATTTTCTAATTTAAAAATATAAAGATAAAATTGCACCAATTAAAATATTAAAAATAAAATTTTACTCTTTTTTTTTATCAAATATTAAATGCAAAATTTACCTTAAGCCTTACTATTGAGAGCCGAAGATTAATGAACACACTTCCCATTATTCAATCATTCTATTGTCAACCCCAATAGATATGGCGAAATAGTAGTGATATCTTTTTCTTTTTCTTTTTTTTTTTTTTTTGAATTCTAGATATAAATTACCTTTAGGGATATAATTTTATTTTTCTTTTATGAATCCACCCAATATGAATCGAAGTTAATTGGTACAGTAAATTTATAATTTGTTTCGCACATCCAAATTAATTAGGTAGTGAATTTTAAATTACAAATAATTGATAAATTTTCATTCTAACTTATGCTTTTGGAATTGTTATTGTATGCATTAAGAGAATTCATATAGAGTATAAATAATTTTTAGCGGACCGTCAATTTATTAAGACTTGGGACCGCCGACATCCACGGAGGTTTTCTGATTTGGGCAAGAGTTTCATAATTTTTATGTACCATTTATTTATTAATTGTTTTGCACCTAAAAGATAAGTCTAAAGCATCCAAAAAAAAAAGAAAAAAAGAAAAAGAAGAAAGAAAGAAAGAAAGAAAAAAGAAAAAAGAAAGAAGATAAGTCTAAAAAAGATATGGCCCAAAATTTGCTACTCTGGTCTATGACTTTTTTAATCAGAAAATTCCACCAGATATCATTTTTAACTTTACTTTTTAAAAACACACAATTAATTATAAAGTTTCAAACTTAACTTTTTTTTAAATTTATATATTTAAAAATACTTTTTATATATATAAAATCAACCCTTTTTATTTTATTAAAAGAGTGTATGTATGTTTTTCTTTCTAAATCAAAATACAAGCTGAACAATTCATGGTATAAAAAATTTGGAATTTATCAAGTCCATTCAAAAAATCGCTTAAAAACCGGAAGAAAAGAATCACTTAATAAAAAAAGGGAAGAATCGTAAAAATAAATACGAGGAAGAAACTTATGTAAATCTTTTTTTCTTTTTTTTTTTCTGAATTAAAACACAAATTAAAAAATATACGATACAAAAAATTTAGGATTTATCAAATTCATTTGAAAAATCGCTTAAGAAAATATGAGAGAAAAAAATTGCTCAGTCAAAAAAGAACAGGAAAAACTGTAGAAATAAAGACAAGAAATAATTGTAGAATCAATTGTTGAGACTTACTCCTTTCAATTAAGTATACTAAAGTATACTCTTTGGTATACAAAATTATCGATTTAATTTTATGCACCCTAGTTCGGTATAACTATGTGTACCAAGTTATACCCACCGGTATATCAAACTAGATTATTAAAATCGTATATTCTTTAGTGTACAAAATTTCAAATTTAACTTTTATACACTTTAGTTTGGTATATCTATCTATATCAAAGTATACCCATTTGGTATACCAAATTGAATTTTTGAAATTCTCTTATTCCAGTTTGGTATACTAAGGTATGCTATTTGATGTACAAAATTTCATATTTCATTTTATTCACTTCACTTCGTTATACTTATATATACGTACTAGTATATCGAATTGGATTTCTTCCTTTCAATTCGGTATATCAAGGTATATCCTTTAATAAATTATAGTCTTTCAATTCAGTCAATCAAATTTTTTTGTTGGAAATTAGTCTGAGTGTGATATGGTTTAAAAATATATTTGGTTTGTACGGATCCACTTAAAATATCTTTAAAATAAAAATTTAATTATTACGAAAACATAAATGAATTGGCAATATTTGAATATAGATCATAAATGAATTGGCAATATTTGAATATAGACCATAGAAATAGTAAATCCTTGAAAAAAAAAAAGAAGGAAAGCTTCGAGATTGTGAATTTCAGAAATTGATAAATGAAAAAAACAAAAAACTGTTCGTGGTATAGAGTGGATTACATGAAGATATTTTGATAATATTTAAAAATAGAAAGATTCTTAGAAGTGATAATTTTAAAAATAGAAATTTATAAAAATATATTTTTAAAAAATGTTTAATAAATGGATAAGTTTCAAATTATCGTAGAGGTGGACGTCTCTGTCTTATAATAGATGGAAGACAGATTTGAGAAATAAGGGGACAGCCCCGATCAGATTTTCGTGTGTGAGAAACCTGTAATGATGCCTAGCCCAGTGAACCCGAGCTTCAGCACTGTGACGCTCAAGTTAGCTATCGGGATAAAAGGGGATAAAGAAGATAATTTACTACAAGAGAGAGAGAGCTAGAAGGATTATTCTTCTTAAAGAGAAACCTGTCATTTATAGTCTTAGAAGAGCTTAGAGTAATGTGCACAACAGCGTCCCTATTCTGCGACAGACATGGCCTATTTCTGTAAGCAGCAGTGATTAGATAGTGACGTGTATCAAACTTTGTTAGTGAGACGTCCAATCCGATCGGATAGTCTCAATTATTGGATTCTTCCTCTTAACTGGAGGGATCTTAGTGGGCTTTTTCTTGGGCCCCTTCCTGTGATATTGGGCTGTTGGCTTTATTTTTTTCAGGTGTTATCATATGTTCCCCTCCAAACAGTTCTATAGGAGATCGAAGTAGTGGTTACGTGGCTAGATTGCCTACATGATTTTATTATTGACGGTATTCTTATTGTTCTGTCTTCAAACATCGAATGAGCCAATCAAGGCGATTCGTTGATTATAAGAGGTTGCATTTTTCTTCAAAATTAGTGAAATGTGAGCCATAGTGGTTTGAGTATTAAAGAGACATCTGCCTTGAAATGACGGGATTAATCAGGCTTGGGAGGCATTTTTGAAACATCAATCGGGATTATTCGTCGATCGAAATTAGAGAGACATCAGCCTTAGGCTAGAATTGATTAGCCTTGAGAGGCATTTTTGAAGCATCGACTGGGATGGTTCGTCGATTGGAATTAGAGAGACATCGGCCTTGGGCTATAATTGATTAGCCTTGAGAGGCATTTTTGAAGCATCGATCAGGATGGTTTGTCTATCGAAATTAGAGAGACATCAGCCTTGGATTGGAATTGATTAGCCTTGAGAGGCATTTTTGAAGCATCGATCGGGATAGTTCGTCGATCAAAATTAGAGAGACATCAACCTTGGGCTGGAATTGATTAGCCTGCAAGAATGCCTTTTTATTTTTCAAGAATTTTATGTTTTTGCTTTCTAACCTATTGACAAATCTGAGAGGCCTTATTGATTTTGCTTTGCTACTGGCCTTTTGGACTCAAGTCAATACGTCTTCCTTTTCCTAAGGGGACTTCGGCGACTAATGAGTTAAGAATTGTATCTTTTCGGTACGCCGTTCTTTTCGTATTTGTTGTAAGCGTACATTATAAACAATAATAATTTGAGGACGAAACAAAGTTACCTAACAAGATTGTTGTCTACCTTGCATTTGCTTGGTACGTGCTTTTCGAGAGGTGTAAGTGCGACTAATGGACTTTCGATTACGTGCCATTGGTGTGCCAACCGACTCATCCCCTATTATTGTCTCATCCAGACCAGCCTTACACGATCGGTTAGTCATCCAGAGGTCATTTTTCAGGCATCGCTTCATCTCCTTGACTTTATAGCGGATGCTTCATTTCTTACATTTTGACGGTTGGTTTTTCCTTTTAAAGCTTCGGTTTCTGGATGTGCATTAATGAGGTGAGGATGCGTGACGTCCTCATTAATGCCTTTAAGGCAAATTTGCCTATAAAAAGGGTTTCCTTCCGTTATTCCATGCTATCTCCTTCCACTTCTTCTTATCACTCTTTTTCCTCATGTTTATTGCGTCTTGGCTATTGAGTTTGACTATGAGGCCTCCAGATTTTCTGTGTTATTGTCAGATTCACCATTTTAGGAAGATGAATGAAGAAAAGACCCCTTGTCTTGTCTGGATGTGGCTTGTGCTAGCAAGTCATAAGATCTGCTGTCCCGATAGCTCTTCTCTCTTGGTCCAGGGCTTTCACCTGATCATGGTTATGGATACGTATCCGTATTGTTCTCTCCATTTATCCTGGTATTGCTCTATTGTCAGGAAACTATAATGAGAGGTAGTCTCGTTGCGGAGGCAAAGCTCTTTTCCTCTTTTCTCCCCGTTGTCTCCCCTTTTTATTTTTTCTCTTTTTGTAATTAGCCTCCTCTTATTCTCCTCTTTTTTCTTCTGCCCTCTCTTTTCCTTTCTTTTGTCTTTATTTTTTGTTTTGTGGGAGGGAAAGCAGGGAGCTTCAGCCGTATGCCTTCCAGATAAGAAGAACAAAAGTCGATCGATAAGAATATTATTTATGTAGATCATAGGAAGAGTCGGTAGTGTGCATGCTGATTAACCCTTAGCTTTGGGGAGAAAGAAGGAGAAAGTGGCATCTTGACTGTTCGACTGCTTTAGCCTCCTTTATCTCTCTCTCTTTCTATTCTTCTATTTTTTTTTGTAAGTATGCAGCGAACGACGTAATGGGGAAGTTTCCTTCGAAAGTATTAAAAACGAAAGTTGTTTATCTTTTCTTTAGATATTTCCTGCGAATTCTGGTCTTCCTTTGTCTTTTTCTCCCATGCTTCTTTTTTCAAGTCTTGACTTGGAAGGGTCCTTCCATAAACACTTCTTGAATTATGGCTTAAATTCTTTTGTGAAAAGAAAAACTTTTTGCATCAATTGTAAATGTAACTCTTTTTTACAATATAAACTGTTATTATTTTTGACTTGTTACATTAATTCTTCATGATGATATTCCTGATCTTTTGATCAGGTCAGCACATATTTTCGTCGATCTCTCGATTTAGATAGTACATATCTTTGTTGATTTTTCGATCTGGACATATTTTTGTCGATCTAGAAAATACATGTTTTCGTCGACCTTTCGATCGGGATAATACATGTTTTCATCGATCTTTAGTGCAACTCTATTGTCTTTGCATTCATTTTTCGAAAAAAGGAGATGCGCCTTTTAGAGCCTTCTTTTTCTTAACCGTTTTTCCTGTATGACTTATTTGGGTCTTATTTTACCCTTTCTTAGACCGCTAGGAGGGGAGATATACTCATTCGCATCTTTTTCTCCTTTCTTTAGCCGGCTTTCCTCTAGTTGTCTTTGTCCGTGGGGCATGATGCTGGCACTGCTTTTCTTTCGAGATCTCCCTTTTTCAATTCAACTTCCTCTTCTCAATACTTTTTGTATTGGGTGGGCATGTGGAAAAAAGGGTGTTCCCCATGCAATCATTTGGCTCTGGTGTCAAGCTCTACCTGATTCGCTTAGAGACATAGAGGGGGGACGACTATTTTTCTCTCCCCAAAATATTTTCCAGTACGTTGGTTCAAAGAGTCCCACATTCCCTTTGTGCATTAGACCGAATGAGGGATGTTTCGCCTCCTTTTAGCCTTAACGCTTGGTTTTTTGCCTTCTTTTTGCCTCAAAATTTTTATTCTTACTTATCCAAACATCCGTGCATTCTTTTTAGCTCAATCATCACCTTTCAATGAAAGCACCAAATGATAAGTCTTAAATTATCGTAGAGGTGGATGTCTCTGCCTTATAATAGGTGGAAGACAAATTTGAGAAATAAGGGGACGACCTCAATCGGATCTTCGTGTGTGGGAAACCTGCAATGATGCCTAGCCTGATAGACTCGGGCTTTAGCACTCCAAAGCTCAAGTTAGCTATCGGGATAAAAGGGGATAAAGAAGGTAATTTACTAAAAGAGAGAGAGAGCAAGAAGGGTTATCCTTCTTAGAAAAGAACCTATTATTTATAGTCTTAGGAGAGCCTAGAGCAGTGTGCATAACAGTATCCCTATTTTGTGACAAGCATGGCCTATTTCTGTAGGCAGCGATGATTAGACAGTGGCATGTATCAGACTTTATTTGTAATGGCCCAAATACCGGATTGGTCGGAAATAGTATTTTCCGATGATAAATAGTGACACTGGGGTGAATAGTACCTACCGGAGTCGAAAAATATTTAATTTGATTATTGGAAGGAGCATGTCAACAGAAGTTCGTGATTTAAATTTGGAGTGAAATCGAGGTCAAATAGACCTCAAAAAAATTGAAAATACGATAAAACAAGTTATTCAGTTCATAGAGTAACTAGTTTGAGCTATGTTTGACTGAATCCTTAAAAATAGTAAATGAGCTCTAAAAATCACAAAAAAATTACAGATTTGTTTAAAATGATATGTAGAATATTTTGGCTATAAAAAAGTAAATTTTTCGATGACTTTAAAAAATTAAGTTATCAGACTGGTAAAAATAAATCAGACCGAGAAATAGTCTCTGATTGACCCAAAAATAATTATGAAGACTAATGAAATATTTTTAGGATTATAGAAGTATTTTTTTTAGAAAAAAATTGAACAAAAAAAATAAGAGAAAAATAATGATTTCGGTTTAAATAGTAACCGATTGACCGTGGGTTTGACTGAGACTTTAAAAATAGTAAATGACCTTTAAAAAGTGTAGTAATTTTCAGTTTGACTCTTCATAATATTTAGAATTATTTGATGGTGAAAAAGTAATTTGACGGTAACACCGGGTTTTGAGCTATCGGACTGATTTAAGTAAATTGGACCGAAAACACACTCCGTTTGGGCTGAAATTTTATATGTAGCCTATTCTATATATGTTTGAATATTGATATTAATTTTGAGAGAATTTGAGCTCGCAAAGAGAGAAAATTAATTTAAGATTTGCATTGGGCCATAAAAGTGGTTTGAGTTTCGGATTGGTTGGCCCAACTTGGTTGGACCTTAAACCAACCCAAAACCTTAGTATAAAAGCCCAAGAATCTGTTCTTGAACTCAAATTCCAGCAGCCTCACGTTCTCCCCTCTTCTCTCTCACAAACATGAATTTTCTTTCTTTCTTTTCACTTTGATTTCTTCATAACTCTTCCATCCTCTTTTAATCCAAGTTTGATTATTGTTCTCAGCCCCTTTAGAAGATGATTTCAACCTTAAATTTCTGGTTTTGATGAAGATTAAGTGAGGAATCAAGGAAGTTAGGTTTTTGGGCAAAATAAAGGTAAGTGAAATTAATGGTTTCTAGTTGATTTAAAGGGTTCATTTAACTAGAATAAGTTGTTTTAGTTAAATTATATGGTTTAATTGAGTTATTGAAGTGAGGTTTTATTGGATTTTCTTTGTGGGTGTTTTGGCCATGGTGAATTTTAGAGGAAGAAGGAGACTCCTCAAGGGTTAAAGGGAAAAAGAAAGTAGTTTTAGTGAAGGATAAAGAGAATTAAGGTAAGTGGTTACAAATTCTATGGATTTTCATTGATTTTGTTTCAAAATTTGGTTATGCAACTTAGGGTTTTTAATTAATTTTGTATTTTAAGTTGAAATTGATGTTGGAAATATGATTATGGATGTGCAAATTGATGTTTAGAATAATTAAACCCAAAAAGAAAAGTGCTGTCCAAAAATTCGGAATGACCTCTGGTCACTGTTTTGATCATAAGTTGAGTTTTTGAACTTAGAATTGTATGCTTCTAGTTGGGTTAGAACCGGGACATCCGTGCCTACAAATGTTCTAGAAATAGCAATAATTTAATTCGGCCTCTAAAGTCCTCAAAAATGCCCAAAACAGTAGCATTTTCCATTTGATGGGTCAATAGAGCAGTAGGTGCTTCTTAGGCTATAACTCCTTGGATATAGATCCGAATGACCTGAAATTTTTCCAGTGGAGAGTTAAGATCTTGAGGATCAATTATCAAGAAACACTTTGTCAAAAAAAAAATGGTGTTTACATATTGGTTTTAGTGATGCAATTTAAGGACGAGAATCTGTTTTCTCTAAACCCTTTTTAGACTAAAATGTCTATTTTATTTCCAAATCAAACTTAAACTTCAATTGGTATTTTATCCATAATTGAGTGTGCCTAATTGCTAATCAATTAGCAATCTAATTTAATGGATGTTTAAATGATGGAAAAAAAATAATAACGAAGAAAAATTTTGTAAGTGGCCAAAATTGGATTTGTAATTATCTTACTGTCTAAGGTGGTTATTCGTGAGTTATAAGCCATCATATGTTTATAGATATGAACTTTTAAGTGTCATTTGATTTAATTAGTTTTGTTTGAATTTATTTAAGAATTTTATAATGAAATCATGTATTATGTGCACTTTGTACATTTGAACATGATTGATGTTTAGATGAAATTTTAGTAAATTTTTTATTTTGGCATATTGATGCTTTAAATGACATAATATGTTAAATTGGGTACATATTAAGTATTGAAAAAAAATTGAGTAATTAAATCAAATATATGAATGAGGTTTGAAAAAAAAAGGGGAATGAATTATTGAGTAAGAATTATATGTTGGCTGAATTGAATGTGTATGAATGTTAATATGTATATTAGTCAATTGTTAAGTATTAAGCTACATAATGCATATAGAAAAGATAATTGACATAGATAAGTGATATAGAACATTATTGAGGATAAATGTATATGTAAAAAAAAGTTGTAAATGTATGGACTTAAAATGGAATGTGGGTTAAGATTGATTTTTGAATGAATATGAGGTATGATTGAAAAATGTATGTGCCAGTGACATGACATAATGTAAGTTATAAAGTGTTACCGTGATATAAAGAAGTGAACTGCAAATGAAATGTATGTATATGATTAGTTATGTATATGGTAGACATTGTGAAATATTGACTGTTAAAGAGAAATTATAGTATAATTGTTATTAAAGTTTCATATTTAATGATTTAATGTTGAATTGATGAGTAAAAGAATTGACGAATTTAAGATACCGTGTGAGCATAGTGGTATCCTAAATGACATAATATGGTGATTTGAATTCACATTATCTGTTTGAATGAAAATTGAAGAATTTGAATAATTAATTGCCCTTAGTAATAGTATGGTAGTCAAATCTAGCTCAGGATATAGTTGGCTAGTCATAGGGACACTTATACCGCGGTGCAAGTCATGGCGACTTGCTTTGCTATGGTAGGATCGTAATGATCACCCATAGTATTTGTTCTGATTGTTCTGCTCTGCTTTAATCTGATCTGATTTGAGGTGGATCGATTCTTTGGGATCATTCCCTATTGTACTGTATTGTTGTGGACCCGTGGGGTTCACGTCCCGTATATCCAGTCTGAAGATTTCTGCCGAAATTATACTAGGGGCATAAATGAACAAAAATGTATAATATGTCAAAAGTATTTTAATTGGCATAAGTGATTCAGATAAATGAATATATAGCTAGTCTTTGGATTATTTTATGTTGATTAAATTTAGATATATTTTTGTATTAAATGTGTTTATTAGAGGATCAATTTGCATATTGCATGTCAATTATCGTAATTTATCTCTAAAAAGATTTATTGATTGATTATATTGTAAATTGATTTGTAATTTCGTTTATAAGTGATGTAAATTGCTACGTGATTTATGGAATTGTTATATTTATTATGTATAAAAAAAATGGTTCTTTGAAAATCTTTAGAATTGTAACCACCACTGAGCGTATTTAAGCTCAGCATGTAGTGTTAATGACTGCATATAGGATGTTAACGGTTTTTGGAGCAAGTTCGCCTCGTTTTTTGGGAGCAAGCCAAGTGAAGAATATTCTTTGGATAGATATGTTAATAAGATTTTAGAATCTTGTGCATGTATTAATTTCGAATATTTAGTCTTGTAATGGCATGTATATGAACGCATTATATTATTGGATTAGGTAGATATAAATGATGGACTTTATAGTGTTAATATGGATATGGATGTATTATAAATTAAGATTGTGGTGCCCTTGAGTTGGGCTGTGTATTTGTTCAATTACAGGTTTTGGATAGTAAAGTTTTAATTGATATGCTGCCGAAATTTTGACCAAATGAATAGTATTTAAGACTATTATAGGGCAATCGGCTAGTTGATAACTTGGCTAATAAAAGAGTATTGTAGTTGGGTATATCAATTAAATGAAGTGATATTGAAGTAAGTAAACTTGGAATTAAGATTATAATTGGTTGAGTAAAAGGTAAAAAAAAAAATTTTTACCCGTATTTTTTTGAGTTGCATTAAGTCTGTACTATTGCATGTTTGGAGTTAGATTGGTATGCAATACGTACGTTTTATATGATTGTATTAGTAGGTGTTACATTATTAGTGAGACATCCAATCCGACCGGACAGCCTCGATTATTGTATTTTTCCTCTCAACTAGAGGGATCTTAGTGGGCTTTTTCTTAGGACCTGATAAATTACAAAATTTTATAGAGTAAAGAGAGATCAACACCTAAATTAGGGACATGATATTTGATTAAAGAAGAGGCTTTGATGACCTACAAAAAGAGACTAACCATGTCCTACCGAGCGTTAGTGCTCCGATGTTCAAGTTAGCTATCGAAATATACAGAGAAAATGAGAGTCTTAGAGAGAGACCCATCTATCTTATGAAGGAAGTTACCACATTTATAGAGCCTTTAGCCTTGAAAAGTGAGCCAATTGTAGTCCAGCTGTAACTTTTAATAGTGGGCTTTTAGTCTATCAATATTGGGCCTTTTTAGCGGGTCTTTGATGGGTTGGCCTTAGCTCTCATCTTGTATTTTATTTTTTTATATGTTATCACTTGTCTCCTTCCAACTAGTTCGATCGTTTCTCAAGACAGATCGAAGGTCGGGGTGTTTGCTGTTTATGGTAGCCATTCGATCATTTTGTGGCAGATGACAGAGTTCCTTAATTTATTAAGACTGAAATTTAATTGTTGCGATTGAAATGTACGTCGATCGAGAAAATTTTTGATGCTTCGATCGGAATATACATCGATCGAGAGTTTTGAAATAGTTGTCCTACAAATAAATTTATAAATATAAATTGTTTTATTTTACTAACCTACATTTTGATTGCTTTTGTTATTCGAGAAATTTTTCGAAGTCATATCCCTTTTCTCTCTTGGCTTAGGCCTCTAGTGTTCGGCCATTTGCTTTTTCGGGGGAAAATCCCATCCAATTAGGATAACTTTTATTTCCTGTGTCTAGATAGTTGGTTTTTGGGAGCCTTCCCTAAGCCTTCCTCATTTAGGCTTTTTAATATTCTAAGCCTTGTAATTTTATTTTTTTAGGATATTATTATTATTCGATCATCCGATTTGCCGTTGGTGATGGGCATTGACTT
This sequence comes from Excoecaria agallocha, assembly GCA_037975025.1. Lineage (NCBI taxonomy): Eukaryota > Viridiplantae > Streptophyta > Magnoliopsida > Malpighiales > Euphorbiaceae > Excoecaria > Excoecaria agallocha. The sequence continues at coordinate 25,563,131 of CM075816.1, forward strand.
TTTAAGGCATTTTCATTATTTTTTCAATCCAATCTACCGTTGGCGGTGGTAAATCATGTGAATTTTTATCGGTTAAAATTTAATGCGTCGACCGAAATTTTGCTCGATTGGATTTAAATAGATCGTCAATCAGGATTTTCATCGATCGAAATTAATTAATTACGTCAACCGAAATTTTCTTCGATTGGAATTAAATAGATCGTCAATTGGAATTTTCATCGGTCAAAATTTAATGCGTCGATCGGGATTTTCTTTGATTGGAATTAAATATATCATCAATCGGAATTTTCATCAGTCGGAATTAATTAATTACATCGACTGGAATTTTCTTCGATTAAAATTAAATAGATTATCAATCAAAATTTTCATCGGTCAGAATTTAATTAATTATGTCGATCGGAATTTTCTTCGATTGGAATTAAATAGATCATCCATCGGAATTTAATGCGTCGACCGAGATTTTCTTCAATTGAAATTAAATAGATTGTCAATCAGAATTTTCATCGGTCGAAATTAATTAATTACGTCAACCAAAATTTTCTTCGATTAAAACTAGATAGATCCTCCATCGAAATTTTCATCGATCGAAATTTAATGTGTCGACCGAAATTTTTTTCGATTGGAATTAAATAAATTGTCAATCAAAATTTTCATCAGTCAAAATTTAATTAATTACGTCGATTGGTATTTTCTTTGATTGGAATTAAATAGATCGTCAATTGTTGAAATTAATTAATTACGTTGACCGAAATTTTCTTCAATTGGAATTAAATAATAAGTGAGTTAGCTATAGCCAACAATGCGGGGCCGACTTTGCATCTGGTGTTGACCAAATTATATTTTAAAGCCCCTTTTTGTTGAATCAATGATGTTGGAGGAATACTTAAAACAAAAAATTAATAAAGAAGAATAATGAATTCGTAAGTTAATGCATGTACCTGTCCTTAGGCTAAGACACTCCAAGTGCATCTTTCAAGTTTTAAAGGTGTGTCGTATGTGGATTTATTGCAAAAGCTAACCCACCTGACATTTCTTTTAAAAGATAAAGATGAGCTGCCTTTGGCTCAGCTCAGCTTATTGGCTGCAAGCTTTTTCTCGGCCTTAACTTATGTTTTGACCTATTTGTTAGTGTGGCTTTACCTACACTTATTTACCCTTTTAATTAATCGACAACACGTGGTAGCACCATTGCAAAAGAAGATTGTTTGTGTCCTCAGATTCTTATATATACACACACACACACATTTTGCTTATCGGAGTGCTATCTGATCGACTCTTTGAGCATCTTTTTCATCTTCATTCTTAGCTTTGACGGGATGCTCATTTTGCAAGAGAAAATCATAACATTAGAACTTCTAATAATTTATTGTATGTTGCTAAGCCATACTTTCTTGTTGTTGTAGCCTTTAAAACTTAAAAAAATTTCTTAAATTTTAATAAGATGACATTAGAATATCCTGATGATCCAGTACTTAAATGCATGTTCTTGCTTTATTATAGCAGATTATGATGGCATTAAGTTTTAATTCAATAAATTCGTGAGGCATCCAAACGAGAAGAAATGCACCTGGTTTTATTTTGCCCATGAGCAAGGTGGGTATCCTTTCTGAGTGGTCTCACTACATGTATCCCGGTGCTACTGCTTTGCATCTAATGAAATTGGCTACAGCGGTTGTGCCATGGTGACACTTCGATTTATGAGCAGCTGATTGGATCTTGCTTGAGTAATTTATCCAATTTATGTGCTTAACTCATCCTTTCATAAGAATGAACCTCAAGGAGCATCTCGAATATTTTAAAACTTCAGCATGCAGAGGCAAGTGTCATCTTAAATATATCAACTAAAGTCGCTAAACCGCATGGAGGCTTCGTCCCTTGTTAGTTGAAGTTGTTCCGAGGCTGCTTAAGAATCTGGCTTCATCATTTCATCAAGCAGTTGTCATGCACAGACTTGGCTATCCATTTTGGTACAGAAAGATTGGAATTTGGCAAAGAAAGCAACATTGAACTCAAATTATGATGATGATGAGGTAAAGGCTGAGAGATGACAAATTGCATCTCTACACCAAAACTTAGAGCTCTTGACAACACTCATAGTTAAATGCATAGGTGGTGAAATTCACAAAATAGAGTATCTAGCTAGAAACCCATGAAAAACCTTAATTTTAAAGGTAAAAAAAGGGGTTGGATTTTTGTTCAAGAAACTCTCTTTATTTTCTATTCTTTGTTCTCTGTTTTTGTGAAATCAAATTCAAGATTTTTTATGGTTCTGATCCCTTACGCTGTGCCTAAGAACAAATACCTCATTTCCTTACTAGTCATCATGAAAAGACCGATGAGGTTAGCTTCGGCTGGCTGTTCGAAAAAGCCTTCATTCCGGTGGATATGTCCCATTCAGAGTTTAAGCAATTCGATTAGAGACAAAGTTGTTCCATTTGGAGCTTGGCTTAAGTCCAGGCTTGCATCCTCATGTGACTGTCCCACTCAAAGTTTGAGCAATCTGATCGGAGATAAGGTTGTTCCGTTTAGAGCTTGAGTAGTTCATTTAGAGGCGAGGTTATCCCGCTCGGCAACGATGAACTCTTGATTGGTGGGTGATGCTTTCGATTGGTGTGGAATGTTGGATCGAATGTGCATGCCGATAGTGCGAGTCGAATGTGCATGCCAATTGAGCTTGCGAGTCGGATGTTTGGATGGAGCTTGTCAATCAGTTTGGATGGAGACTTTGATCTTCTTTCATTTTATAAGGATCTCGATCTAAAGTACAACTTGTTGCTCTTGGAAAACAACATATAAAATTTTAAACTTTAGTTCAAAATCGATGAAGATAGGTAATGTTTGGTTAATAAAATATGTCATTGACAATATATTAACTAGCTCAAGGCTTTTTTTTTAATTCAGTTGTTAGTAAAAAACTAAAATACCCATGGCAGATTTTAGAAATAGGAGGATGTTATGAGATTACATTTCCTCTACTTTCATGGTGTTAGCAGTAAAAAAAACTCAGTAAGCATCAAATATAATTGATAAAGCACGATTTGTCCTTATATGTAAGAAAGAGAGTTGACAGCTGATGATTCGATCGAATGACAGAACCTGTAAGAAGGAGTGCCTGGTCGGATCCGAGCATTAGCACTCCAAAGCTTAAGTTAGTAGCTTTTAGAGAGAGAGAGAGAGAGTTTAGAGAGACAATTTCAGATATTCAATACCTGGAGCCATTATATGTTAGGCTATTTATAGGAGTTCTTTGGAAGGGGTACTTGAGTACCTTGGGACGTGATAACTGGCATTGGAGTAGGTGTATGGTGATTTGACAGGGAGCAGGTTGAAGGTATGGGCGCTTGCTTGTATTAGCGGACTAGACAGGATAGGGCATCCCATCAATCCGATTGGACATCGCGCCTTTATGTATTATCTTCCAGCTCATACTGTTCTTTTTATTGATGGGCTTTGGGCCTTGATGAGTGTCGTTGGGCTAACCTGATTGGGCCTTGGAGATATTTTTTCCATAGTTATCACCTGTCTCTCCTCCAAAGGGTTCGATTGGGTGATTTAAGCCTTTTGGCGGGTTTTTTAAATTTTTGAGAGGCGTCCATTTGAAGAGATGTGTCCGTTTAGTTTAGACAACTTTTTTGCATTCAATATCGCAAGTGTTTCTAGAATGGCACTTTATTTTTCGTAATCGCAGCAGCGAATCGAGAACACGTGACGTCCATCCAGTAGGGAGGCTTTTGAGTATTCTGAAAGCTTTTTGCCTATAAATAGGTAAGTTTCAAGCGATTTTTTCTCACTTTTCAGTGATCCTTAATAAAACTATGGCAAACTTTCTTTGTGAACTTTCCAATTTGAAATCATTGCCAAAAAATTCTTGAGGGAAGTTCTTCAAATTTCGGAGAATTTCAGAGTGTCTACAAGATCACCCAAGTAAGTAAATGATTCCTGCATTTGATTTTCTTTTTCATTCATCGTATATACCCTTTTACTTCTCCCCCTCCACCAAAAATGGCTTCGAGCAGTAGTTAGCCAATAGATAGAAGTTTTCTTGAGGATTACAACAATCAAGAGCCTCTCGCTCATCCTTCGCGATTGTCAGAAGAGGAAGTGGCCAGAATTCCTTCAGAGTATAATTTTCCTGTAGAAGTGTCAGTGATGGCCTTCCTGAAATCCATGGCAATGACAGAGGGGCCTTTTGGCCATGAAAAGAAAGAGTGGTTCATCTGCTATTTGTGAAGTTTGGATGTAGGGATGAGGCTTCCTTTCGGTGCATTTGAAGTGGAGATTCTTAGGGTTTATGGAATTGCCCCTAATCAGTTGCATCCAAACGGATGGAGGACGGTGGCCTGCTTCAAAATTCTGTGTAATATAGAAGCGGTGGCTCCGACTCTGGATCTATTCACTCATTTCTTTTACATATCTTGTCGATGTGACGGGTCTGAGTACTTTCTCACTAGCCAAAGGCGTCGAAAGCTTTTAACAGTTCCTTCCTCAATGAAGGGCTTCAGGAAGAGGTACTTTTTAGTGGGAATGGCTGGCGAATTTGAAGTATCGCTGAGCCTGTCAGAAGGAGCAACCATCTTGGGGGATCACGTTGTCGGTTAGTTCATTTACAAAAATGACAAAAAAAACTGATGGCCCACGGTGGCAAGGCATGGGGAACCCTACGACTCCAACTATCTCTTCAGCACACTGTATAGGTCTTCTAGATCCAAAGCTGGCGAAAGCACAGAATGTGAGCCCTATAGTAGGAGTGAGGAGAAAGGCATATATTTTGCCAATTCATATATTGCATGTGCATTTATTACATGTATCAAATTTTGAACGAAGTATTTAACTTTATTTGGTTTTGTAATGCAGCTGCAAACGAAATGGTGAGAGGAGAAGAGGCTACAAAGCAACTAGCCGATCTGGAAAAAGCCAAAAGGGAGGCCGATCATTTGGCTAAAGAGGAAAAAAGATCTAAGAGGATGAAGATCTTGCCTGTTTTCGAGGGTCAGGCTTCCAAAAGTGCGACGAGTATGCCTGCTTCTCCTAATGCAATGACTTTATCTCCTGCTGCTACGATTATCACCATGACCCATCCTCTATCAACCATTTCAGGACCGTCATTATCCCCTCTGATTGTGACGGAACAACATCCTCTCATGCGACTATAGCTAAGGAATGAATCTGATGAGGAAGAGTCACAATCGTCCTTCATCCCCCGATCATCTTCTTAGAAGATGGGGGCACCGACAGATGAGGCAGCTTATAAAAAGAACAAAAAAGCAGCAAGAAAGAAAGCTGCCAAAACTATAGCCACTGTCGATGCCCGAATTACCGTAAGAGGCAAGGAGATAGCTCAAAGCGAGCCAACCCGATGGCTTTCAGGGAGAGTTCAGGAGGGTTGGGCTCCACCTTTGGAGGATATCTTAAAAGAGCAATTTGGTAACGACTGGTCCATGACCAACAGAGGCGTACCATCCTTTATCAGCTAAGGCCTATCTCAAGAGAGTGATTTCAAGGCGATGACGAAGCTTAATCTGCTCTTTAGAGAGTTTAGGTTATTTTAACAGCAGACCCTGGAGGTAATAATTGCCTTCTCCCTTTTTTTAATGATATTTCCCTTTTTTATAGCTAATCAAAAGAAGGCTTCACATGCACGGCATGGCGGCCTATGCTCGAGCGAAGTAGGAGGATGCCATTTGGTAGAAGAAAGAAGCTGAAGCCGCCAATGATGCAACAAAAAATGATGTCGCGCTTTTAAGGTCTAAGGTAAAGGACTTGAAGAGGGAAAGAGCCTGATTGGCCCAAGATCTCAAGACTCGGAAGAGCGAGGTGGACTATTTGAAAGGAGATATCATGCACCTTGCTGCTGATAGTGCATTGTGTAAGAGGTATGAGGAGGAGGTAGGCAGGCTGAGGGGTGAGTATTCACAACTTACAACCGACTACCTTAAAGCCAACACTAATAGAGACAAGGTGCTCACAAACAAAGATAAGACCCTATCAGAACGTGATCTTTTCCTGGCAGAAAAGAATTCAATGGAGACAGCACTAGCGGAGAAGGAGGCAGCTTGGGTCGAGAGATTGACGAAAGAGCTGGATGCCCGAAGGGAGGAGGTCCTTGATCAGTTAGGCGAGGCCCAAGAGAGGCTGCTAACTCGATTGATTTATGCATTCAGGCAGCAGTTCCCTGAAGCTGATCTTGACTAGATGGAAAACCCAGGGGTTTTTCTTGATCCTCTAGCTAGCGATGATAAGGAGGAGGCCTCTCCGATCAGAGGGACTGAAGGAACGACAGAGGAAGCACCTTTAGTATCACAGGCAAGCGTCAGTTTGTTGACTAAATTCGGAGTCATTCCTCCTATGCCAACAGATCCTGAAGTCGTTGCTCCTTTGCCAGCAGAGCCCGAAAACTCCCAATTTTTTCTAAGACTACTGCAGAGCCTGCTGCCGATCCGAATGTTGCAACAGTAGAGATTATAGATATAGAGGCTTAGACTTTTTATTTCCTCATAATTTTTCTCTATAATAGCCTTCTCCTTTCTTTATAACTTGTAACACATAACTTGTAAAGATTCCTCATAAATATACAAAATTTAGTTTGCTTTTCAATTGTGCCTTCGTAATGCAATTCTCATTTTGAGTAAGATTCGTTACAAAATTAACTAAGTGGAATAAATAGAAACCTTCATGGAGAATGGACAAAATTGGCCAAGGAGAATATATGAAATCAAACATAGAGAAATATGAAAAATTAACTAAGTGGAGTACTTCCTAAATCATAAGATATTTTTCAAGCATTGTGGTACACAACTCTTTAGGATCAATGATCGCTTGGTCCGATCGGCGTGAGTTGTGACAAATTTGTCACGTCAAGCGCAGTAGGTGACTTTTCAGTTTTTGATTTGATCGAGGTATTATTCGATCAAATATAAAGATCAATTATTCGTTTGGAGAATCATACATGGTTTTGAGGATTTGGCAATTTCATACATTAAGTACAGAGGAGATATAACTGATTCAATTGTTGTCCTTCACACTTTGGATTAAATGTGTTGGTGGAGATTAAATGGAGATTAAATGTATTGGTGGATATTAAATAGAGACGTCTCGCATCTTTGATTCGGGAATAGCATCGAATCTAGCAAACTAACCTATAATAGAGAAAAGCTTTTGCATTTCGAGATAAGCATTGAGCCTAATGAGGGAGCTGGAATTATAATGGAGAAAAGCTTTCATATTTTGGGCTCGGGATGAGCCTAGAAAATAATCATCCCCGAATTCCGATCACACGAACTAGGACCATCCATCGGGATTTTTATAGAATGGAGTAAAAGAAATGACCTGCAAGCAAACATCAAAAATAACAAACAAATAAATAAAAACATACATTTTTATCGAAGATGAAGAAAAATGGAGAAAATTTTCTTTATTGAATGTGAATTTGATATATGATTATATATGATACTTTTTGAGTACTTCGATATTTCAGCTTCTGAAAATATTCGACACTTCGAGGGTTCCGAGTCTATAAGTACTGGAGCTTAAAACCTTGGAGATTTCATAGAGGCCTTCCCAATTTGGCATTAGCTTTCCAACTTCAACATTTTTCGAGCTTATATCTGCCTTTCTGAGTACTAGATCACCCTCGTTGAAGGTTCTTACCCTTACTTTTGTGTTGTAGTATCTAGCGACTCTTTGTTTGTAGGCAGCAATTTTGGCATAGGCGTCTTCTCTCTTTTCCTCAACCAGGTCCAAATCTTGACATCTATCTAGGATATTCATTCGATCGAAATAGAATACAGACCGATAGGATGAGAGGTCGATTTCTACGAGTATCATTATCTCGGAGCTATAGATAAGAGAGAATGGCGTTTGATGAGTGTCAGCTCTCGGAAAGGTCTTGTAAGACCATAAGATGCTTTGCAGTTCTTCAGTCTAGTTACCTTTTGCCTCGCCCAATAATTTCTTTAGGCCTTTCAAGAGTGTTCGATTGGAGACCTTAGTCATCCCGTTGCTTTGGGGATGGGTGACGGAGGTGAACTTAAGACTGATATTGAGGTTTTGGCAAAAGTTTCTGAAGATTGAGCTGTCGAACTGCTTGCCATTAGCTGTAATAAAAATATCGAATAAGCCATACTTGCAAATGATGTCTTTTCATGCAATTTTTGACTCTCTCCGCTGTAATTGTAGCTAGAGGTTCTGCTTCGATCCATTTGGAGAAGTGATCGACGGCGATAAGGAGGAACTTTATTTGCCTTTTCTCTTAGGAAAAGGGTCTTAGGATATCCAGACCCTATTGGTCGAATGGCCAAGAAAATTCGATCGGCCGCTGGTCTACCATCGGTTGTCTGATGACTCTTCCATGAATTTGGCATTGTTGGCACCTTCTCACTTTTTCTTGAGTGTCTTTGAAGATGCTTGGCCAAAAGTATCCAGTTTGGAGTACTTTCCTTGCCATGGCCTTACTAGCCTCGTGTGCTCTGCAAATGCCTTCATGGATCTTCCTTAGGATGTAGTCTCATTCCTCCTCCGTCAAGCATTTGAGCCAGGGGTGACTGAAAGCTTTTTTGAATAATTCACCATCAATAACAGAGTAATTAAGGAATTTACGAGATACCTTTTGGGCTTTCGCTTTATCTTCAGGTAATTACCCTGTTTGTAGGTTTCGCTTGATGGAGCTCATCCACGTTTCTTGAGCTAGCTCAATTTCCATCATTTCTAGTTCATCTAAGGAGGAGGTCAGTTGGCCAATGATGGTTATATTTTCTTCCACCATCCCTTGTTCGTAAGCAGACATTTTGGCGAGCCGATCAGTACTAAAGTCTGATCTCTTGGCACCTTCTATAAGATCCATTCGGATCCACATTCTTCCAGCATCTTGAGTGCTGCCTTGACCTTTGCTAGATATTGTATCATGTTCGCTTCTCTGGTCTAGAAGGTGCCTAAGACTTGGCTCGTCACAAGCTGGGAGTCACTTTTGATGATGACCGACTCCGGTCAGATGGCATGGAGCAGTCTCAGCCCTTAAAGAAGTGCCTCGTACTCTGCCATATTATTTGAAATTTTAAAGCTGAGTTTTATTGCATACCTTATGACAATGCCCAAAAGGCCCATTATTATGATGCCTATGCCTTTTCGGTTATCATTTCTCATTTTGCGGGTTGGGGCTGACTAGTTACTTCTTCGGTAGCAAATTCAGCGATAAATTTCGCCAAAGCTTGAGCCTTGATTACTTTTCTGGGTTCGTACCTAACGTCTCAAGATTAGAGCTTGATTGTCCATTCCACCATTTTTCCCTCCAAGTCCAGGGTCTGGAGAAATTTTCTGATTGGTTGACCCGATCGGACCACTATCGTGTGTGCTTTGAAATATTATCGTAGCTTCTTTGTGCACATCATGAGGGCAACGATGAGTTGCTCAACTGAACCTTTCTTCAATTCTAGGCCCCTGAGCACTTAGCTCACATAATAGATAAGCAGCTGTTGGGTCCCTTCTCCCCTGACTAGGACACCTGCAACAGTTTTACCAGAAGTTAACAAGTATAAATATAAACTTTCACCTGGAAGCGGTTGACTGAGTAACGGCGGGTTGGTGAGAAATTTCTTAAGTTCATCAAAGGCTTGCTGGCAGTCGACATTCCAATTGAAAGCTTCATTCTTTCTTAATTTCTTGAAGAAGGGAGTGTACTGTTTGGCTGAAGAGGAGATGAACCTTCCAAGGGCTGTTATTCTGCCGTTCAGCTTCTGAATGTCCTTCACACTACTCGGTGGTTGCATCTCCAAGATTATTTTTATTTTGTCGGGGTTGACTTTAATACCCCTTTGGAAGACCATAAAGCCCAAAAATTTTCCTGAGGGTACCCCGAAAATGCACTTCTCATGATTGAGCTTCATCCGAAATTTATTCAGCGTGTTGAAGATCTTTGCTAAATTGGCAGGATGTTCCTCGGGGCTGTTGCTTTTAACGATCATATCATTCACGTAGACTTTCACATTCTGCTCAATATGATCTTTGAAAATCCTATTCATCAAACGCTGATATGTGGTACCTGTATTTTTCAATCCGAACGGTATGGCCTTATAGCAAAAAGTGCCATCATCCATGATGAAGCTGGTCTTTTCTTGATCCAACGACCACATCATGATTTGGTGGTATCCAGCATACGTATAGAGGAGGGAATAGATGGCGTGACCAACAGTGGCATCCACCAGTTGGTCTATACTTAGCAGAGGATAGCAGTCTTTTGGACATGCTTTGTTAAGGTCCGTAAATTCAACACATATTCGCAGCTTTCCTGACTTCTTCTTTACTAGAACAATATTGGCGAGCCATTCGAGATAGTTAACCTCTCGAATTGTACCTGCTTTCAATAATCTATCCACCTCCTCAGATATAAATTTCCTCTGATCGGGAGCATGCCTTCGCAACTTCTGCCTGATCGGCTTGTAAGCTGGATCCACATTAAGTTTATGGGTGATCACGTTGGGGTTGATTTCGATGATGTCTTTCGGATTCCAGGCGAAGGATGCTCGGTTGATCGTCAAGACTTGCATGACGGCCTCCTCGACCTCTGTATTCATGCTAGTGCCAATTTGGACGGCCTTGCCTTTAGCAAGTGTCCTTGTCATGACTTCCTCTGCAGGATCCATTTTGTGATCCTTCGCCTACTCAAATCACTCTAGCCCTGGCTCTACCATCATGGCTTCTTTATGGTACTTGATCATGGCAATATAGGCCTTTCTCGATGCCTTTTGGTCACCTCTTAAGATGGCGACGCCCCCCTGGTTGGGATATTTATTACCATGTTATGGATGCTGGTGACAACTCCAGTTTAAAAGAGTAGAGGCCTGCCAAAAATGATGTTATAAGTAAAAATCATATCAATAACCATGAATGTTACCTTGTAGGCGTGGCTGAGGGTTTTCTGGCGGAGCTCGGCGAACAAATCAACCGATCCTACCATCGGCATTGTGGCATTGCCCAGTCCAATCAGTGGCGTGGCGTTTGGCTTGAGCTCTTCTATTGATAACCCCATTGCTCTGTAGGCTTGTAGGGTAAGCACATTCACAACACTTTCGTTGTCCACCGGTATCCTCTTTACATCAAAATTATTGATATGTGCCCTAACGACAAGGGCATCTTCGTGAGGAAACATTACATATCATGGATCCTCACTAGATATGGTGACTGGGGCTAGCCGTTCGGATATCTGGGAGACATAGACACCCTTCCCTTTTCTATTTCTGAAGAGATCCTCTTCATAGGATGACCCACCGATGATCATGTTTATGACACCGGAGTACGATTGGCGTGGATCCGCATTCTTTGGTTTTCTCCGCTCGTCGTCATCGTCATCAGAATCATCTTTCTTAAGGTCCAACTGTCTACAGGGACTTGCCCTTCTGGTCGGACCTACAAACCTCTTAAGGTGCCCTTTTTGCAAGAGTCGCTCAATTTCTTCTTTCAGCTGGTGACATTCATCGGTTGTGTAACCGACATCCTTGTGGAACTTGCAGTAATTATTATGGTTTCGGGTTCTTTTGCTCTTTTCGTCCATCTTCTTGGGCCAATTCATATTTTGGTGATTTTTTTTGATCCACATCAACACTTGTGCAGGATTGCTGTTGAGCGGAGTGAAAGTCCGAGCCCGCTAACTGATACCTCGATCGGACCTGGATCGTTCTGCCTTCTTTCTTTTTCCCAAATTTCTCGAAGTAAAGGCTCTCTCGAGACTCCTTACAATCCGTTTGGATATTGGAGCACAGTTAAACGATCGTCCATCTGGGTGCTGGAGCCTGTCCATAACATTGCTCCTTCTGCCTCGGCTGGACCTCAAGGCATCATCTAGCTGAATATGTTTCCTAGCTCTTTCCATTAGATAAAAAAAGCTGGTTGGCGGCCTTGTTGTGATTGACTCAAATAACGACCTATCAATAATGCCGTTGGCTAAAGCGGTGGATGTCATTTCCACGATTATATTCCTTGCCTCTGATATTGTGGCTTGAAATCTATCGATGTAGTCTCAAAGACTTTCATCGGTCCTCTAATAGAGGTTGCACAGATCGCTCATAGATTTTGATGCTCGCGTCTACACAATGAATCGTGTAATGAACAACTCCTTTAGTTATTGGAAAGAGGTGATCGACCCCTGTGGGAGCTCGTGAAATCACCTGAGGGCATCTCCTCCCAAGGTGGTAGGAAATATCCTGCAAGCAATCCTTTCGTCGTAAGTGTACACCTGCACTTTCGTTAGATATTTTGAAAGATGAGTGGTAGGGTCAGTCTTACCTGTATACCTATCCACTATCACGTTTCTCCACCTGGGAGGTAGCTCTGACTCCGTGATTTCCCTGCTAAATGGGGAGGCTGTATTGTCGCAGGTGTTTCCATCAAACACGTCTTTTCTGAAACCTGTCACGTCTAACTGCTTGAGCTTCTGCTTGAACCATTTGTCCTCCCGACTCATGGCTATTGAGGCAAACTCATCTCTCCGCCCCTTCGTATGACTATGATTTGGCGTGCACATAAAAGACAAATTGTCCCCAATGGACGAGGTGGAAGATCTACTGGGGATGTATGAAGAATCTCTGCTTGAGGACATTGTCCCCTTACCCTTGTCGTATCTACCTGGGGTTTTGGCCCTCACCCTCCTATTATCATGAGTCCTTTGCTCGTTGATGAAAATTTTCTTGTTCTTTCTTCTTTCAAATTTTTCGGCCATAAAGTCTATTTCATTGCCTCTTTTAGAAGTCCTAGGCATTTTTTTCTTTTTCAGAGTTTGGACTATGCTCTTAGTGAAGTCACTAAAAATGGAGCACATGTCCCTAATAGTAATGAGGTATCTTCTGATTGCCGCATGACTACGTCGTTGAAATCTAGGAGGAGGTTAACCTTGGCAGGGGATCTGGGAACCTCTATCTTCTTTTTGAGGGCTTAGATCTGCTCTGATTGTCGTGATTATACTTTCCAGAAGCTGCGTGTTCATTAGATCTCGAACTTGCCATTTTCTCTCAACGAAAGCACCAAATGATAAAGCGCGATTTATCTTTATCTGTAAGAAAGAGAGTTGATAGTCACTGATCCGATCGGATGACAGAATCTGCAAGAAGGAGTGCCCGATCGGATCCGGGTGTTAGCACTCCGAAGCTTAAGTTAGTAGCTTTTAGAGAGGGAGAGAGAGAGTTTCAGATATTCAATACCTGGAGCCATTGTATTTTAGGCTATTTATAGGATTTCTTTGGGAAGGATACTTGAGTACCTTGGGACGTGATAACTGACATTGGAGTAGGTGTACGGCAATGTGACAGAAAGTAGGTGGAAGGTATGGGCACTTGCTTATGTCAGTGGACTAGATAGGACAGGACATCTCATCAGTCCGATCAGACACCACGCCTTTATGTATTATCTTTCAGCTCATACTTTGTGCTTTTTGTTGATGGGCTTTGGGCCCTGATGAGTGTCGTTGGGCCGACCTGATTGAGCCTTGGAGATATTTTTTTCGTAGTTATCAATAATAAAAAAAATAAAGCCAAATGACAAAAGTTACTTAGCTTTTGATTTTCCTTGCCCCCGCCATACTCTAGAAAGCCAACTATTGCGTTTGTAATGTTGGGCCTCTTATCTTGCCGAGTAGCCTCTACACCCAATTTGATTTTTTAGGTTTCTTACTCGGGGTTGAGTCGACAAGATTCCTCCTCTGACTCTGTTCTTGAATCAGTTGGTCCAACGGTTGTTGTACATAACTGTGATCGCCATGTATTTTTGGTCTTTGCTTTTCGATCTCATCTCAAATCTCCGCCGCAGTGAGCTGCTCTAATTTTAGCTCTCGATTTTTTTTGAATTATCCCCTTACTCTCCTTTTTTTTTATATATAAAACCCATGACCTTTTTTTTTTAGATCTTGGCGTTCTCCATGAGATCTAGCTCAAAACTTTTAGGTTTAAGTTTTTTTTGCAAAATCAAGCTCATGATTTTTAGATCTAGGCTTTTTACCTTTTGCTTTGACTAAGATGGTTTCTTTGCCCCATTTTTAGGCTTCAAGCCTTGCCTGTCGTTGGATCTAGGAGTAGCCACGGAGTGGACATCCTTTTTCTTCGGTTTCAGGCTGAGTAGCTCAGTTTCGGCGTTGTCTCTCAATGAAAACATCAAATGATAAATCACAAAATTTTATAAAGTAAAGAGAGATAAACACCTGAATCAGGGACATGATGTTTGATCAAAGAAGAGACTTTGATGATCTACAAAAGGAGACTAGCCCGGTCCTACCAAGCGTTAGCACTCCGACGCTCAAGTTAGCTCTCGAAATATGTAGAGAAAATGAGAGAGAGTTTTAGAGAGAGACTCATCTATCTTATGAAGAAAGTTATCCCATTTATAGAACCTTTGGCCTTGAAAAGTGATCCAATTATAGTCCGGTTGTAACATTTAACAGTGGACTTCTAGGCTTTCAATATTAGGACTTTTTATCGGACTTTTGATGGGTTGACCTTAGCTCTAATCTTATATTTTATTTTTTTTATGTGTTATCAGGCCCTTTCTTGTGATATTGGACTGTTAGCTTTATTTTTTTCGGGTGTTATCAGAAATTTATAAAAAAATATTTTTAAAAAATGTATAATAGGTGGATAATTATAAAAAGAGTCTCAAGAATTTTGGCATTTTTGTGCAAATCCCCTTATTAATGCCTTCTATCATTTTTTTTAAGGGTGCATGTACCCAATTACAATTGTCAAAATGAATAATTAAAAATTAAATTTAAAATCTTAGGCATCTTTAATTAACTGTTAAAGTGAATATCAGTAGTTTCAATCGCTTCCCGTTAATGCCTTATTATTTTATACTCCTTTCATAGTTTCATTCCAATTTTAAAAGTTAGTATTCTATTTTCCATTAAAATTAAAAATAATTAAAATATCTCAAATTTTTTTTTTAAAAATACAGTTATTAATAAAAATATTCTTTTATAATTTTAAAAATTTCATTTAATTCTAATTAAAAATAAATAATGATAAAAAAATATTTAATTAAATATATAATAAATAGAAATATACGTATAAACTTATTTTTTAAATTTTAAAAAAGACATTTAAAATGTAGTAAAGCAAAATAGAAAAAGTAACATTTTAAAATGGATAAGATGTAATATTTACATACTGAAAAAATGAATATATACATTAAATTTTATAAATTACACTCTTCATTATGTTTTTTTTTTCAATTATTGTATTGGAATTAAGAAAATTATTTAGTAGCAATGTTTTACTGAATTGTCCTTTTAGATAACTATTATTAATAAAAGTATTTATTAAGTTAAGGGATATATTTGGAACAAAATTATTTTATTTTTCTAAAATGACACTTGCATGTTGAAATATAATTTTATCATTTATGTAAAAAGACAGTTAGGTATATTGTTAGTATGTTGGTTGAAAATGCAAATGTATTTGAACAGCAACGTAGCCACCTTATAATAAGTGGAGTTAATTTAAAAAATATTTTAAAATATCTTTGATGATTTTTTTTTTCAAAATTGATTCCACTAAAATTTTTAAATAACTCCATTAACAATTCATCCCACTAAAAAATTAATTATACTAAAATTTTTAAATGACTCCATTAATAACTGATCTCATTAAAACATTGACCCCACTAATATACTTAAATAATTTTTAACCCTACTAAATTCAATTCTTGACTATACCCCAATATTTGAAACGTAATTTTTCTTATATTTCGTTTAATGGGTCCAATTAAATGACAATGCCGCCAAACTTAATCATAATAGACTCAAGGCTGGTCCTTAATGTACACAATAGACCATGGAAAATAGACTCAGGACTGGTCCTACATGCGATTTTTGGATACTTGGTTAATACTTAATACCCCATGGAAAATTAAAGAATATGAGGAAATAGGGTGCATTTATAATTTTTTAAATTATATAAAGAAAAATGTCTTTGAGCATGTAATGCCTTCAATATAAGATCATTCTAAAATCTAAGACTATATTTGAAATGAAAAAAATTTCATAAAATTTTATAAAATTCATTTGTGATTCTAACTTTTTAGACTTGAAATGCAAAAAAAAAAAAAAAATTGAATTCCATGAATTAAATTTTATAGAATTCATTATACTTTCACCAAATTCTATCAAAATATATAAAATTTACAAATAAATTCTTTATTTTTAAGAAATCAAAATTTGAAAAATCATAATACCTTTATTATAGTGTGTGTATATACACACACATACATACACACATACATCCATGTACTTTTGAGAATAATAATTTTTTAGTATTTTTTTAATTTGATTTATTTTAAGTAATTATTATAAACATGGTTATAATAAATATCATCATTATTTTTATTGTTATTATATAATAATAATAATAATAATAATAATAATAATAATAATAATAATAATAATAATAATAATAATAATGAGTATTTTGATTAGTTATAACAAAATTATCGATAAATTTATTTAATTAAAATGTTTTGTAAATATTAGAAGTTTAATATTACTATATTTTAAATTAATAAAATTTTGATGGTAAATTGACTCAAATGTCAATAAGGTATTATTTATTATAATAGCTCACTAGTATGTTATAAACTTAATTTAATGCTAAAAATATATGCAGTTTATTTCATAAATATAGAATTGACTTGGTGGCATATGAATTATATTTATTTTTTTATCTATTATTGAAAGTTTATTACCTAACAATGTATTAAAATTTGACATGGAGGATATTTTAGGAAATAAAGGCCTAAAGTCTTATCAATTATGAAATCAAACACAAAAATTGAGATCGTACGATCGGACGTGACCTCTTCCTGACAGGCGAAAGTTGTATAACACATGTCGCCATCTAATTGCCATCATCTATAAAAATAGGCTATACTTGTCGCAGAGTAGAACAATTATTTAAGAATACTGCTCAAGTTTGCCGAGCTCTATAAATAGTAGGTTCCTTTTTAAGAAAATCTACATTTTCTCTCTCTAAGTAATATAAACTCTCTCTAAGAGTTTTCTACTCTTTGCTAACTTAAGTATGGGAATGTTAATGTCTGAAATAGCCGGACAAATACCCTTTTTTGTAGGTTCTTTCCACATCAATCCGATCGGAATTTGTCTCTCTATCCATCCAGTCCTTTGTTCATTTCAACGTAAAAATACCGTTTATCTCTATAAAAATTTGTAATTTATCGATAACATTGTTGATAGCTGCTAACGTATTTAGCTTTTGATAAAACTATATTGAATTGTTGTTGTTTGATAAATTTATATTATATTAAATTTTTGCCTATAGGATATAAAATTGCTAATAAGGATATGACTTTTAATGTTATATATGTATTTATATGAAATAAATGCCTATTCTTTTAATTTAATAATATATATATATATATATGAAAAATAAATACTACTAATAAGTTTGCATAACTATGCATAATTTTTGAATGCAAACGCTCTTGGTTCATATTTTGCAAAATTATTACAGAAAATCGAATTTTCTAGCAGTTAGAAGTCTGTGCAATCTCAAAAAAAAAAAAAAATTCTTTCGATGAATATTGAAAAGAAAATTAGATTTAATTCAAATTTAAAAATTAAAATATTATATATATATATATAAACAGTCAGTATGAAATACTTAATTTACTTTATAATTACTAATTTATGTTATAAGCATTATGCAATTGAATCCCAGTTAGAGCTTTCAACACAAAAAAAAAAAAAGAAAGATCAAACATCCAAAGTAACTAAAGCAGAATGAGACAAAAGATTTCCATGAGAATCATACTCAATTTTGCCGGAAAAATTCAAAGGACGACATCTTTCTCCTTTCATGATCGTTTTCCTCCAAACAGCTTCATCGTCCTCATCCTCAAATTCTTCTTCTTCTTTCATGCTCTTCTTCCAAGAAATCATCTTCACCATCATCTGAGCCTTACTGCTAATATTACTGTTCAACTTCGAAATTATTTTTTTCTCACTCGATGACTCTGAAGAGTTTTTGTTTGATTTCTGGGTTTTACTGTGAGAAGCACATAAAAATATCAGCATACAGAGCACACTCACCACTGCTCCGATCAACATGACGATGGACATAGATGGAAGGTTTTGCTTGGGATTCAATAACATCACTGCTCTTCCCATGCTAATAATTAATCACGGACTTTTAACAGAGAAAGGGAGTTTATGAACACTTAAAAACCTTAACACATCTAGTTATAAACCTATTATATTCGCATATTCAAATGCAGACTGGACTAGATTTAAAATGGAGTAACAGCGGATAATTGACTTGACCGCTGACTTCCTGGAGTTACCCGTCTGTCTTTGAAAGATCAAAATCATAACACTTTAATTTGTCATGATTTACCGATTCAACTTCTAAACCTTTCGGAAATTCTAATTGAAAAAAGTATATATAATACCATTTTCGAATTATCTGTTTTTAATTTTAATTCAAAAATATAAAATAACATTCTAAATTTTCTATTTTTATTTTATTTTATTACAAAATTAAGAGTTAATTCATTCGTGATTGTTCAAGTTTAGCGATTATAACGTTATTACTACTATATTAAAGTTTATAACGAAAAAATTATTCAACTTTATACTTCGATTTATAATGAAAAAATCATTCAACTTTTATATTATAACATAAAAATTACAAAAATCGAAAAATCAAAAATTCAATCATCAAAATTATTGATAGTAACAAACAAATATAGTCATAAAAATTAAAAAATAAAAAATTCGGCCACCAAAGTCATTGACCGTAGTAAAAACTACACTATTTTATGATTATAAGAAATACACTACTTTATAGCCTTAACATCATTAAGGGTAGCAAAAATTATTGAATGTCAGATAGACAAAAAAAATATATTTATCTTTATATTTTTTATTTTTTGATAATTAAATTCTCAATTTTTTGATTTTTTTTTGTTATAAAATAAAATATAAATAATTTTTTTCGTTATAAATCGTAGTATAGTGATCATAACATTTAAATTGCCAAATTTGGATAATCACAAATAAAATTAACTCTAAAACGTTACAATCGCTAAATTTAAATGATCATAAATGAAATTAATTCCAAAATTAGCTTTCAATAAAATATTTTTAAACTAAAAAGAGATGCTTTGCGAATATTTGAAATAATGAATGGTCCAGTGGCGATGGATTTCTTTATGTGTTAAGAGTAGGGCAGATCCACCTTTGCTTGTTTTGAATTTAAAGGAAGAATCGGAGAGGCTTCTAAGCAAACACCATACCATCCAGTACCTAAAAAGGCCAATGCCTTCAATATTATATATAACACAGCGGTTGTTAAGACTATTATTTTATTTACATGAAATTAATTAAGGAACGCAAAGCTTGAAATAAAAACACAACATACCCATCAAATAGGGATTGAATTGGTGACGGAAGGATAAACAACGGTGGCCGGATGCCCCATTATTCTTCTCCCTTTTCTGTGTTTAAACAGGTAAACAAATGCCCCCACCGGCCATTCCACCGCCGCCGCCGCTGCAAACGCCAGGAACCCCAGAGTTGGACCCACCACCTTGTTGGAACCAAAGAATTGATGACAATAAAATTTTTATATAAGGAGAAATAAATTTAACACTCACAAGAAAATTACAAGCAAATAAACCTCACAAATAAAAATCTCTCTTTAATAAGCTATTGCAATAGCTTTGCAAAGGAAAAGAAAATTTCAAAATGAAATACACTACTTCTCTTCTTATATGTTTGAAGACAAAGATTGCCTTGGTATTTATAGGCATATTGATGATGAGAAAGTCAACAAAAATGGCCATAAATTCTTCCATTCACATTCTTGCCCAACTATTCATTTTGCATGCTACTCCAATTCACATTCTTGCCCAACTATTCATTTTTCATGCTACTTCAATTCACATTCAAAGTCCACACCTACCATTGATCCATTTTCCATGTCTCCACCAACAATTTCAAAAATCACAACTAAATTTATGACTTTCAACAGCCTCCCTTAAATTTAGTTTGGGATTCTGGTAATTCCAAGCATTGCTTTTAGCTTGTCGAACGAATCTGCCTTCAGTGGTTTTGTCAGAATGTCCGCAATTTGATCTTCAGATTTACAAAAATTTAGCTCAATCTCTTCATCCTTGATCAATGTCCTGATATAGTGATACTTAATATCAATGTGCTTGCTTCTCCCGTGAAAAACTGGATTTTTCGATAATGCGATAGCGGACTTGTTATCACACATAATCCGTGTAGGATTTGACTGTTCATGCCTCAATTCATAAAGCATTTTCCGCAGCCATACTGCTTGACATGCTGCTGACGTCGCTGCCATGTATTCTGCTTCAGCTGTTGAGAGCGCAACTACTTGTTGCTTCTTTGAGGACCATGAAATCACTCCATTTCCAAGAAAGAATGCATATCCTGAAGTGCTCTTCCGACTTTCAGTGTCTCCTGCCCAATCACTATCTGTGTACCCCACTAGATTGAAATCATTAGTATGAGTATATAAAATTCCATGTCCACGAGTACCGCTGACATACCGTAAAATTCTCTTTGCTGCCTGCAAATGTGATTGGTAAGGTTTCTCCATGAATCGGCTGATGATTCCCACACCATAAGTAATATCTGGCCTAGTCGATGCCAAGTATCGTAAGCTTCCTACAATACTTTTGAAATATGTTGGATTTACTAGCTCATCGGTTCCTTCTTTCTTCAATTCCAGTCTCTCGGCTACAGGGTTTCGCATTGGTTTAAGTGACTCCATCTTCAACCGCTTCAATATATCATTAGTATATTTCTGTTGTGAAATAAATATGCCATCATTG
The DNA here is from genome assembly GCA_037975025.1 of Excoecaria agallocha. Classification (NCBI taxonomy): domain Eukaryota; kingdom Viridiplantae; phylum Streptophyta; class Magnoliopsida; order Malpighiales; family Euphorbiaceae; genus Excoecaria; species Excoecaria agallocha. Next base: position 25,583,975 of record CM075816.1, read on the forward strand.
GTCTGCTTCACTTCAATTCCAAGAAAGTAAGACATCAATCCCAGATCTGTCATCTCAAATTTACTAGTCATAGCCTCCCTGAATTCTGCAAACATCTTCTCAGAGTTTCCTGTAAATATCAAGTCATCAACATATAGACACATAATTAATATATCGCCATCATCATTTGACTTGATATACAAGGTGTGTTCATATGGACATTTCTGGAATCCATTCTCCAACAGGTATGTATCGATGCGAGTATACCAAGCTCGAGGTGCTTGTTTCAACCCGTATAATGCTTTCTTCAGCTTGTAGACTTGATCTTCATGCCCTTGCATCACATATCCTTGTGGTTGCTCCACATAAACTTCCTCTTCAAGAAAGCCATTGAGGAATGCAGACTTAACATCCATCTGATGAATTTTCCATAAATTTTGAGCCGCCAAAGCTAAAATCATCCGGATTGTGTCCATTCGAGCCACTGGTGCAAACACTTCAAAATAGTCAATACCTGGCTTTTGCTTGTAGCCTTTCACCACTAGTCTGGCTTTATAACGGTCCACCTGACCATCTGGCCTGTACTTTGTCTTGTACACCCATTTGACTCCGATGGGCTTCTTGCCATTTGGTAAAGAAGTTAACTCCCAAGTATCATTTTTCTCAATGGAGTTAATTTCTTCATCCATCGCTTTGACCCATTTCTCATCTACTGCTGCATCATCGTACGAAATAGGATCACAATCAGCAAATAAACAAAAATTCACCATGGTTTCATCAGTGACTTCATCAGTAACACTGTTATTTCTCCGTTCAACAACATAATCCCTGTATTTTGCTGGCATTTCACGAACTCTCTGTGATCGTCGTAGTTCTAGTTCTTCAGTTAGTGATTCTGATGAACTAGCAGGTGAATTTGGAACTTCTTTATTGTGGGATTCTTCTTCCTTCAATGGTTCTCCTTCAATGTTGATTCTTCTTTCATCAACTGTTTGATTCCAGTCCCAAGCTTCTTCTTCAAGAAATTGAACATCTCTGCTGATAATCACCTTCTCCGTAATAGGATTATAAAGCTTATAACCCTTCGTAGCATCATTATATCCAATAAAAATGCACTTTTGGCTTTTATCATCCAGCTTTTTTCTGTCTTGATCTGGTATAAGGGGATATGCAGCACACCCAAATACTCGTAGGTATGAAGCGTCTGGCTTATGACCGCTCCATGCTTCTTCTGGAGTTCTTCCAAGAACACTTCTTGTGGGACATCTATTCAACAAGAATACTGCACATGCAACAGCTTCCGCCCAGAATGGTTTGGTAACTTCTTAGCTTTCAACATGCTCCTTGCCATCTCAAAAATCGTTCGATTCTTCCTTTCAGCTACACCATTTTGTTGAGGAGTGTAACTAGTAGTCAACTGACGTTTGATTCCATGAGTTTTGCAAAAATCATAGAATTCATTTGATGTGAATTCTCCACCGCGATCGGATCTCAAAATCTTCAGATTAAAGCCACTCTGCTTTTCAACAAATGCTTTAAATTCTCTGAACTTGCCAAAAGCTTCTAATTTTTGGCACAAGAAATATACCCAAGTTTTTCTGGTAAAATCATCCACAAAAACTAGGATGTATCTCTTTTTCCCCATCGATTTTACCTCCACAGGACCACAGATGTCTGTATGTACTAACTCCAGTGGTTGCTTTGCTCTCCTTGCTTTTCCAATCGGAAATGGATTACGATGCTGCTTTCCCAAAAGACATCCTTCACACGGTTGATCTGGACAATCTATCACCGGTAGTCCAGTCACCATCTTTTTCTGAGCTAACAACTTTAGCCCACGAAAATTCAAATGACCAAATCGAAGATGCCACAACCAATTTTTGTCTTTCAATATGGCTTGAAAACTTGAAATGGTATTTGTCTGCAACGTCAATGGAAACATCCGATTTCTCGTCATTTGCACTGCTGAGATCAACTTGTTGTTCGGACTATGAATGGTACAAACTTTATTTTGGATATTTACTTTGTGTCCTTTTTCGGAAAGTTGCCCAACACTTAGCAAATTCCAAAAAAGTCCAGGAACAAAATAAACATCTGCAATAGTAACATCAGTACCATCTTTGGAATTGATACTAATGTTCCCCATTCCCATCACAGGAATTTTTGACTTATTACCAAAATTAACTTCTCCACGAACAGTCTCGTCTAACTGTGAGAAAAATTCCTTTTTGCCTGTCATGTGATTACTGCATCCAGTATCCAAATACCATATATTGGCATCCATAGTGCTAGGATCATCCTTCTTGCATGCTAGCACCATATTTCCATTAGCATCAGCTGCGTGCGCTTGTTCTCCCTGTTCTCTCGGTGCCTTTGATCGACATTCGGAACTGTAATGTCCGAATTTGTTGCAACTAAAACACTTGACTTTAGACTTGTCTCGTGTTCTTCCAGTGGAATTTGAGTTTCCACCTCTACCTCGCCAGACTCCTCGTCCAGGATTTTGCCACGATCCACCACCTTGATTTTGCCAAGATCCACGACCTTGTCCTCGTTGGTAACCTCCACGATTTGTTTGAGCTCTACTTTGCAAAGCTTGCTCAGAATTTAAGGTCTGAAATTTTTGGTTCATTCGCTGCTCATGCGATTGCAACGAACCCATCAATCTTTCTATTGTCATAGTAGCAGGATCATGTACTTCCTCAATTGTTGTCACAACATAATTGAATCTGTCTGTCAAAGATCGTAAAATTTTCTCGATGATTCGAGAATCTGTGAGTAGTTCACCGTTAACTTTTAATTGGTTAACAATAGACTGTACACGATCAAAATATCCAGCAATTGACTCTGACTCATTCATGCGTAATGATTCAAAATCTCCTCGTAGTGTTTGGAGTCGCACCCGTCTGACACGATCATCTCCTTGGTAGGATTTTTGCAAAATATCCCACGCCGCCTTTGAGGTTTCCGCACTCGATATTTTGTCAAATATCGATTCTTCAATTGCCTGGAAAATAGCATATAATGCTTTTTGATCTTTCTTGCGGTTCTCGACCAATAATTTTTTCTCCTCCTCCGGTAAAGCTTCAAACATCGTTTGATCAGTTACTTCGGTGTAACCTCTCTCCACAAGATGCCATAATTCTTGTGACTTGAAAAATACCTTCATTTGGACAACCCAATTGTTGTAATTCCTTCCATTTAATTTTGGAAGTTGCAGCGGAATAGAATTATTGGAGGCCATTGAAATCAAGCTCTGATACCAAATGTTGGAACCAAAGAATTGATGACAATAAAATTTTTATATAAGGAGAAATAAATTTAACACTCACAAGAAAATTACAAGCAAATAAACCTCACAAATAAAAATCTCTCTTTAATAAGCTATTGCAATAGCTTTGCAAAGGAAAAGAAAATTTCAAAATGAAATACACTACTTCTCTTCTTATATGTTTGAAGACAAAGATTGCCTTGGTATTTATAGGCATATTGATGATGAGAAAGTCAACAAAAATGGCCATAAATTCTTCCATTCACATTCTTGCCCAACTATTCATTTTGCATGCTACTCCAATTCACATTCTTGCCCAACTATTCATTTTTCATGCTACTTCAATTCACATTCAAAGTCCACACCTACCATTGATCCATTTTCCATGTCTCCACCAACAATTTCAAAAATCACAACTAAATTTATGACTTTCAACACACCTTGCACCGGCAAGGATTGCTCGTCGTCCCACATTGGATGCAAATTGGAATTCCAGCCATAATTAAAGTATTGGATTGATTGAAATGCGAGAATAATGAAGTTAGCAGCTTCAATGCTTAAATTCAACAACTGAACTAGAGGCCCCGTCTTTGGATTTTGGGTGCCATCTGCCCTTCTTATATTCAATGTTATTAAAATTGAACCTGATAACAAACCGGAGAGCTCAAGGGTTCGTGATTCGATCGGTTTATTGAGGTTCAACCGAATTTTTTTCATTTTTTAAAAAATATATTATTTTTTAAGTTTTATATAAATATTATTAAAATATCACTATATAAAAAAATTAAAAATAATTTAGAAAAATATATTTATCATCAAACATTAACAATAAGATTATATTTTCAAATCATTCAATATTTATAACAAAAATTTAAGATAAATATAGTAAAAAATTATAAATTTTTAAAGAAATTCTTCAAATATAAATTATAAAATTTTATTTTATTCATAAAAAATTCATTAAATTGTTTGAATTTTAATTATTTTTTATTTATAATTTTATTTTATTTTTTTCCAGAAAAAATAATATTGTATTAATATTTTGGACAATAAGTTGGTTTTTCTAAAATCAAATCGGTTTTTTATTATTTAACCCGGTTTTATCCCGGTTCAACCGATTTTTTGGCGGTTTAAAACAGTATTTTCGATTTTTATCCAATCCGATTTTCATCCATTGAACCAACCGGACCAGCCAACGGTTCGCGGTTAAACCCGTTCGACCGCCCGGTCCGGTTTTAATAACCATGCTTATATTCACCTCACAGCTCACACCTGTTATTACACGTGGCATCTTTTTGTACTAGAAAGGACAGATGTTGCCTCTTCACTCCCTTCTGGTTTGTTTTCTCCTTCTATCTTATCCACGTCCCAAAATGAATGCGTGAGGATCTGATGGTATTAAAACCGGACCGGACCTCCCTGTCGAACCTGGAACCGGCAGCTCTTGTTACCAGTTTTGATTGCTTAAACTTGGTAGCTGGAAATTGATATTAAGCTTGTGAACTATTCTGCTTGCAAAAACAAAAGTGATTGTGTTTGTTCCAATTTCAGCATCCTCAGCCTTCTTTGCAAGGCAATGTTCCTGTAAGAGAAATAAGTTGGTCAGCTCCTGGGAATTAAGTACTCTCACGGTAAAAACCATGTCCATTTCTACTTGCTTAGGTTAAAGCAAGCATTCATCATCTTGTGGTAGAAATTCTACCGTAGAATTGTAACTCATTCTGCAGAGTTGGGTTTTGAAATGTTCTTTTTGAGCGGTGGGAGTAGACATTTTGATGACTATTTGCAAGTCCTACAAGATCTATTCGTTCCTCTAAAATCATGATATATAATGACTATATTGTGTTAGCAATTAAGATTAAGTAAAACCCTATTTGGCAGACGGCATAATTTGTTATCGGTACCAGGTTTGTGTGTCAGTGGGTTATTTTGCAAAATACTTCGGTGATCATAGGGGGTTGTTGATTTATTTCATAATGATTTTATTTTTTTTTAGTTCATAATTGAAATCTTCTCTTTGCACATATTACATAATTGAAAATATTTTTTTATATAATTTATTAATATTAATAATATTCGATTATATTATGAATTTAGTTTAGAATGTTCTATTCTCCAGTAAGATTCTTGCTTTTTTTTTTCTTTCTTCTAATTTCATTAATCAGCTAATGCAATTTTCTGATTTTTCGCTCTCGATTCTTGTTGCGTTTCATTTTTTTATTGCTTCTTTTGCATGTTCATGTTGCGGTTCTGTTGATTCTGTGTTGCTTTTTTGATTTTTCTTTACCTTCTGCTGCTCTTTCTTTTGTTAGAGTTTCTGTTGCTGGAGAGGAACTATTATCTGAATATTTTTAGAGCTTGCTGTTTATTATAAAGTATGGACGGTAAATGCAGGAAATAGAAGAAAATCGAACTTAAGTGTCGGATTCATCGAAATTCTAATTCACCTGAATCCCTGTGTTTTCTTGCCAAACATACTGATGGAAATTTGAGCGAGAAATTGATGTTATTGATTTTAATTATGCAGCAACCAAACTCGAATGGCAGTAATATAATTTGAATGTGTATTCCTTCTAAGGAATTGGAATGGTATTGCCGTTAGAATCTGAAGCAAGAGACGAGGAGAAGTTTGGGAAAATTTTGGCTTTGTGTAATTATTTTAATATTGCGGCAACTTACAAGGGAAGGAGGAATTATTATTGAGCTTATTGGGCCCGAGTCGAATTCATGGCCGGGCCTTCGCAAGCTAAAATCCGACTGATGCCTGCTTCCTCTGTTTAGTGTTTACCTAATACAATGTCAAATGTCACTACTTGATTCCTAACAGAACTTTCTTTGCTCTCATCGCAATTTCTTACCGCGCAAAATACCAAGAATTCACTGTCTGTTTTGCTAGAAAATAGCTAGAAAAACCAAAGAAACTTACAGCAGGTTTTCCCCAACTGGTGGCTGAGGTTCTTTTTGTTTTTGGGAAATGCCTTTTTCCTGTTCGATAAAATGCTGCAAAGGAATTCTTTTTTCTTTTTCTGTTGGTTAAAGTTTTAATAGCAAACGAGTGATTTAAGTTTTTTTTTTCATTTATCTATTTGAATTTCAAGGAGCATTTCCTATATTAGTCGAGTTAATAGACTTTTTGAGCTCAGGATTTTAGTGGAGTTGCTAGGGAGAGAGCTATATAGAACACTTGTTAGGTTTCGTATATCCGCTTTTATATTAGTGTTTTCTTAATCGGCCTTTCTTGGCTGATGGGTCTTTTAATAGTTGAATCTAATGACGGTAGACTTAATAACTTATGCTGGTTGCAGGATAAACTGGGTTTGTTCTATTGTTCTCTCAAATGGAAGATCAGTCATTTTTTCATAAAATGATTAGCTGTCTACGTGCTTCATGCAAGTAAGTCTCGTTTTAATGTCTATGTTTTTGGCCCGGAAGAAAGTAGCTCTCTCTTTATTGTTGCCCGTAACAGAGTATCAATAAGGGTCTTTCCTGCTAAAATGTAATCATATGAACATTTTCTTTTACTTTCTTCTTCTTCTTCATAATTATTGTTTTAAACTTTTTCTTTTAATGTTTTTTTAAGGTTGTTCTTTCACATGTTTGTCCACTCAAAATTGTGGGTTGATTTCTTTTACATGTCAGATGATTGATGAATTTTATAAAATTAATGTATTTACTAGAAATATAAACAATCGATCTCTTTTGATAATACTGAAATGATTGAATTTTGAAATTCATGCTAAAGCTGGGGTGACATGAAATGTCACCTTTATGGATATGGAGTCTTAAAATATTACTTTGCGGTAGAATTTGCTTAAGTTCTTTGCAGATCTCATATTGGTTTTTTGCTACGGTTATTCTGAAATTCAAGGTATTATACTGGTTATCCTAAAGGTCTTGGGCCTTATCGAGTTATTGATTTTACGTCGGAGCGTGAGTTTGTGAAACTCCTTCATGAAGGCCACCCTGTAGTGGTTGCTTTCACCATCAGGTGACATGAATTGAACTTCCTTACCTTTCCCCTATTGCAATCCACAAATCATTAAGATACTCGTTGTTTTGACTATACATTTTGGGTAATGCAGTGGTAATTACACCAAGCATCTTGACAAAGTACTCGAGGAAGCTGCTGCTGAATTTTATCCGCATGTAAAATTTGTGCGTGTAAGTTGATATTGTAAATGAATATTCTTTATGTTGCCAACAAAATAAATATTGTTTATTTTTGCATTGGACAGCCACTTCAACCTTAAATTGGTTTCATGTGAAGAACTATCTATAGCCTACAACATGCCATTGAAAACTTGGGACTCTTATAACTAGGAATTTTTTTTTTTTCAAGTGCTTATTATTTGAGATACTGTTCCTTAGTCTTAAGTTATATCCTTAGTTGAGGCTTTTATTTATTTATTTTCTTTTTGGGAACTTTTCATGGTGTACCCTTAACCAACACCCCCCTTGGAATTAGTGTTATTTTCTTGTACAGTGGTTCTCAAAGTTCGTCAATGTGCTTTGGCATCTTTTTATCTTTTTTATTTTATTTTTTCCTTTTTCATATCAATATTTCTTATGTTTCTTTCTTTTCCTAGGTTGAATGTCCAAGATATCCTGGATTCTGCATAACACGGCAGAAGAAGGAATATCCATTCATTGAAATATTCCATAGTCCAGAACAAGTATGATAATCTTCGAAATCAACTTGCCTTTCATTTATTATTATTATTATTATTATTATTATTATTATAATTATTACATATCTTGATTTTGTTATAACATATCTCTGCTTTCTGTACCAAACGATTGCTGTATATTAAAATTGTTTTCATGTTATTGATGGTACTGGATGAATGTCATTCTGTGGTCATTGATTATGAACTCATAGAAATTACCCTTTTAGTTTAGGTTTCCAAAATTTTGGTTTCATAAAGCTATTATGGATTATGATAACTGATAAAAGTTGGTAGGTGTTTTATCACCCAGCATCGGCCATTATCGCTGTAATGGAGGACGGTGGCCACATATAGCCTGTGGTAGACTTGTTTATTACCGTTTTTTATATACTGAGGGTGGAATAGGGCTAGTAAATACGAGTGATTTAAGTTTTTTTTTTCATTTATCTATTTGAATTTCAAGGAGCATTTCCTATATTAGTCGAGTTAATAGACTTTTTGAGCTCAGGATTTTAGTGGAGTTGCTAGGGAGAGAGCTATATAGAACACTTGTTAGGTTTCGTATATCCGCTTTTATATTAGTGTTTTCTTAATCGGCCTTTCTTGGCTGATGGGTCTTTTAATAGTTGAATCTAATGACGGTAGACTTAATAACTTATGCTGGTTGCAGGATAAACTGGGTTTGTTCTATTGTTCTCTCAAATGGAAGATCAGTCATTTTTTCATAAAATGATTAGCTGTCTACGTGCTTCATGCAAGTAAGTCTCGTTTTAATGTCTATGTTTTTGGCCCGGAAGAAAGTAGCTCTCTCTTTATTGTTGCCCGTAACAGAGTATCAATAAGGGTCTTTCCTGCTAAAATGTAATCATATGAACATTTTCTTTTACTTTCTTCTTCTTCTTCATAATTATTGTTTTAAACTTTTTCTTTTAATGTTTTTTTAAGGTTGTTCTTTCACATGTTTGTCCACTCAAAATTGTGGGTTGATTTCTTTACATGTCAGATGATTGATGAATTTTATAAAATTAATGTATTTACTAGAAATATAAACAATCGATCTCTTTTGATAATACTGAAATGATTGAATTTTGAAATTCATGCTAAAGCTGGGGTGACATGAAATGTCACCTTTATGGATATGGAGTCTTAAAATATTACTTTGCGGTAGAATTTGCTTAAGTTCTTTGCAGATCTCATATTGGTTTTTTGCTACGGTTATTCTGAAATTCAAGGTATTATACTGGTTATCCTAAAGGTCTTGGGCCTTATCGAGTTATTGATTTTACGTCGGAGCGTGAGTTTGTGAAACTCCTTCATGAAGGCCACCCTGTAGTGGTTGCTTTCACCATCAGGTGACATGAATTGAACTTCCTTACCTTTCCCCTATTGCAATCCACAAATCATTAAGATACTCGTTGTTTTGACTATACATTTTGGGGGGGGGGGGGGGGGGTAATGCAGTGGTAATTACACCAAGCATCTTGACAAAGTACTCGAGGAAGCTGCTGCTGAATTTTATCCGCATGTAAAATTTGTGCGTGTAAGTTGATATTGTAAATGAATATTCTTTATGTTGCCAACAAAATAAATATTGTTTATTTTTGCATTGGACAGCCACTTCAACCTTAAATTGGTTTCATGTGAAGAACTATCTATAGCCTACAACATGCCATTGAAAACTTGGGACTCTTATAACTAGGAATTTTTTTTTTTTTTCAAGTGCTTATTATTTGAGATACTGTTCCTTAGTCTTAAGTTATATCCTTAGTTGAGGCTTTTATTTATTTATTTTCTTTTTGGGAACTTTTCATGGTGTACCCTTAACCAACACCCCCCTTGGAATTAGTGTTATTTTCTTGTACAGTGGTTCTCAAAGTTCGTCAATGTGCTTTGGCATCTTTTTATCTTTTTTATTTTATTTTTTCCTTTTTCATATCAATATTTCTTATGTTTCTTTCTTTTCCTAGGTTGAATGTCCAAGATATCCTGGATTCTGCATAACACGGCAGAAGAAGGAATATCCATTCATTGAAATATTCCATAGTCCAGAACAAGTATGATAATCTTCGAAATCAACTTGCCTTTCATTTATTATTATTATTATTATTATTATTATTATTATTATAATTATTACATATCTTGATTTTGTTATAACATATCTCTGCTTTCTGTACCAAACGATTGCTGTATATTAAAATTGTTTTCATGTTATTGATGGTACTGGATGAATGTCATTCTGTGGTCATTGATTATGAACTCATAGAAATTACCCTTTTAGTTTAGGTTTCCAAAATTTTGGTTTCATAAAGCTATTATGGATTATGATAACTGATAAAAGTTGGTAGGTGTTTTATCACCCAGCATCGGCCATTATCGCTGTAATGGAGGACGGTGGCCACATATAGCCTGTGGTAGACTTGTTTATTACCGTTTTTTATATACTGAGGGTGGAATAGGGCTAGTAAATACGAGTGATTTAAGTTTTTTTTTTCATTTATCTATTTGAATTTCAAGGAGCATTTCCTATATTAGTCGAGTTAATAGACTTTTTGAGCTCAGGATTTTAGTGGAGTTGCTAGGGAGAGAGCTATATAGAACACTTGTTAGGTTTCGTATATCCGCTTTTATATTAGTGTTTTCTTAATCGGCCTTTCTTGGCTGATGGGTCTTTTAATAGTTGAATCTAATGACGGTAGACTTAATAACTTATGCTGGTTGCAGGATAAACTGGGTTTGTTCTATTGTTCTCTCAAATGGAAGATCAGTCATTTTTTCATAAAATGATTAGCTGTCTACGTGCTTCATGCAAGTAAGTCTCGTTTTAATGTCTATGTTTTTGGCCCGGAAGAAAGTAGCTCTCTCTTTATTGTTGCCCGTAACAGAGTATCAATAAGGGTCTTTCCTGCTAAAATGTAATCATATGAACATTTTCTTTTACTTTCTTCTTCTTCTTCATAATTATTGTTTTAAACTTTTTCTTTTAATGTTTTTTTAAGGTTGTTCTTTCACATGTTTGTCCACTCAAAATTGTGGGTTGATTTCTTTTACATGTCAGATGATTGATGAATTTTATAAAATTAATGTATTTACTAGAAATATAAACAATCGATCTCTTTTGATAATACTGAAATGATTGAATTTTGAAATTCATGCTAAAGCTGGGGTGACATGAAATGTCACCTTTATGGATATGGAGTCTTAAAATATTACTTTGCGGTAGAATTTGCTTAAGTTCTTTGCAGATCTCATATTGGTTTTTTGCTACGGTTATTCTGAAATTCAAGGTATTATACTGGTTATCCTAAAGGTCTTGGGCCTTATCGAGTTATTGATTTTACGTCGGAGCGTGAGTTTGTGAAACTCCTTCATGAAGGCCACCCTGTAGTGGTTGCTTTCACCATCAGGTGACATGAATTGAACTTCCTTACCTTTCCCCTATTGCAATCCACAAATCATTAAGATACTCGTTGTTTTGACTATACATTTTGGGTAATGCAGTGGTAATTACACCAAGCATCTTGACAAAGTACTCGAGGAAGCTGCTGCTGAATTTTATCCGCATGTAAAATTTGTGCGTGTAAGTTGATATTGTAAATGAATATTCTTTATGTTGCCAACAAAATAAATATTGTTTATTTTTGCATTGGACAGCCACTTCAACCTTAAATTGGTTTCATGTGAAGAACTATCTATAGCCTACAACATGCCATTGAAAACTTGGGACTCTTATAACTAGGAATTTTTTTTTTTTTTTCAAGTGCTTATTATTTGAGATACTGTTCCTTAGTCTTAAGTTATATCCTTAGTTGAGGCTTTTATTTATTTATTTTCTTTTTGGGAACTTTTCATGGTGTACCCTTAACCAACACCCCCCTTGGAATTAGTGTTATTTTCTTGTACAGTGGTTCTCAAAGTTCGTCAATGTGCTTTGGCATCTTTTTATCTTTTTTATTTTATTTTTTCCTTTTTCATATCAATATTTCTTATGTTTCTTTCTTTTCCTAGGTTGAATGTCCAAGATATCCTGGATTCTGCATAACACGGCAGAAGAAGGAATATCCATTCATTGAAATATTCCATAGTCCAGAACAAGTATGATAATCTTCGAAATCAACTTGCCTTTCATTTATTATTATTATTATTATTATTATTATTATTATTATAATTATTACATATCTTGATTTTGTTATAACATATCTCTGCTTTCTGTACCAAACGATTGCTGTATATTAAAATTGTTTTCATGTTATTGATGGTACTGGATGAATGTCATTCTGTGGTCATTGATTATGAACTCATAGAAATTACCCTTTTAGTTTAGGTTTCCAAAATTTTGGTTTCATAAAGCTATTATGGATTATGATAACTGATAAAAGTTGGTAGGTGTTTTATCACCCAGCATCGGCCATTATCGCTGTAATGGAGGACGGTGGCCACATATAGCCTGTGGTAGACTTGTTTATTACCGTTTTTTATATACTGAGGGTGGAATAGGGCTAGTAAAATGGAAAGTAATTAAATGAGAGTTGGTTCTGTGTCTGTGATTTCCCTTTTGGTTTCTGTTTTTTTCTTTCTTTGGTTGGATATGAGAAAAGGAAACGGGTGCATACAAGTGCCCTTTATAAAAATGGATATGTCTTAGTAATGGTTTTCCATGATATGCTGGGAGAGAAGGTGATAGATTTTGTGGTTCTGTGAAGGTTGATGATTGCAGAGATAGTATCGATGGGGTGGCAGGTATAAAGTGTCTAGGGTGAACACAGTAGTGACACTATGGGATATGGTGATGCTTGAGATTTTTTCGAGCTGTTCATCTGCCATGGGATACTCTTTAGAGAATCAAATATATTGGAGATGCATGTCTCTCTGATTCTTATATTTTTCTATTCTCTGCTGTTCCTACTATGGCCTGAGAGAAGATAAATGTAGATTAGAAATTATTCTATCCTTTTTTGTCTTATTGCACCACCTGATATATTTTAGTCTAGCAAAACCATCATAAATATACGGATAATTGTTTTGCATGCTTTATTTGTTTCAGTTCCTTGAGGCAATCCCTGTCTTTGTTTTTTGATACTTGTAATTTTATTTTTGTTTTTATTTGTTTATTTATCTATTTATTTTATTTTATTTTAGATCATCAGCACAGAATGATGTCTATTTGAAAGCAATCGCTTTCCTTTCTTCTTCCATGATCAGTTGACACAAGCATATATTCTGCCATGTCTTTTCACTTTTACAGGCTATCACTAGTCTTACATGTCTTTCTAATGCAGGCAGGCAATCAGGGAAGGGCCGTTGATCCAGGCATCGTAAAATACTCTGTCAAAGTTCTACCTGTGAGTTCTATATCGTTTTTTTTACTCTGCTAGTAGTTAATTTGATACATGTTCACAAATGACAGCATGTATGCAAAATTTTTGGAACCTCTAGATAGTATTTTAGTTTAGCTGAATAATGGAACCTCTAGACCTTCATCATATATTGGTCTAGCTGTGTGAAATTAGCAGATTGTATCTGTTGTTAAATAAAAATCTTATAATTGAAGGGTTTTTGTCCTGCAAATTCGGCAATTTTGAGTTTGCATATAATATTTTTCCCTTTATATCATACCTCTGTCTAATAAATTCTTGTTTCTCATTCATCCAGTTCAATTATGATGTCAGTGCCTATGGATTCAGAGAATTTTTCAAGCGCCATAACGTACAATTTTCACACCCCAAATAAGTGTCTGGGAAATGATTGGTATGTGTGCATGTGGCTTAAGAAATACAGTTTATATAGATACCTGAAGACCTTGAACATTTGAGGTGATATAGGTCCTGAATTGTGGCATGTGATTAGTCCTTAAGGTTCTAGTTGCAGAAGATAGGACTATGGAAGATGTTCCTCCCCAGTATTCATCCTCTGGCCTAAACATTCATTCTCTCTTTCATAGCTGTTTCCGTAAAATTTAGCCAGTCTGCACTATATTCAGTTTCCACAAAATCCAAATAACGTGTTACAGTACATAATGATATATAAAAGATAGTGATTAATTTCCTAAAACTGCTTCCTTCTTTCTTCTTCTTCTTGCTCTTTCTCTCCCCTTCTGTTTTGTAGTAGCATTCACTAGCAATAAACTGTGGAGGTAAACTATAACTGGCGTTTGTTATCACATTTGGCATCTATATGCATAGGATACAAGACCCAGTATTAATATATGGTTCTTGTACAGTACTTGAACTCAATAGAAATGCTTTAAGATCATAATCCAATTAGAACTCAATAGAATTCTATTTTTATGCTTGAAATTGCCTCCTTTGGATACTTGAGATGCTAAAATGTAAATGCAATTGAACCTCCTGAGCTGAAAGAAAATGCTGCTCCAAACAGGCTGTGTTTCCTTTCCAAAATCTTCATGTCAACAAAGTTTTGAATTTGATGTAGTTTGAATATCTGTCTTCTTGTTTATTCAGCAGTTGGCATTGATAAATCCATCAGAATTGGGTAGTCTTATTTATGCAATTTCAGTTTATTTGATGGCTGCTTAGATGTCATTAATATCATTTGAATTGGCATTGAGACTTTGCTGAAATGAAAAACCCATCTCTTTTGCCTGGATGATAGCTTTCTCAATGCTTCCCTTATTTGGATCAACCATTCCTTCAAATATTTTTGGTCTATCACGAAACAGATGACCATCATAATCAACATCAACTACATTTTTGCCCCATACGTCCATCAAAATTAATCTTGGTGTTAACCACTTATCCACAAGCAGCTTGTTAATGACCATAGAATTGATTTTTAGAATTGATTTTTCAGGTTATTTGGTAGCAAAACATTTCTTTATAGTGACATAACTGAAATTCGTTGTCATGATTGCCACTAAATTTTAAACTTAGGTTCAGTTATTGTTTATTTTCGTTTATAACCAAAAGCTGTCCACCTAAGTTCACGGTGTTTATTGCTAACTTTACTTTCCATGGAAGAATTTGGAATAGTTTGCGTACAGTTCTATTTGATAGAATTTGTTTTTAGGGACAGGAAGTGGGTTCCATGAATTAAAATTATGAAATGAATATGTATATTTTGTAAAATTCTATGGCTAGTCAAAGCATGGGGGAGGTAGGGTTTTCTTTTCATGGATGGCAAAATTTTAATATAATCTCATGCACATAAAGCAAGAGAGAGAGATTGCACAAATTAGGAAGGATTGTAATATAATTGCTGCAATTTTGTAGTATTATTTTATTATTTTGTGATAGTTTTTCAATTTATATTATGTGCATGTTTTAGAAATCAATCTATTTTGAGCCCCATCTTTTTTTTTTATGCTTCAATTTTTTCATGAGTTATCATAAAGATTAGGGATGGAAAAAAAATGAAAATTATTAATTCCATGGTTAAAATCACGTTCAAATCAGTTCATGTAGTTAACCAATTTAATTGAATGAAGATGTAGATTTTAATTTTTAACAATTATGGTTAATGACTTGAATTTGAATCATCGACGGAGCGTTATTGTTTTTTAATTCTTTCTCAATAAATGAATTATTTTTGTTTTTGTTTTGAATAAATGGCTGCGATTGTTTATGCATATTAAGTAGCTGAGATGATGCTTCTCAATCACTCATTACTCATCGATGAGTATGCACATCTCATTCCTGCCTTTTTTGTCCTCTTTATTCATTCCCTTGAGATATTAATTTCCCCCAACTCGAGTGATTGGAATTTACAGCTACTATTTCTTTTCAAAAACACATTATGAGTTTCTTTAGGCATTCTAAATTATTAGGTTAGCACTGAGTTCATAAGCATGTTTATAGAAACATTCATCTTAAATACTTAGAAAAATACAAATGAATTATGAGAGTATAATAAAAGCTAAATTGAAGTAATTTTAAAGATAAGTTGGAGTCCAATTTCAGGGTGTGGCTGAAGGAATTCATTCTGTCAATAAAGAATGGCTGATCTGAGTGAAGAAAAAGGGAAAAAGGATCTGCTTTATAAATGTTTTTGTTAGGGTATACGATTCTCTCGTTTCAAAAAATGTTTAAATGCACAAACTGATCAGTCGCTAAGGAATTGCTTTTCGTAGGACCACATATAAAATACATACTCTAGGAAGTTGTAATAACAACCATTGCAGCATCATTTCAACATCAAATTCTACTCTTTTTCTTGGGGTGATGGTCTAAGCTATTGATGATCAAGATTCTTGCTTTTGCTTTTAATTCCCCAAAATGCCTACATTCCAAGCTGTATTAATTTCTTGTTATTTGTATACATAATCCCCCTGTGCTTATCATTATTTGTTAATCTATATACTCTATCTGTTAAATAAATATTTATCCAACCTTAATTTGATGAGTTCACTTAATATTCTTGCAATGGGGATAATACTTATACGTTGATTTAAGGGCTTATATCATTCAGTACTAGTGTGGGTGTGGGATATGCAATGTAAGAAGTGAGCCGATTTGAACTGTTAAATTCAACAAGTATGGTTCTCATTGTAAGACCCCAACCAAGACCCTGTAAAGGCAAATGCATGTATTGGGTTCAACAGAAACCAACTAAAGAAAAGTTGAAGTGGCATATCAGCTAAGTATTCAACAAAATGTTGGTTAAGTCTGATATATTTCAGATACATTTTAACTTTTGTTACAACTCATGATGTAATAATATGATTGGATTTGATTAAGAATAAACTTCGATTAGAATCGGATTTGTTGTATTTTCAAGATTATTTGTAACCTAAAGTGTATATATTTGTAAATTATGAATACAATATACAAAATCAAGGTACTTGCATTGTGAGTCAAACAAGGGATTATTACTTGTTCAACTATAATTTTAATTAAATCTTTACTCAGTTTAGGATTAAAAGACACATAAACTATCAATCAAAACTGATATATTTATTGGATCTTTTTGTTTTTGGTGATTCAACTAATACATGTTTATTTTAGCAGTCGAATACATGAAATCTTAAAGATTATGTTTAGCAGATAAAGTTATTGAAAGGCAAAATGGGAATAGAATAAACGAATAATGCCAGTCCATCACTATCAAAAAAGTATGTTTAACACTAGCAAGTAATCTGCCTCCTTTTTATTTCATAAATTAATTAGAATCATTTGTTTATAACGTAAGTTATAAAGTTCAATCCGTTTCTTTTGTCTTCTAAATATTCGGCAAAGAAATAGAGTCATCTTAATTTTTGAGGCTAATTTTCATTTTCAAAAATCCTAAATATATATAAGTTATAAAATACAATTTACATGTCATAACCTTAGCATTAATTTACTTCTAATAATTTTACCATTGAATTAATTAAGATGTGAATTATTTTTATTTTTGTTATAAAGACAAGATGAAAATAGCTAAATTACAATATCAAAATTAAGAAAGGACATAATACCAATTATATAATATCTATCCTTTTTTTTTTCTTTGGTTATAATTAAATTTATATAGACATAAAAATTAAAAGGGTCCCCTACATTTACAACATCCACATGGAGTTCGCTTTCAATATAAAACTAACCTCCCCATTGACAAAGTCTAAGCAAAGTTGTGTTTCTCGAAATAACTAAAATTACCTACCCTCTTTATACTCTTCCAATCCATGCACTCCTCTACGTACATATGTTTATTATTATTATTATTATTAATTTTTTTTATAATTATCGGTATAATTCAGTTCAAGTTTAATATAATTAAAGAGAACAAAAGTTGAGCAATCATACGTTCGTTACGTATATTCATTATTAATATTATTATTATTGTTATGCTTTAAAAACCCTTCGCTCTCCTCTCTCCTTTCACTCTCCATATCCGGATTTCTCTCTTTAATGGATCCTCTCAAGCTTATTCTCTTCTTCACTTTCTTTTCTATTCCCACTTATAATATTGCTACTAATAATAATGTGAGTGAGAAGTTAGATGAAGGAAAGTGTGGATCGTGCCCTTGTGTGAACCCTTGTGCTCTTCCCCCTCCTCCTCCTCCTCCACCGCCACCACCTCCTCCGCCACCAAAGACTACTTATTGTCCTCCATTGCCGCCTCCGCCGCCAAGGTTCATATATGTGACCGGTGTTCCTGGTTTGTATACCGCTGATCCTTACGAGAATTGGGACTTTTATAGTGCTGCTTCACTTAATAATGATGTTACTCTATCTTTCCTGGCTTTGGCTGCTTTTGGACTTCTGTACTTAGTCATAGTTTCATGATTATTACTTTATATTTCATCTTGTTTCTTGTTAATTAATCAGCTAATATGTAGTATTGGTTTATTATTGGAAGAATTATTTTACATTTAAATTTTATTTATGTAGATTTCTTTTGCTTGCTAATGAGGATTTAATTGGTTCTTCCCTACCAAGTAATTGCTTACAATATAAAATCCAATCATGCGGCTTTGTATTCTGTAACAATCAATCTGAAATTCATATCACCATCATCGATCTTTTGTTTCTTTAAATAACTAAACACATGATTGCTATAGCTTGATGTAATATTCATGTTAGCATCATCAAATTAATTGGTGGATTTCTTCAATAATGCAGTAGAGTTGAATAGCTTTATAGGTTGAAAAAGTTACCGAATTCATAACTTTTCGGTTAAAGTAATTTTAGTGATAATATTTTAAAAGTTGAAAGTATTGTTGTGAAGTAAAAAAATTTTTTATTACCGATTTTTTATTATGGTACAAGTTCATTAACCATGCATGAGATATAAAAATTTGATTTCGAGCCTAAAGTTGTACGCAAGTAATTCAACTTAACACTAGCCTATACACAATTATACCATTTCAATCTAATTTCCTTTTCTTGAAAGAACATTTTTGCTTTAAAATGTAATTAATTCTTACAGAAATTTTTGGCATTCAAGCATTTGGATTAAGAGAATTCAAGCTTAATTAGGCATGTATTGATTAATTTGACACTTGGAATATATTGGTTGCGTCCTAAGTTAAAGTGTTCTCCCTATCAACGAATAATGGCGACAAGTGGGCAGAAGGCAGTCGCTTTCCTCTTTTGATTGTGAGATGAAAAAACCGGTTGCATTTATAGTTAGAACAAACACTTAGCACTTTACTAGCTGTCAGTGCAAAGACTGATAAATGAACTGCTTCTGCATCGTTTTGCTTTGCTTGTCAATCGTACAAATGCCCATTTAGCTGCATCCTTCACTGCTGCACCACATGCCAAGTGCCCCAATTCACATAGGTTTATACGTACGTACCTGTGGGCCTCATAATTAATAAGACAATCCACTTTGTCACCAAGTATAAACCTGCCACATTGTAACAAACTTGTATCTATCTATGCTTTATCAGGTTTTTCTTTTCCAGCATGTATTTTTTGGTTAATTTCACTCGGAGGGGCTGAATTTATAGTAAAATTATTATAATATTTTAAAATAAAAATTTTGTATTAGAAAAATACCTAATTTAATATAATTTTGGAAAAAAAATGTTACTTTGGTTGGAAAAATGGAATAAAACTATTGGCAATTTATGTAGCAACATCTCCAAAGCAATAAATACTTGCCATTTAATGGTTGATTTTGGTATTATTTCTTTTATCTTACATAGTTGTATGTTATATATGATTACAATTAAATTCTAATTTTCAAGTGAAGAATGTGGTATCAATAAAGGTTAGCTAGTGAAGAACATTATTATTTATCTCTGAGGACATCAGTGTACCGACTTTGGAAATTTAATGTTTTTAATTTTACCATTTCTCCAATTTCATTTTGTAAATTAACTTCCCATTCATATTTTTGCATTATTGGGTTTGCATAGTTTTTTTTTTCCATCTTTAATTTTATGTTATTTTCAGATTTTAGTTCAGCTAAACATAAAATCTCCGATGGTATAGCTCAGCTTAGATACCGTTCAACAATTTTGCTATTTCCATGTATTAATGCAATGGATTTAAAAAAAAAAAACTATAAAGTGGTTTATCAATCGGTCAATATCTACCCCTAAATTTAAATACATTTTATTTATTATCAAATTAGGCTTGACAACTTATTTGTGAATATTCTTACCACCAATCTAGCATAGATAAACTATATGCAGTTTAATGAATTTTCCATACATTATAAATGCCTATAATAAATTTATAGAAATTCTAGAATATTATAATTATGATGTTTAATATATATGTCGTATTTAAGATATATAAATTATTAAACATATATACGTAAAGTGGGGTGAAAACGTTTTATATTGAGTTAATCCTTAATTATTTTATTATTAAATTAAACTAACCTTTTATTATTTTATATCTAACTTTTTTTTTCTAATTCTTTTATTATCCATGCCAAATTTTGATAATTCCAAGTGTTGAATCTTATAAAGGTAGATATATAACTAATTTTGATTATTTTATCTAACATTAGCATTTAGTTTTGGTACTATAGTAAAAATTTTTATTTTAGTATTTGCTCTTGACGTAAAAGAAAATATTAATAAAGCTACATATATAACTAATTTTTTAGAATGAAACCTCAAATATGTTTTTAAAGCTTTGTTTTATATAACCCCATATTTTCACGTATGCGAAGTGATAATACCTAATAATACCCTTTTTACCTTTGGGGTCAAAAGAGGCATGGGCCGAAGCCCAAAGACCCTAGTTCTAGAGACGTTTAGCATGTGGCTAATAGCATGAGAGAGTTGGCTGATCCGAGCCGATCGGATTGATGAGACCTTGTAACACCCCAAGAATTTCCGATCGCGTGAATAGTACTTCCCGAAGTGAATAGTGCCACTCGAGGCCCACCGGACCCATAAAATTTTTTTCTTCACCATTGGAAAGTATTATTCATAACGAATCTGGTGTTATAATTTGGGATAAAATTGAGGTCAAATAAGTCTCCAAAAGGGAAAAATAAAATAATTAACTGGACCGATATAGTTGACTGGGAACTTTGACTGGCTTAAAAATATTCTCTGAACTTCATAAAATTATTCCGATTGCACCAATTGACTAGAAATTATGTATATGAATTTTTGGAATAATAAAATGAATTTTTTTGAAGACTTTGAAAATTCAGCTTTTGGACTGATTAAAATTTACATTCGGGGCTAATTTGATATCGAAACGACCTCGGATTGACCCGAAATTTTAAGCATAGCCTAATTAATATTTTTAGAAATTTTTGGTATAATTTTTATCAAAAATTGACAACTAAAAGTGTATTGACCAATTAAATGGTGACATGTGGCATTGGACCCACTTAGGACTTTATTATTTTTGTCCTAAAGTGGGTAGCCCATTTAATGTGAAATTAAGAGATATTTATCTCTTTGGTTGGCCGGCCATTTCCCTTCTCCTTTGCTGCCGTTGCCTTTGTTTCTCCTCCTCCATTTCTTTGTTTTCTAAGTTAAATTCATAAATTTCTCAACCCTCATCTAGAATTAAATTGTCTAATCTTGCTTCCCTTCACCTTTGATTGTTTTGGATGGTGGAAGAAGGTGGATAAATTCTAATTCTTCAAGTGGATAAATTGGTGAGTTGGGGAAAATTTAGTTTTATTTGATAATTAGAGTAATTAAGTGTTAATTATAGTATTGTGAGTATTAATTGAGCAAAAATTTGACTTAATCTATGGTGATTTTGGCCATGGAATTGCTTTCAATTGAAGAGCAAGGAGAGGGAAGCAAACCAACCAAAAATAAGGGGAAAGACAAGGTTCTTGAGTGATTTAGTAAGTGAATAATTTTAAACCCTTTAATTTCATAATATATATGTTGTATATATAATTAGAAAAAAATTTAGGTTAATTATTAATTACGAATTAATTATGAAATTGGACTTAGAATTGTGCAATTAGAAGATTTATTAGTGAAATTATGGTATTTAATTAAAGTTTAGACAAGTTAAATTTTTAGGAAAAATTTCGGTTACAAAAAAAAATTTAGGGACTAAAATGAAATTTTCCGGATTAAATTGAAATAAATGAAAAATAGATGATTTTATGTTTAGTGTGATTAATTTGAGTAGAAAATATAATTTATAAGGAAATTGAAATAAGGTAACCGAATAGGAACCTTAAGAAAATTTGTGAAATTTTGAGACATAAATTGGAATAAATGCAAAATAGAATATAATTAATTTATATGACATGTAAGGAGCATGTATTGAAAAAGAAAGTAATAAATAAAATAATGGTAATTGAATTGTATTATTTTAATTGAAAAAAAACTGGTATATTCGAAATACTGAGACTGTTTTCAATAATGAAAACTAATTATTACCATGAATCGGTAATGATGCATTATTGTAAATTGTGTTAAATTGTATATTTTGCCCTTAGTATTATGTGTGAAATCAGAAATTAGGATGTACATGGCTAGCCATAGGGACATTTCTGTAACCGCGGTAGCAAGTCATGGCGACTTGCATAGTGGTAACCTTGATATGGTTCCACGTTTGTATTGGAGTGTTTGGGGAAAATGAAAAAGAAAGAAAGGAAAAAAAAATAATAATGTGTGTAATTGATACTACCGGAGTACTGGGACCTATAGGGTCCGTAGTTCCGCTCATCCTAATTAGTGATATGTTTCCATGCTATACTATGGGCAACAGAACTAAAATACTGTATTGACTAAAGCATAAAAAGATACTGTATGAGCAACAGAATTAAAATATTGTATTGACTAAAGTATAAAAATATACTGTATGAACAATAGTATTAAAATACTGTATTGACTAAAGATACTGTATGGGTAAAAATGTGAAATTTGAAAAGCGAGAATAAACTACTGTTGGGACAAAAGCATACTGAAAATATAACGGTAAAAGTTTAAAAGAACTGATAAACAAAGAAAGTAGGACAAAAGTGCATATTTGAAACTTTAGGGATTAAAGTGAAAATTTATCCCTATAGTGAAAAATTCAAGTTAAAGTGATAGAATTTGAGAATGAAACTTGAAAAGCTATAATTGAGAACGAATTTCTCAAGCAAGGGTAATAATGAATTTAACTGATGAAAAAGAGACAATGAAGTATAATTCTGAATAATATGTGAATGAACTGTAGTGAAATTCTGGGGTTTTTAGTTTATGTTCACCACTAAGTACTTTCGTACTTAGCGTGTGGTTTTGTACTGCACGCAGGAGACAGAGACTGAGTTCGTGCTGGAAGGGAATCAATGTTAGAAGGATCCAGCATTTTTGTAGTTTTGTGTAGACTGTGCTTATAGATGTTGCCTTGTAAGACAACATGGCTAGTTTTTTTTGGACTGTGTATAGTTTTGGACTTACACAAATGTTATGTATTGTATATATGTATGGTTATATGTAAACTTATTGGAAATGACTGTTGTTCTGCATTTGGTTGATTTTGTGGAGGTTGGATTGGATGTTTGTGAACAATTTTGGGAGTGTTTTATGACTATTGCAGGAAGGCAGAACTTGGGTTTCAGCCGTTATGCTGCCCAAATTTTTATAGATTAATTAATAAGATATTTTAAAATGTGGGACCCACGACTTAATGGTTAAAGTATTGAATGTTACTGATGGATAATTTAATGATAATTTATGGACCACCGCAATGTAGTGTGACACCGGTACTCGGACCAATGTCCGGCTATCGGGTGTTACAGACCTGGTGTCTTGTCACTTCGGCATTGTACAGCCAAGCCCACACTTCTCACTTGCTACCTGTCACATCGTCGTTTTCCTACTCTGACATCTCTATAGTCCTTCATAGACACTCAAGTACACTCTCACACCCTCTATAAATGGCCAAATGAACAGTAGGTCTAGGTACGCTCATTGTGGGAACTCACTCTCTCTCTAGAATTCTCTTGTCTATAAGTCACCGACTTAAGTTTTCGAAGTCTTTCTGTCCGAACCAACCGGGCAAGGCTTTTGTAGGTCCCCACGTGATGATCATATTCTCCTTCTTCCAACTCTTTGAGAGGTTTGATAATCTAAGCTTTATCACAAAGTATTTTTTTTATCTAATCTTAATTTAATTATTATAACAATTTCTTAAATCTTGTTTTTTAAACTTGTGAATAAAAATATATAATTATAATATTTATTAAAATAAATTGATCACGTGCAGATAACATGCACACCTAACTAGTTATCTATAAATAAATGGTTGTCGTGTTTTTTCTTTTTAAATTTAATTGGTTTTTTTGCTATCAAGGTGTCCTAATTCACCATCATATTTTTAAATGTTCTATCTGTTTCAATCCTTTAGCATTTAGTATGTCCTTCATTTTCTCATTCTATTTTTGTTGCTATTTCATATGCTTTTCTACAAGAATTTCAGTTTTTAAAATTTATTTCAATACAAAATTTTTCACCAATACTTTTTTAAATAAATTATTTATTTATTTTCTACATATTTGGAATGTCAATTGCAGACGTGCCTTCTGAATTAATTCATATATAGAACCTAATAAAAAAATACTAATTCTGATTTAAGTTTTTTAAGTAGTAAATAAATAAAATATTATAAATTGTATGCTCTGTAGAAACTATTCATCACATGTTTTAAATAAATAAATAATCACGTGCAATGCATGTGCACAATTAACTAGTTCATTCGATAATCGCATCTTAATTACAACAAATTCTACCTATGACTTAGTGCCAAATTATAATTAGTCAATGGCTTCAATTTTTCAATCAATCAAAGTGTGAGTGAACATATATACCATACAAGTTCATTATAATTTTGGACAATTAGAATATTTTTGTTCTTTTGGAAATATAACAGAATTCTATGATTTCCAACATTTCTTAAGCTAACAAACAAAATTTTCAATTGCAAGAAATACAAGATTTTTACCAAATAATCCGCTGGTAAAATTAATTTAGTATGCATGAGCATTTCACTCCTCGAAACATTTGCACAAGCAGCATATATATTAAAGATAAATAAAATCATATAATCATTCCAAATATGGTATCAACAGCATTTTAAAAAAAAAAAATCATATACCATCATTAAATACATTATCATACCATATATTATAAAAGCATCCATCACCACCATCCTTCTCAAATCCTATCAATGAAAGGACCGAAAAGTAGCAAGTGGGTGAATTTTTTTTATTTTAAACAAAAGTTGACAAATTTATTTTTGAAATTAAATAAATACTTGTTCTATAGAGTTAGTGTTTATGTGACGGATTTGCAAGGACATTATTTGGATAAAAATTAATGTTCTTTTTAACCTGTAAAAATACATAAAGATATTTTAAAAAAAAGTAATAATTCCATGGATGTCCAAAGTATTGAAATCATGGAGTAAAGACAAAATCATAAAAATCAGCTGCAATCATGATCCAAAGAGCTACTAAAATTTATATGATCATGCCAATCTAATAGGCAGACACTTGACATTGAGCTTTCCCCATCTCCATGGACCTCACTACCAATGCACTTGACATTGCCTACTCCAAATAACTCAAGATTCTTGAGAAACTTTAGTTTCCCAAAAGGTGGAAGGTGTTCACATCTGCTGCATTCTTTTAAGGAGATTTTCACTAGATTTGGCAATTGCAAGTCCATAAACCAATTAGGAAACTTTGAACCTTGATATCCATCTATAATTAAACCTTTCAAATTTGAATGGGGTTGGACACCCGAAAGTGTCTCTTCATTTTATTCCTGATGAGCTGTTGCTGCCTCTTCCCTGCCATTCGAGCTCCAGAGATTCAAATGCTTTCTTCGATATCATATTGGCACTTCTAGCATCTGTGAAACTTTTTACATTTTCAAGACCTTCGATTCTCAGCTTGTACGCAACATTCAATTCTTTCAGCTCCCCTATTTGACAACCAGCCTCTTTTCCTACAACGAACATGCTAAGCTTTCGCAGACATGTCAATTGTCCGATTCCAGCAGGCATGTACTTAAGTGAACTACAACCTTCAATGTCAAGAAATATGAGATCCTTCATGTGCCTCATACCTTGTGGCAATGCAGTAAGTGAGTAGCAATGGTTGATGTTCAACGTCTGAAGCTTCTGTAGGGAGGTGATAGACTCCGGTAGAATTTTGATACGAGAGTAAGAAATGCATAGATATCTCAAATGTTTCAATTTACCAATTGAGATGGGCAATTTGTCAAACTCGAATTCATAAAGATGCAAGGCTCTTAGATGCTTCAATGTGCCAGAACGAGGAAGAGAAGTAGAACGCCAGTCCCGATGAAGCTGAAGGAATGAGCGTAGAGCTTTCACTTTGTGCAGGTCCTCGTGCCTAGGAATAGGTGCCATATGAATAGCAATGTGGCGAATCCAGTTAGAGAACTCAAAGGCCTTGTTGGGTTCAATCAAACAACACTCGAATTTCATAACTGATTGTGCAAGATCATGGACAAGATCGTGTATTTTACATGTTACGTTACCATCGAAATCCTCTCTGATATCTTCAAAAAAATGACCTCAAAGCTAGTTCCCTGAAAACCTCATTGCCCCAGTCATGCAAATTCATTTGTTCTCTAGAAGAAATAAACCCATTTGCCATCCACAGCTGAATCAACATATCTTTGCGCATTGGATAATCCTTTGGGAATACAGAGGAAAAAGACAAACATTGCCTCAAATGCGGTGGTAGATGATCGGAACTTAACTTCAAGGCAGGCAGGATCCTTTTTCCTTCATCTGGTAGATCCCAAGTATTGCCTTTTTTGATGGATAACCGCTCACTTTCTGTCCTCCTAAATCGCATCAAGCTTCCTAGTGCCCTCACTGCCAAGGGTACCCCTCCGCATTTCTTCACAATGTTTTTCCCAATGTTCTCCAAGTGTGCATATTCTTCCCTCGGTCTCGCCCCAAATGCAAGTCTCTTAAACAACAACCAAGAATCATCATCTGACAATCTAACCATGTGCAGAACAGCAGTTGCGGCCATCATAACAGCAACTTTCTCTGTACGGGTAGTTATTATCACGGCGCTTCCTCTAGCTGCACACCTTAATGCACTGCTTTGTCCATGTCACTTCTCATCGTTCTCATTCCACACGTCATCCAACACAAGCAAAAACTTCTTTCCCGTCAAATTCTCTTGGAGGCGTCGTTGCAAGGTATCCAACTCTTGAATGTTGCAAGTGCTGCGTTCAATGGACTCAATAATGGCTCTTGTCAATCTGCTTGTGTCAAAATCATCAGAGACACATACCCAAATTCTTGAATCAAAATGAGTTTCAACCCTTCCATCATTTTACACTTATTGAGCAAGTGTAGTCTTTCCAAGTCCTCCCATCCCACAAATTGCATAAACAGAAAAATCATCTCCATTGGTAAGCAGCTTATGAATTATCTCCTCTTGCTCTTTCTCTCTCAATCAAGATTGAGCTTGTCTGTCGCCAATCAAAATTATCTACTTCTAAATCCCTTGTTCCCTCCGTTAAATGAAATTTACGTCTCTCACTAGCAATGGCATATAATTTTTCCCTAATATTCTTCAATTTGTATGCTATCTTTGGATAAAAAACAAGTGGGATATCAACAGAGAAGAAGGATCTTACACGGTATCTGAAATCTCGACTAGTCCTCGACCGTTGAGCTTAAATGGAAAACTCGTCAAGTATATCATCAGCATCATAAGCCAAATCTTTGAGCTTTGTGAGCCAATTCTTGACAGACTCACTCTTCCATTGCATCTCCTCTGCATCATGGAGCACTGCTTGGATAGCAGCGAAAGTGCTTTGGAGATTTTGGAGCTCAGTTCTTGATCCCCCGAGAATTGCAGACTCAGTTCAAATCAAAATCACTAATCTAAGCGATCAAAAAACTGTTTGGACAGTTTTATTCGATTTTTCTTCAGGTGTTCTATTAGTTTAGTTTTTGTTGCAAATTTTATTTGTTCAATTCATTGAATTGACAAAATATTTAACTATGCGACTCCAACATAGGTGTTAAATGTTAGCAATGCATTATAAGCAATGACAATTTATATTTAAATTGCATCTTAATTACAACAAATTCTACCTGTGATTTAGTGCCAAGTTATAATTAGTCAATCGCTTCAATTTTTCAATCAATCAAAGTGTAAGTGAACATATATACAATACAAGTTCATTATCATCTGGTACCAATTATCATAATTTTGGACAATTAGAATATTTTCGTTCTTTTGGAAATATAACAGAATTCTATGATTTCCAACATTTCCTAAGCTAACAAACAAAATTTTCAATTGCAAGAAATACAAGATTTTTACCAAATAATCCGCTGGTAAAATTAATTTAGTATGCATTCACTCCTCGAAACATTTGCACAAGCAGCATAGATATTAAAGATAAATAAAAAACGTGAATGTATTAAAAATGACTTTAGCAACGGAATGTTCCCCTTTCAGCGACAGACTATTCTTCTTTTTGCAATGGGCTTTCTTCCTTTTAGCGATTAGTCCTACTGTTAGCAACGGTTTTGAGACATTCTGAGAGAAATTTTTGCTCCAGCAATGGTAACTTAAGGTTCTTAGCGACAGCATACGTAGCTTTTAGCATCGATTTCTTGACCCTATCTGACGAGGTTTCAACTCTCAGTGGTAGCTTCATCTTTTAGCAACGGATTTTTCTGTTTGAAACGATAGAAGCTGACATTAACCATCAGGCACTTCACCTTTTAGCAATGGGCACTTCATCTTTTAGCGATGGACACTTGAAACTTTTAGACATATTTACAGTTTTGGCAATGGCTTTTTCCTCTTTTAGCGTTGGTCTTTCCTGCTATTAGCAATGGATTTTCACCTTTTAGCTGTTTTATCTTCTCTTTTAGCAATTTCTTTTGCTGCTCTTAACGACAGTTATTTAGTACTTTCAGGCGACAGTAACTTCTCTTTTTAGCAATGGACTAACTACTTTCAGTTCGAATCCTTTTAGCCTTTTAGTGATGGAAGTTTTTCTTTTAGCATTGCAACTTGTTCTTTTAGCCACGGATGGTTTTGCCTTAAGATATTGTATATTAAATTCCCTCACCATGTATATTAAATTCCCTCACCATCCCTACAGAAGTTTCTGTAGTTAACTGTTTATTGATAATGTTTGTGAAAAGCTGAATACAGAAATATTTAACGAACTCTATTGCCTAGTTAAACACAACTCCGCTACAGAATAATCTGCTAGTCAGCTGTCGATCCTTCCTACAGTAAATGCCAACCTCTAGTTCAAAATCATTCGTTCACACAGAATTGCAGTCTAATGATTTGATTATTTTTCTACTCCACATTGCAGTACTGGGATCAAATCTCAACTCCCAAGTTGGCCAGTAGTGTAGATCTTGCTTCAACGTTAATACTCGAGGCTTCCCATTTAGGTGGACAGTCCTTACACGAACAAATTCCCCATGCACTAATTCCTGATAAATTATAACAGTGGTAGACCAAATTGTGTATATCAAGTCAAAAGAAAATGCAAGGCCTCAAATTCCAAACATAATTAATAACAATTACTTCTAAAGAGCGAGTGGATATTACCTTTGTTACATTGATGAAGGCATCTAGATCAGGTGTTGGTTTCCCATTAATTTCAACTATCCATTGAAGAGCATATAAACCATATCTGTGAACAGGACTTCCATGGCACCACCTAAGGAAATTAAGAGATTATTACAAAATGATAACATGCTGAAATATTCAAGCATGATTGATGAACTGTCATCAAATGATAAAGTACATGTTTAGATTAAAATTTTATCTAAAAGTTTAATCTCAACGGTGGAAAAGAGAACGAAAATGAGAATGAAAAGAGATAGATCAAGAAGGTCATTTGGTGTCCCTAGATATTCAGCCACCAAACCCTTTAAACATTTTTCAATAAATAATTACCCAAAAATTACTCAATCAGCTCGATCATAATTTTAAATGAATCCTTTTATGACATTTAGAATCCACTGGACTTGGGCCAAAACCCAGTCTTTGTATGGCTGAACTACCAAATTAAAAAATTTAGAAATTTTGATGCCAAAACTCTATTGGTCACTAACATCTCAAGCCAAAAAGTTGCAATACCTAGCCACATAAACACCATGGCCTTCTTCAGGAAGAAATCCAAGAGCACGCACTGCTGGATGAGGATCCTGAACAATGCAGCCGCACCAATTTATGACTCGTGTAGTGCCATTCCCATCCCTGACATCTGTTCCGACATGAAGATCTATTTCACATCCCTAAAAAACCATACATAAAATTATCACCTCATGCACTTTCGAGCTAAGATAAACCATAAAATGTCAATTCAACAAACTAAGACTAGGAAGCTGATGACTGAATCTTTTCCCTTTCTAACCTGCCGAAATATGGTCATATTAAGCTTTCCATCGTTATTTCCACTCTTGTCTAAAGCTTGGCAAGCATATTCTATGTCATGGAAGCAAGTGACTGGCTCTTTGTTGACTGCCAAAACCATGTCCCCTTGCTCTAATAGATTTTCATCTTTTGATCCAGCCAAACAGCCCTTGACACGTAAAACTTGTCGTCTAATTGGATCTTTCTTGACAAGAGCCTAGAAAAAAGATCATATTCAGTCACAACAACACTGAGAAAGCCATCTCCTGCATTTCTAATAGTTACTAATCAATAGTCACATACATTATCACACATGCGCTCATGTGAAAGAGCGCACTTGAGTTTTTGTGCAACTCCATGAGGCATAAAAAGGACAGATGAGAAACACAACTAGTTAAAAGGAATTACAGAATTCTACCAATCAGAACATTAGATATTAATCTAGATTATATTAATTTGGTAATTTCGTCTAGAATGTCATGTTTTAGGAAAAAGTCAACTGCATGATCAAATTGTCAAAATCATTAAATTCTGTGAAATACTTTGCAATTATCAGGAGTAAAAGAGAAAAACAAACAGATACTTCTCCAAATCTTCACAAGCAAGGGGAAGTACAGAGAGTTCACAGGCACAGAGATTACATTATATGCAAACAAAGAGAGGGAAGACAAATAAAAAGATTTAGAAAATAACATACTTGGACCCAATGATCACTTAAACCAAAGCTTCGTGCTTTTGAAAGCAAAGTAGGATAAAGCTCAACCTCCAAAATCCTAACAAGGGGCATGGGCCTGCTGATACCATTTATGAGAAGAGGTGGTCCATTTGCACCATTTACAATTTTGTCAAGGACTTCGCTGATAGTATAGATAGGGAGGCCCCTAACAAATTGATGATCTTCTGATGTATTGCATCCATATTTCAACTGGAACAAAATAGAAGTATCAAAATATGCAAAAACAGGAAGCAGTTAACAGGAATTAATATAATAGTTGATACCTGTGTTGAAAAGCTTCCCCAGACAGCTTTCACCTTTCCATTATCATCAGTTAGCACACCTGAAAATGTACTGCCAAAATCTGGAAAATGGTGTGAATTAAAATTACATACACAATATCCATGGCAGTTCCACTCAATTGATTATGTAATCCTCACCAGTATCAAGTTCAATGACTTCCATATTTGTTGCTCTGTAACGTGGACAATCTGCTGACCCAATATTCAAAGCAGCACAAGGATTTGTCACTATGGATTTCCTAGATGTTGCTTGTAGGCTTCTACTTAATCCCACAAGATAGACTGACTCCCCACGACGCAATGCCGGCTCTGTCCACAATAAAAAATATCAGCTCTTCAAATAAGCATTTCCCAATTGAAAAAATAAGAAAGAAAAATAAAAACTAATAGCTTGGGAAAAGAATATGCAGAAAACAATCGTGGAAAGTGGAAAGTGGCAGTGCAGCCCAGGCAAAAAAAGGAAAATCATAACGGGAATAAAATTCTGATAGAGTTGATCTACAAATCAAATATGTTCTGATTAAAAAAAAAAAAAAAGTGACAATATGTATCCTCATGAAAACACAAAAAATTTGGAATCCAGGTTGCATAAAGTCTACTAAATTTAGGGAGAAAACTAGCACAAGAAATAAAGAAAGTTGACCCTACCAGGAAGCAATTCAGCAGCACGAACCAAGGAGGCACCAGCAGGTCCTAGGTCTGAGGGGTTATAAGCAACAAGAGCATAATTGTGAACAGGATGAAGAAAAACCACCTGGATAGAACATAGCAATTGATCAAAACAGTACACAAATTCAAGTATTATGTACTTTGTTAAGAATCTACCTCCCCAGGAATTTCAATTGGAAAAGCAGCAAACGACAGCATCACATCTGATGCTGATATTGCAACTGTGTTTCTATCAACTGCAACTAATCCCATTGCCTGAGAATGATAAATGATGACACCAGTCCCAAAAAAGTGCTGTGAATGCACGCCATCAAGCATGATTGTTGGTGGAACATGAACCTGCAAGTGCAATGAACAATTTGTTATGCTTACAATTACAGTAAGTTCTTGTAAGAAAGAACACGTGAATAACAACTAATGAATTAAATATGAAATCTGAGCTTCATAATAACCAATACTACAAATTCATTGGTTTGGTAAATAAGCAACAACACACCTAAACTGTAGCTATAATATGTCGTACAAAAATGATTCTTAAATCTTGAACACAATGAATTAAGTATGAAATCTGAGCTTCACAATTCAACGGAGAACTAGGACCTCTTTTGCTGCATTACCATTGCCCCTGCATATATAAATTAGATTTTAAATAACTAATGGTATGCTTTGAGGGGAACTACTTACATAATTTGGCAGGGGCCAGAATTTATAAATTCAATTTTTTCAAATTAAACTTTCTAATATCTTCAAAAAACTAGTTGTAAAATAAAATTATTTCTATTTTCATTATGATCCACATAGTTTTAAGTCAGATTCACATCCATTCTAAATTACATATTTATCTACAAAATTCCACACCTTTTTCCTTTTTTCTTTTTTTTTTTCAGGAAACAGTTATAACCCGAAAATAGTTTTACTTTTGCTATTATCCCCACAGATTTAGTTGAATAACAAGTACAAAAAGAGACAGCTGCTGGACACTACAGGGACTGTAAGCGATCTAACAGAACTGGCTTGTTGAATGGAATGCAGACTAGAGACATCAAATGACCCAGGGGACTGGACCCCTACACAATATGTAGCAGTGGATGTAAGAAAAAGCTCGACTGCCAAAGCTGCACTTAGCATTCCAACTAAGGGCCTCAAGACTGTTGCAATTGGTACAACTGCTTCAATGGGACAGAAGGAAAGTGGCTAAAAAGGATTCTAAATGGACTAGCAAGAGACTCCAATGTAACCTCAAATTCATTTTTGGAACCCTAGGAGGGGCAATTTCCAGCCTTTTTTTTCACTCTTTCCATTGTCATTTACTTTACGAAGCAAAGGAAAGAAAAAGGTATGCCCATTTTTTTGAGGAGAAGAATTACTAGCTCGCAGGCTTTAAAATGATAACTTCCTTCCTTGACCTCAAACTGACTATCCAAAAGTGTCACAATCCCACAATATTTTAGCAATAATCAACTGTAGGTTCATAATTATACTATGCGGAACTCAAAAGAGCAGAGGAAATTTGGACACATACAAAAACAAATAAGAAACAGAATACAAAGGTAACTAGTAACAGAGATACAAAAAAATATATATATAGTATAAGCAACATTAATTTGGAATGGAAATAAATATTGTCCTAAACAAGATAATGAAAGAAAAAGTAGCAGGGGTCATATCACAAGAAACCTGGGCAATGACAAGAGTGACCTATCTAAAGACAACTATAATGACGGATTTGTGAGAAATTTACCTCGAACATTACAAGCGTGGGCTCTATCACACTTTCTGCAAATGAGGCATTAGCTGCTCCTGCTGTTGCACCCTGATAGTCCCTTAAAACTTCATTTTCCATGGAACTCTGATTCTCCAACTTCACCCCTCCAATTTTGTGCTGCACTGCACAATCGGTAATAGTAATACCATTAGCAGACACATCTAACACCCTTCGTTTCTTTGTTCCAATCTCAAATTCATCCTGAGTATCTGGTGCCCCAGAAGAATGTTCACAACTGGTTTCCATACTAGTAACACCATCAGTCAACTGTGGGCTGTCACCTTGACTTATCTGTTCCAAATGACTACGCTGCCCACCCAAGGAGACATTTTCTCTAGTTAAGCCTTGTTCAATATCATTAATATGAGACAATAGTTGCAGAGACTTGGGTTGAATAGCAGGCCTTGCTGTCCACAAACCCGAGCTGTCATCACGAGTATATATCTGTGGAGGGGCATACCATTCATGGCGATCAACTGTAACCAGGACAGACTGCCAGCATCATGAGAGTCAAGAAAATATCAACATATATCCTTATTATATAAACATAATCCACACAGAACAATCAAGAATCTTCTAGAAGAATAGCCATAACTCAATAGCCCAAAACCAATTTAAAAATACAATTCTGTAACATGCAGGCTTCAATTTTCACATATTGGTATCTAGCATAAATGGTCAGAAAGAACCAAAATTTTAATTCATTCTAAATTTAGCATCGTGATTCCATAATTGGATAATTCTTTATTTAAATGAAAGGGAAGAGACAAACAACTAAACAAATATGCATCCTTGAGCGGCAGAGTATAGATAATTTTATGATTAAAACAAAAGAAAAGAAGGGCAAGTAGGGGGGATGAGATCAATTAATTTAATCTAACTTAATTCACCAGGGTATGATATGTAGATGAAAGAAAATCCTTTAATGACAAATGCTGCGATGGCTAGGCCCCATATACCTTTCTCCGATGACGATCTGTGTAGCTTACATATTCCAATGGTACCCTAGCACCCCTGGACAGCTTAGCTAGAACAGAGATTAGTTCATCAAGCCGTGATATCTCTTCACCAGCAACCTTCTTAATGATTGCATGACGAGGAACTCCAGCCCTGAATAACATGTATCTGTGACAAGCAAACAGAATAGCTTAATTTACAGTTCATGCCAAAAGTAAACTAACTAAATCAAAAACAATCAGGATTTAACATCCAAAATTAATGGCTCAAAGGTTTTAAATAACAGAATTGGCGACAAGTACCATGAATTCTTTTACCAAATCAGCAAAATCACTCAAATCAACATTGAGCCAATAGTTGATATCATAAAATCTTGAAGATATATCAATTTTAGCAGTACATAAGACATAAAAATAAAAATTTATTGAAATAGTTATTCTGCAAAAGAAAGCATATTCATACATTATCTGGTTAGTATGGTAAATTAGTACAAATTTAAAGTTTTGAAAAAGAAGTAACTAGTGAGGTTGATGTACCAAAATAGATTGCCGAAAAGAATGAACTCCAAATTATAAACTGTGACCTTTATCTGTATAAAAGGCTCAAACTAACAGTCTGTAATCTCCAGTTTAGATGCTCTGTACTGTTTCAGTGCCATTTCACTGTAATTTAAAATTCAAGGAATTGAATCTGGAAAAGTCTTGTCAGATACCTAAAACTTTGTGATGTATCATCCACTACATTACATTAATCCCAATTTTTAAATCCCACTCTCAAAGAGCTGAAGTTGGGAACATTGATTCTTTTTCTCTATTTTGTCATGCTCACAGTAATATTTCCATGAGATGTGACACGAAGATATTACTAGTTCTGCTCACTGTGATTTCTAGCACATCAGAATCTGATTTTCTCTTTGAAGATGGCAAAATTCATGCATGGATATCAGCTGAACCATTCAAGGCAGCTAATAGAAGGCTTAAACAGGAGTTCTGAAGAATCTGTTATACAATTTTCATTTCAATACAATGTTAGTACCACTTATTGGAATTGCTAGCACTGGTTTCACTTCAAAATGCCAGGTTACAACAATTAAAATGTAGATACCAAACATAACAGCTGAAAACTCTGAAATAAACAAATGCAAAAGTACGGAACTTAAAAATAATAATAATAATAATAATAAAAGCAGCAGTTCACACAGAACTCTCAATTCTCAATATAAATTCAGAACAGTAACCTACCCAGGTTCTGAAACATACACCAGGCCACACTGGAAACGAAAATTTCTAGCCTGTTCCAGACAAAAGGTAAAATTTTCAAATTGCAAACCAGCAAAACATAATTTTAGTAGAATTTAAGTTTCACTGGTATAATATATGATAGCACTACAAAAACATGAAAAATAGATGTGTCACATAATGTTGGTGATATGCAATATATCAGCTCCTTAACTTTTTAACAGCAGGCTGAGCATTAACCACACATTATAACAGAAAAGGACAAACTAAAAAGGACACATTATAACACTTAAACACCTGATAATATTTTCAGTAAAGAGGACAACCTAAGGTGTTATATTGATTAAAAAAAAATGTCACCTTATTATGAATAGAAGGATGCAAATCCAAAATACCTGTTGGTAAGAGAGAGGGTGTATCACCGCACCACTTACTTCTAAGAAGTAGTCAGGAGTTATCGAGTGTAAATCCTGAACCTGAACATAATAGGTTATAAATGTTAATGATAACAAAAGAATCAATTTATGGTGCAAACAAAAAATCACATAACTTGCCAAGGAAAGGCCTATCAAAATGCAAACAGGCAATCCCAAACAAAAGATACAGATGGAAATTTTTTTTTTTTTTCCAAACCATGATTGTTGACCAATGAATGGAACACCTGTAAAATCAATGGATACCTAAGAAATTCATAGGTACTGAGATTTGAATTACAATGTGGAATGCAGAAAATGACAAACAAACAATTAAATCGAAACATCCACCCAACAACCAACTGAAAGAAAATCTCAAACTACATTTTATGAATGCAACACTGCCCAATCTCCACCTTAAATGGCTGCCCTTTTTGTGACAACAAATTCTCCACCTCCTTTCATTAGCAGGAATCTGGATATTGTTTAAAAGGCTCGGCAGACAACTGTACAGCAGTTCCTTGATTGACACACACCAGAGTCCATCATATAAAGATATTTCATATATTTAAAAATTAACCAATGGAAATTTTTCTATTATTCGATCACTCTTACAACTATGCCAGTGGATGTTACCGCTCCTTAGTTCAGCTACTCTACTTAATTTTCTTTAGTTCCGTTACAGTTCTAGGGTTGGACTTACTAAGGCAGTATTTTTAGTTATAGAAAGATTTATTTTTAGCAGCAATATTTTAGTCATAATAAGATTTATTTTCAATTAGTAATTTATTTCCTATCTTAATATTTCCTAATTAAAAAGAACTCATAGTTTCTTAGTTAGAAAAGAGTTCTTATTTCCAATGGACATTCCTAGGGCAGTAAACGCTATCTAAGGGGCCAAAAATTAATCCTACTATAATTACAATATTGCCGCTACAAACAAAACTTACTATAACTAAAAATACTGCCTTAACAAACCCAAACCCTACAACCGTAAAATTACTCCCCTTTTGGAAAATGAGCTTGTCCTCAAGTGATGGTTACAGTTTCAAATAGGTGGCAACCATGTTGGCATTTCAAATACATCACTAAATTCAAGTACTAGCTTATCCAAGTTGTTGCGTTGTTCCATTGGTTTCCCTAGGCAAATTTCCTAGTTTGAAACCATTTTTTCATTTGCAACGGATATACCCAAATCTGATGGAGACAGAGATTGGAATCAGACAATTGTAGAACTAATGAATTTATGGGTACTTTCCAAACCCAACAGATCTTCAGACCCATAGAAAGTCAGTAAGTCAAGCCTTATTTCTTGAGACACCACCTCATTCGCTACCGGTTGATCAGGTATATTGTCTGCTCTATGGGGCTGGTTTCCATAAATATTATCGATGCTCATACTCCCATCTAATTCTCTCACATAGTTTCGCTTGAAATCAGTGAGGATTTCCTGCAATTGGAGTGACAATTGTTGAATCTAAGTGAACATTCTTGACTTGAATTGTGACTGCCTCTACGATTCGCACATCAATAGCAGCCCATGCCTCTTGGAGAAGGGCCTTCACCTCATCATTCCCATCCCTATTGCCCATGGGTTTGGCTCTAATACCAATCATTATGGTCCCAAATTAAGGATCCGAACACCGAGTAATTAATCAAGCTCGTCAAAGCGTGCTTGTACCTTCAAGCTACTTAAAGGGAACAAGGACCTTGAAACTCTTTATCTCTCGTACTTTTCCACTGAAAATTTCTAACTAGCATTATTGATTAACTTTTGCCTCCTTAAATAGAATTTACAAGCCCAGGAATGTCTATTAAAAATAGAAATTCTTTTGTAACTAGGAAAATGTGAATTCCTTATAATTACGAAATTTTGAAATAGGAAACAAATCAATAATTGAAATAAATCTTATTATACTGCTGCTAAAAGTAGATTTTACTACAACTAAAAGTGCTGCCCCCAAACCTAAAACCGTAGCAAGTTCTATTTCCCATAATACATAGTGTAAAGATACTGATGTAATACCTTGGCATAAAGGTTAAAGAAAACTTATAATTAGACATGAAACCATATCCTGAAAACTATGTTGATTTATCCCCTGGAATTTGCTACGTCGGGGAAAACTTAAGGTCAGGATTTCACATTAACTAGGCGCTGAAAAAAACGAAGACAATTGAAAAAACAAACAGAGACAAGCTCATAGATGAAAATAAATCTCACCACCAAGTTTACAGTCAACAATGTACCACCCCTTTCAATCTGTAACTCAATCTTCTGATCAACACTGTCATCAAGCAAACTTTCTAGTTTCAGAAATTGTGTACTCACCTGCAATAGGATTTAAATACATAGTATTAATAAAGATAAGATATGTTAGCAACATAGCAAAAATAAATGTTCAGGAAAGCCTACAATGCAAAGAAGAAGGAAAAAAGAAATAATAGAGAGAGAGAGAGAGTCGAAAAGATAAGAAAAATGATTATCTCAGTTCATGATAGCAATTAATTACAAAAAATAAATCAGTTATTAAAATACCTGGAGTGGCCCAGAAATAAATTACTAATTAGTCTAACAAAACTCGTATACTTACTTTTTCATTCACTTGAACAAGAACATCACCTGGTTCTAACTGTTTATAAGCTGGGCCACCTGGCACCTGAAACATGTCAGTTCACATTATTTACAAGTTACATTTTGGTCTTCTGCTTCAGCATTTTATAACTTAAAAAAAAAACACATGAGCTCACCACAGAATCAACCACAAGCATGCCAGTTTCCCCAGGTGAAGATGCATGACGCACCATCTAAAGTAGTCAAAAGCACAAGTAAATGTTAGGAATTGACTATTGCTCATAATACTTGTCAAAAAAAAAACAAAGAGAATAATAATTAAGAAATAGATACCTGTTCAGTTTCACTTTGAAGACCAAGTCGCCGTGTCTCATCAAATCCTTTATGGACAAATGTGACCTACATCATTAAAAATGTGATGATCTCCCAAAAATTATTTACTGAACAAATTAACAGAGCCCAATATGAAGATATTCAACTTTCTGTTTAAAAAAATCAACATTACATTACCAAAATATATATTAAAAAAAGAAGGAATAATTAAAAAGAAGCTTTCCACAGATAACACCAACAACAAACCTGAAGCGTACCACGAGGTATAGGAACCGCTTCCCATTTATTTTTATAAGAATCTCTTCCCTTTTGAAGAAATCCTAGTGCACGGACAACCTGAAAATTTTAAATGACATTGTAATGCAGTGGCCAAAATATTAAGGTGAAACTGACATTTAGAAAGGCATCAACAATTAATGAAGTGCTTTAAGCATATAAATTTTCTAATTTTACATTTTTATTTGACAGAAGTTTGAAGTCAATATTTTGGAGTATATTAAGTTCAATAAAAGAAATGCAGTAAATAGGTGCATATACAGCAAAGGAAAAAGCCTGTTCTTGGTAACTTTCTAAAGAATCAATATACATTAAAATAAATAAAACATAATCCCTAAAAAAACAGAAATTAAATAGCTGAACAAATAGTCCTATCCCACCAAGGAAAGTTGAAAATATACACAGGTAACTTTAAATAAAGAAGAAAAGCTGAAGAAAACTAAAAATTAAATTGCTGATTTCCTAACTTAGCTTGGATGCTCCTGCATTGCTTAAGCATAGTTGTCAATAGTGTGCTATTAGCACGCCTGAGGCTCGTAGCGCAAGAGGCGCACGGCACAATGTGTTAATATTGGTACTTGTTCACATTTCTTTATAATTTACAATTCTATGTTATTAATGCATGTTAAGCTTTTTAGTTGTTATTTTTATGGGTGCCTCTATAACTTTGTATTTATGTACAACTTATTTGTATTTTGTGTGAGACCTATGCGCCTTGGATACGTGAGGCGTGCACCTCAGCATTATGTACTTCATGCAATAAAAATTTACCCGTTGTGCCTCACAATTGACAACACTAGCCTTAAATGTTAAAATACTAAAGAACATGATATCTTTTGAACTATTACCTATTACCAAGACATTAAATTATAACGCAATTAAGTAAAAACCTGAAACATGCCAAGGCACATGTGTGAAGCCCATCCACCAAAAGTGCTTCTGAATTATTTAACAAAGGGCCAAAGACATATGCACCATGGCACACCTATGGCATGCAAGATACATATCTACATTCGGTGTGTGCGTATATATATCATATTCTCATAAACCTAGTGGCATCATTTGATGGTAATACACCAAAGCTACAGGTTTCCTAATGCTTCCGAAAGATAGTCAAAAATGAAGAAAATTACCACTAACTACTTGCAATCAGCCAACAAAAAACTAAAAGATCATTCTGGATGCACTCCAGTAATCAAGTTTACTACTATCTGTTCATCTTAATGCTCATTTTGAAGGAATTACGGTGATCCAAGTTTATTCTGTCTACATCTCAATACTCTCCCCCACTCTTTCTCTTACATTTCTCTTTACAATTTCTGAGAATTTTTTTTTATTTCTTTGCTTCAAATAAACATATTTCTGCTTTCTTCTCCTTTTACTGTGTTCAAAATGCTTTTGCAGCAACTAATTTTTGACCCTAAAACAAAAGAAGAAAGACACTCACTCGTTCTAGAGGAAAGAAAAATGCAGAAGCACTTGACGACTTGCTGCCAGCATTCAAAGCCACTGCCCTGCCTTGCCAATCAATGACAGGAGAACCACTTGAGCCACCCTTAGTTCCAGAAGCAGCCTAAAAGCAAAAGTCAAATAGTAATGATTAGTAGGATATAAGGTACCTGATTAACATGTGACTATTTAACAAATTTAAGACTATGGTTTGGCCAGTTGCAAAGCCAAAACAAGAGTTCTTCACCAGAAAGAATTCAGCAAAATTACTGGTAGACCCAACACTCAATTCAGCATCTTAACAATCAAATTACACATTCACATATTTGTATAACAAAGTCAATTAACAGGCTTATGAACTCTGCCATTGAAAATCATTTAACAAAATTCATCAAATACACTATAACCCATGACAATATTAACTGGCACACTTAGGAAAAATGAATAGAAAACTCTATAGAAACAACCAGCTACAATAGCAATAGCTTATTTCCCAACATATAATTTGAAAAAAAAAAAAAAAGAGCAGTATAACATAGTAATATTCCCACATTCAAACAAAATATGGAAGATCCACCTATTAAATAGTTCAAAATTACCACTCTGCTGTAGCAGAACCAAGAATCGAGCTACTTACTTGCATGTAGAATGTATTGAAGTCATTATATCCATCCCTACATCAAAATATATACATATATATATATTAGTAATAACAATGTTTGACCAACAAATAAACAAAATTCAGCACACATTGAAAAAAAAATTCATATCATTTCTGTTCTATTTAACTCAAGACCTCAGACTCTAGTCTAGGTCCAAATAATGATAGAAAAGAAATTTCAAGTTATCCATTCTAGAATAGTTTGTTTTGCAACATGGAAAAGAAAGAAGTATTCACTTGCCAAAACAATTGTTTGGCATCCAGAAGTAGATTGAAGGAAAAAACCATCTTCAGGCCCCTGAGATGCAATTTTCTTGAATTAAATTTGGAAAAATAATCTCTTTGAGGATTGACTATTTCGCAGTCCCAACGCTAGAGAAAGATCATAAGTGCCACCAAGGTGAACCATGTGAACAATAACCATTGATGGAATTAGCAACATTACAACTAATTCAATTTAACTTGTTATGCCATATGTGCACTACCCAACATGCAGTGAGACATGCAAAAGATGACATTTTTAATGTTATACATACTTTTTGTAGTGAGGTGCATCTCTATCCAAACGAGCAAGGGTACCAGCCAAAATAGAAACCTGCAAATTTGTATTCAAATTAACAAAAGAATATTGGTCAGAGAAAAGAAATCACCAGACAGCAAGATAGTCCCCCATAACATCAAAGTACTAAAGAATTTTGAACGCTAAACTGGACACCAAGTGATAAAAGATAGGCCATCAGCAAACCAGATGAAGTAATAGATACGCCATAGCAATATCACTTAACCTAGCTGGCATTAAGTAATAGCTTTTATAAGGAATATCTTTATCCACTACCATTTTTTTTTTAGGTTTGGCTGCATTGAGAAAAGGTGGTGATGGAGATCCTTAAACCTCAATAAGAAAAGGTGAAAAATTCCAAGCAAAGAATGATCATGTAAGGAAATACCTTTTCACCACTGTCATTCCCAACAACCCTAATTTCAAGTCCCACACAGGCAGCCTCAGGGGCCAGAGGAATCTCCTCATAGTTCAGAAATTGTACTGCATCAGGATCATAACGAAAGAAGCCAAAATCATGAACCTAGAAGAAATGCAAAATGTTAAAGTTAAAAAGAAATACTAAGAACTGAGGCATATATACATGCTAAGAAAAGAGTAATACACATAAACATGGATCTAATTTTGTTCTACCAACACCCTACTCCTTTTACAAGATATACCGGTACCCTTTTTTTTCTTTTCTTTTTTTGCCATCCTCCTTTTTTCATTTGTAAGTCATAAGTATTCTTCACATAAAATTTGTTGAAAGTAACAACTCCCACAAGTCTTAGAAGTCAAATACTATTCAATCTCTCCATACTGTCAATTAATCTTTAGCATTGCCATGCTCTTACATTAAAATCTGATGATTGCAACTCTACTAGTGAGAACATATGGACCTAAGAGTTCCATGAACTGTCTCATGTTTTGCACAAAGTTGTTGAAATTCACTGCAATGAGCCAAAGCAGAGCAGTTTTAATCCCATGTCAAGCAAATTTACCAATTTATGCTTGATTCTTGAGGCACCATGTCATGCCTTGAACCTTAGAAGCACAAAAGTACACCATTTTTTTAATCCAATAAATCTTGTAATATTAATTGAATAATCTCAGTCAGAACCACCCTATAGTTTGCTTGCACAGATTCTTACAATATTAAGATACACACTCTATGTGATTATACATACAATTATGTACAAATGCCACTTTATTTTATTTACCTACAATGTTTGTAGAATTGCCAATTTCTGTTAATAACCTATAGTGTTTGGCACACTAAATAAAAGTTAATCAAATAAATTAATATAATGATGCATATAAATGTCACCTTGTTATGCGTTGTAAATCTTAAAAAATTTAAATTTTCTGCATTTTAAAGTTTCAAATCTCTCCTCCTCTGGCCCCTATCTATTTTTTTTCTGTATGATTCTCTAGCAAACAT
The DNA here is from genome assembly GCA_037975025.1 of Excoecaria agallocha. Classification (NCBI taxonomy): domain Eukaryota; kingdom Viridiplantae; phylum Streptophyta; class Magnoliopsida; order Malpighiales; family Euphorbiaceae; genus Excoecaria; species Excoecaria agallocha. The sequence continues at coordinate 25,627,487 of CM075816.1, forward strand.
TTTGCATCTCCAAAATTTTCCAAAGAAAAAAAAAATAAAAAGGAAAAAAGTTAAAAGATCAGTGCTCAATCCTAATCAATCTCAAAATCAAACCTAAATAGCTAGAGGCAATCTCTCCACTTTAAATCATTTAAAGGATAGCTCCTCCTCAGAGTCAGATTCTAAATCTTTGTAAAAGTATTCCTTTTAGCTCCAGGTTATTAGCAAAACAGAGAGATGATGCAAATTGATCACAAAAGGTTCTGAAAAATCAATAAATCATTGAGAAAGGGAGAGAGAGAGAGAGAGTGCTTCAACTTACAGGATCTCTATATATAGGATGGACAGGAATTTCTTCACGGTTTACAAACATAGCCTCTGCAACTACAGGTCCTACAAAACCAAATTTAACAGGTAAAAATAACAAATACTCCAAAAAAAAAAAGGAAGGTTGCAAATTTTCAACAAAGAATTAGTCTTCAACTTGAGAAGCAACCAAGAAACCATTCATTTCGCTGCCAAGAAATCAAAGGAAGTATAGTTCATTAAATCCTATATCACTTATGTGTATATTTAGTTCCCTATATATAGATATTACATAATATATTGACTGAAGGGACAATTTTTATTTGCGAACAGTGGTATATCCACCTCAGCTACAACCTCTCAAATGCAGTGAATGTTTTCAACACAATCCTCTTCTTCTTTCATACATTTGTGTTTTCTTCTCCAAGTGTTTATAATTCAATCAAGATTGTGAATTCTATGTACTTGCATGCCCAAGTTATAAACATACTTTGATCAATTAAAATTTTTAAGTTAAAAATAAAAAATTAAAGGGGGCCCCGGGTTTATTGATTTTATTTTCCCCCACTAAGCATGTGTGTGTGTGTGTATATTTTCATTGGAAAAAGATAATGCTTCAAATGTCCAAACTTGATTGAAGTGTCTTACAGCAAAAAAGCAAATAACTTTTATGCATATGTCACATCATAACACAACCTCCAAAATTGAAAATCCAGAATCCTTTGTTAAAATGTAAAACTTTACTTCTCTAAGCAATGAAATAATTTGAAATTAAATTATCTCAAAAATAAACGAAATTATATTGTTTTGGGTCATTTCAATCACCAAAAGACATGATTTTACACTGTCATCTGCACTAAATGTATTCACAGAAAGAGGCAATTTGATTCACTCTAACCTAAAAAAATCAATAAAAGTGTCACTCAACATATAATAATTTAAAGGACAAGTAATCCGTTTAGAAACCAAAATTCTCAAGTCATATCAGTTCAAAAGCATCAGTTCAGCACAAAAACAGCAGACACCAGAATATCATTTAAAGGAAGCTAATAACCAAGAGGAGATTGGATGGGGAGCAGAGAAGAGATTTCATATTTTGGGATTGAACTAGAACCATTTAAAGGAAACTTTAAATGCAAGATTATAAAATCACTTGTTAGAATGCACTATTCGGTAATGAAAAGGTTGGCACATTGGAGGACCATTTCATTTCCTTCAATAACTCACTAGCCATCCCACGCTTAACTGAATTAGAAGCAGCAAGGCCATCCCATTGACGAATATTTCCAAAAAAAGGAATCAAGAAATTTTCAAAATCAAAAAGAGATTCAGCTTTTCTTTTTATCGAACTGCATTCGAAATGCAGACGGTATTCTGCACCATAATAACTCCGCAACGCTAGGCCATAAGAATAAGATGGAAGGATAAACTAGCACTAAAATTTTCACTCAGAAATCACAAGAAAGAAAAGATAAACAAATTCTTCTTTTATGTTAAATTGATCGACCACAAAACAAACATAAAATCAACCTAAACAATAAAATCATCATAAAAATAAGCACATTCACATAAAATAATTCATTCCAATTGCCAAATACAATTCCCAAGCAGAAAAACAGTACCGGGTTTGACCACGTGGCGATTGGTGAGAATAATTCCGCGGCGTTTATCGACCACAAACCCAGTGGCGTAACTAGTACCGGCGGACTCAGTATCAAATGCACGACAAGCAGTTGTGCGGAGGACAATCACCGCAGGAACCACCTTATTAAGTGCCTTCCGCCAGTCCTCGGCAGTGGCAACGTTCTCTCGGAATGGTGGGTCGATCTCCATGCAAAGTTCCTCCTTCATGGTGGAATCTAGACCTGCCATCTCCGCCTCGGATCCCAATCTTTCAAGCGGGTCGCCCATTGGAGAAGACTTTCTCAGGAAAATGAAAGAAAGTTGAAACCTTTGGGGTTTTAGATGAAGTTTGATTTCGTGCTGTCAGTGACTTAGTTGGGCATTGGGATATAGCAGTGTCCACGCGTGCACGAGCTTTGGTTTTGTCCTTTTGTTATCCCATGTGAAAGCCCCCGTTTCACGCTTTTGCTCTCTGAATTTTCTTTTAATTATCTTGTTTGAATTCTTTTTTTTTTCTTTTTCTTTTATAGAGTTAAAATATATTTTATATCCATTTTAAATTCATAATTCATTTAAAACTTTTATCTTTCTAATTTTTATATTAGTTTAAAATCCGTTTATCAATATTTATGACATCCATACATATATAATTAACCATTTAATTAATGCATGAATATATATTAAAAATTATAAGTTTTAATAGAATTACAATTTATAAAATCATTTAAAATTATTTCTAACTATCTTTTGTAACTCTATAATTTCACTTATAACAACTAAAAAAATTAATATAAAACAGATTTGTTTTGATTGATATTAGAGTACCGGTAGAAATATTTTAAAGTAAATTCATAAATTTTAGACATAATTTAAAAAAATAAATTACGAAAAAAATGATTTTGAGTAAAAATAAAAAAATTGAAAAGTTAATGAAACGTGAAGGGATATTTTACACCCAATATCAAAACGTTATGAGTAGCTCTAAAATAAACGTTAAGGGCAAATTAGTTATTTCAACAAAATTCATAAATGTTACGTAAAATTAATGTATAAAATAAGTACATAGTTGAAGTTTAATAATTTTCAACCCTAAATGTCTAATTTTTAATAGTTCAAAAATCTTTGATCACACCTACAATTTTAGATCAATTTTTTTAATAAATGGATTTAAACAGAGTGGATATGTACGAATATCCATTACACACAACTAAATACATAAAAAGATATACAAATTCGGTTAACTATTATTTTGCAAATGCCACCAATTATGTGTCAGAATTTCATATTTAGTTGGATGATCGTCTAAATTTCTCATATTTTTGTTCTTATTCTGACATTATATAATGAAATTCTTTTATTTAAAGAAAATACATAAATGGATTCTAATAGGAAATACCAAATATATATCCGAATATCCAATTTGTGTCAGATTTATTTGCAAATACCCAACTCTCAATCAACAAGATTAAGACTCAAAAACTGCATGTAGCACCCCATACTTCAGGCATTAATGCTTATGCCTTTCTCTAAGCCCTCCTCCTCCAGCTCCTTGACTGCTCTTATAAGGCCTTTTGTGATCCCATTGAGATGCAAACCATCCTCCTTCATTTTGTCCAACAGCTTCTCTGCTTTCTCCCAATCCAAGGCCTTTAAGCATAGAGATTGGATTAACTTATTGTACTCATTAACATTAGGCTTGACCCCTTATTTTTTCATATCTTCCAATAAATCCATAGCCTTGTCGAATTGTTCTAGTTTGCAAAACCCTCGAATGGTATGTCACAGGAGTCAGCTTAGAGTGTTTCTCTTTTGCCAATAGATACACCATGTGGCCATCATTTGCCTTATCCCCTCTGCAAAGCCAACAGATAATTTTGCCAACTTCCTCACTGTCTGGTAAGGCTTCAGCATCAAGCATCTTTACACAAACTGATGAGGCCCAGTAAAAAATGGAGCGCCTACAAAGTGCTTCAATTGTATAATAGAAAGTCTCTGAATCCCGACACAGGCAAATTCCTCAAACTTGTTGAAAACCTCCATAGCTGCTTTCCCTTTACCCAACTTTGAAAACAACGCTATCAACTGATTAAGAATCTCCACATTTAGCACAGCATTATCCTTCTCAGAAATCTCGTTAACTAAGTCCCACAAGGCATATGCATCTTTCTTCCTAAGATCACTACATATAGCTCTAACAAGTGCATCAAGTGAACGGGTAGTGACACTAATATCTGGCTTCTTAATCGCCCACTTGAAAAACCTAATTAAATTATCACCTAGAATATGAGGAGTTTCCAGTACTTTAACCACTAATTCCTCGCGTAAATCCAAAGACATGCTATCAAGACTCGACTCTAAGGACCCATCAGCACTGTTCTGCAACAAAGACAACAAATTCTCTAACTTCTCCGCATCTATCTCATAAACTTCTCCCTCCTCCTCCTTTCCTTCCACAGGAACCTGAGGATCACCTTCCCCAGATCACCTTCACTCTGAATCCAAATCAGGTGAGTTATGAACTAAATTTTTTTTTATGTTGGATTGATTGGTTTAAAGGATTATAATTTTTATATTATATTATAAACATATAAAGTATAAATTATTTATATTACCTAATTCTATTATATATCAATATTCATACTCTAAATACTCTTTTAACTAATAATTATTTTTACAATTATAAAGTAATAATTACAACAAAACAAAACGTATAAAAAAAGTTTTCTAATTAATTTGGACACAGATAAATTAAAGATTGAAAGGATTGTGGATGTTCTTTGATTTGTTGAATTTTCTCTTTCATGGTCACATCAAAATTCATTAAAAAATAATTAAAAATTTCTTACTTATGTAATGGATTTACCATCCAATTATATTAAACAATTTCAAATAAAAATTCTTCCAAGGAAGCAAAACAAATATAGGATGAAGGTAAGAGGTGCATGTGAGAGATCCATTTTGACGATCTAATAATGTTTATTGCTTTAATCTTGGTATGTATATTAATTTATTTAAGCATTAATTAAATGAATATGAATAATATATACATATTAATAATCGAATTTAGTACGGATATATATATATATAAACTAATTGGGTGATGAAGGATTTAATATCGTAACGTAAAATTTTATAGCAAACTAAAAAACAAAACAAAAAAAAGCTTACATGCAATTAAAAATAGTTATTAGAAATTGGATTAATTAGTTGGATTATATAATAATTCATAACCCACATATATATTTTTAAAAGATTAGAATGGATTATATGAGTTATAATAACATGTTATAATAGTATAGAAAGAGTCACACGGGAAAAAATAAATGAGTGAAATCCATTGGATATTTTGACTAATGGAGATTTTGGAAGAAATTCATTAGATACGGATTCAATGGATTGAAAAATAAAATGGATCAATTTTGAATTAGCACAGTGGATATTGGGTTGAAGAATAAAATATATTAATTTTGGATTGATTCAGTAAATATTTATTTGAATTAAGTTGAATTTGAATAATTTTTTGGACGGAGTTTTAGCTTTGATCAATTTTGCTGCCTCTAGCATTTACCATTGAAATGTTCTCTTGAAAACCAATCTAATATTCATTCAAAAGTAATCTGAAAAATAAGAATAAATGTTCCATATTCTTTAAAAATAAAAAAATAAAAATTGGTTGCACATGCATGGAATATAAAAAAATAAAAATTGGTTGCATACGCATGGAATATTTCTTTTTTTTTCATTTTCTATGAATTTCATATCATCTAAAATTTTTTATTCTAAAATCGAAATAGGAATTCTTTGAAATTAAACCAATAAAGTTTGATAATATTAGGAATCAGTATTTTTGTACTATGGAAATGAATATATTGAATTCCAAGTAATCAATAATTAAATGGGCAATGTCCTCATACCAATAAAACTTAAAATAGCAAATTGAAATTTGATAAAAAAAATATATATATAAAAGATGAAAATGCAGCTTTAAAAAAAAAACTACCTGACTTGTTTTAAAGGAATTTTCTATTAAATATTTTATAAGATAAGTGAGCTTATATGTAAGTAAAAGAGTTAAACATAACCAACTTAAGTTGGGTTGAATGGAAAGGACTCTATTTGTTTTTTTAAGTAAGTAGTCTCATATTTGAGTTCTTATGGATATAATAAATTTCGGTAGAAAAGGTTGTTGTAATTGCGTTTGACAGTATTTCGAGTTGAAATTAGTTTGAATATGTTATGATTTAAAAGTATCTTCCGTCGGTACGTGTTTGATTAGAATATTATTTAAAAAAAAAAAAGAGTTAGACATAGTAATTTTTTTAGAAAGCATTACTTTTAAAAATAAAAATTTTAAAAAGGTAATTTTAAAAAGAAAAAAAAAGGAAGTATTTTTCGGGGAGAGCCCTAATTTTTTTTTTTTAGTATTTTTGTGAAATTTCCTTATTTTATATTATTTGGATTTAATTTGCTTGAACTCGGAGTAATATGAGCCGCATTTTAAATTGAATTGGATCAGGGCCCGTTTTAGATTTTTCTCTGTGGTGTGCGTCACATTTCCGTCTTATTCTTCGTCCATTATTCTCGGTCATCTTTGGCTCCTCATGTCTCACCTCATTCTACCCTGAATCTTAGACGTCGTCAGCGCAATTCCCATTCGATTTCGGTTCTTCCACCAGCAAATCACCGGTCAGCCCATTCACTTCACGACACCCACGGCCTCTGTCGTTCTGGTTCAGCCACTTTGAAATTTCATTACCGAATTACGAGGTGAGTTTGATCCCGATTCTGGTTTGATTTATCTGTTCTGATTCTTAGTTACTATTAATTTAACTGTTCATCAGTTGAATTGTTGATAATTTTATGGAATAGGAGCTACCAGCGAGTGCTGCGACTGGTCAATATATCTTTATTGATAGGAAAGATCTCTTTCATATTCTATTTAAAATAACGAAGAATAAGAGTTTAATTCATGCTATTTTTCATATATAAATCCATTCATCAATCCGTATTCAATATATAAATTCGCAAAAACCAAAAATGACTGTCTATTGATCGTCACCGAATTTAATGCAACTTTTTTTAAAAAAAATTCTTGGTTTCTCATTATTTAGATTGTACTTGTCAATTTCATTCTGTTTTCTCATTTCTTACTCATTATTTCTTAATTCGTCAAAGCTTTTTTAGAGCTTATATTTGCAGGAATTATTTGTTGTTAGATTAAAATTAGAATATTAGACAGCTGATTGGTGATATAAAGGAATCATGTGATCTAATTAATAAATTAGGAAAAATTAAAGTAATATCCAAAAATTAGTGGATAGTGAGAATGGATTTTCTCGAAGTTGCAAAAGGTTCAGGTGAGTTGAAATTGATGTTTTTAGGTTCATGTTTGATGATTAATAAGATTTTGAATGTATTTTTATTTTGTTTATATATTGTTGTTCATACTATATTTTCAAAAAGAATTTAGAGATAATTATATGTAAAATAAAAAACCCAGTTGAACCTTGGTTGAACTGGTCCAACCATGACCCAGTTGGCAGGTTTGATGTCCTGTCTGGTTTTAAAAACATTGGGTCCTCTATAGCAGCAGACAATGTTACAGTTTCTTTCTAGGTTAATCATTCATGATATATTCCACCTGAAATTGAGTGGAATTTTAAAGCAGCTAATGAATAATTATTTGCAATTGGAAAAGACTAAGTTGATATCTAGAACCCAAGTAATATTCAAAGGATTGTTTATTTGCAGGTTTAAAAGCCATGAATTGGGTTCAGCGCAAGATCTATCTCTACAATGTCACATTTGGTCTCTATATGTTGGACTGGTGGGAGCGTTGCCTGTTCAGTATCCTTTTATCTCCATTATAATTATTTATTTGTGTTCTTGATTCAACTTCCGTTGTGAACTTTTGCTTTCTTCTTATTGATTTGGATGAGAGAAACAAATAAGACAGTTATTGGTTTGTGTTCCCTCTATCAGCTATTATTGTATATATTCCTTTGTTTTGCTAAATTTTTTCAGATACTTTGGTGCTTGTGTTGATGTGGTTCATTTTCTACAACGGTTGGCGATATGCAACTGAATTCTGCAAGAGGTATCAATGATACTTTTTTTTTCTTTTGATTCACATAACTGAAATGTTAGAAGTCATTGCTGATTTTATAGTTTCAAAACTCTGTTGCCATGTAAATACCTCATATACAGTCCTAGGAACTCCTTTAAGTGTTCTATGATTCAACAAAAGTTAGAATCACATTGTTTTATCTTAGGTTGTAGAATTTTGTCATGTTTGGGATGCTAGAAATCCAAATTTGTTAATCTGCAGTTCTAGGAATTAGCACAGTTGACTCCTTTAAGTGTTCTGTGATTTGTTTGATGATCCGAAAAAAGTTGGAATCATACCGTTTTAATTTGGGTTGTAAAATTTCGTTATGTTTAGGATGCTAGACAATGGGAGAACAATACATCCAAATTTGCACATATATGGCAAAGTTCAAATGTAGCAGCAATCTGAATGCTTGTATTTATTGGAAGAAAAAAGAAACTTGATGCTTAATTCATTCTGTTCAATTTCAGGCATATATGGTGAAGCTTTCAAATGTACCAAGGATGAATGATCGCATTTGTGATGGTGCATAGAATGTTTATTGGTGGCAGGTTATGTTTCTTCGATTTGCTTGAATTTTCCCCTTGCAGTTCTTCCTATATCTATGTTGTACTCCACACCGTGTAACTTAAAAATTTTGAAACTCTCACTTTGATGTAATGTTTATTAAGATCTTTTCCAACTCAGCTGTAATTTGCATGATTTCAGAGATCCTGCATGGCAGACTCGATTATTTTCACTTTTTAAATTTTTTTTACTTTTGGTGTTGATTGTATCCTGTTTGAAACCTCTTCAAGAAGAATGGTTAAAGCATCTAAAGGATGATCCTGGAGAACTGTTAACACTTATGTAGCACTAAAAAAGAGGGTCCTGGTTTGTTTTTATTTTTTTCGGAATAGCCGATTTTCGCTACAAGGGCAAGGCATAAAAGCAGCCACCACAAACATTTTTAAAAAAAAAAAAGAAGGCTAAGGGAAACAAAATTCGCGTTTTTAATGAGCTGGTGACAAATAAAAGAAGCACTAGCGTTACTATTTACAAAAAAAAATTGAACAGAAAAAGCTGAAAATAAAGGAGTAAGGAAAAAAAAATCTGAATAAATACCCATTCAAGAATAAGAGAAAACCAATACCAAGTTTAGTAATTAAAAAAAGGCTTAATTTGTTATTTTGGCTTTAAAAATTTTCAAAAAAAATAATGTTTTTAAAATTTATTTGTGTGCAATGTTGTTCCGAATGTTTTTAAAAATGTACAATGTAATTATTGTCCTAATATTTTTGTCAGTTTAATTGAAAATCGTCAATTCATCGCTTACGTGAACACACATGTGGACATCAAATGACACGTCCACCAAACAACTTATTCCTAATCTAAAAACTTCTTATTAGTTTTCCATATGATTATTTATTTATTTATTTATTATTATTATTATTATTATTATTATATACACACACATTCTTGTATGTATAGTACCTTATGAGAGTGTAATTTAACATATGCGTGTGCATTTATCTTATTGAATTGTGCACGTCCATTCGAATAATTTAGATGTACACGCAACGTATTTCATCCCTTTTAATGACAATTTGACAATTATAATTATTTAAGAAGAAAAAAATTTGGTAAATTTCCGTTAAATAAATTTTCAACGGTCAAATTAGAATAGAGATAAATATAATAAAAGACAGCTTAAATGCATAATAATTTTCAGTCAGACTGACGAAAATATTAGGGTATCTGAATAAATACCCATTCAAGAATAAGAGAAAACCAATACCACGTTTAGTAATTAAAAAAACGTGGTTTATTGTTCTTTTTGAAATCTTTAACTTAAATTTTAATAAATAAATTTTGTATTAAAAAGTGAACAATAAAAATATAATGCACCGCCCACCGTCCGCTGTGAGATTGGATCCGTGATAGTGGATATGGCTTTTTAGGAGGGCAAACAAGTGGTACCAAATATGAAGAGCACAGTGAGAAATAAAAACTTGATAGCGAAAAGGAATTGAAAGCCATCTTGATTAGGGGTGTGCCGAATCAAACCGAAATCGAGAATCAAACTAAATTTTGATCTGTTTGATTCGGTTATTTTGATTTTTGATTTGTTTTGTTCTGAATCATATTTTTTTCTTATTTTTCATATTAGAACTTACAATTAACATTTCACATTAATTAAAATTTATAATCAATAAAATAATATTAAATAAATTATAAAATTATTTAATTTTTTTATACTGAACATATATTAAATTATAATAAATATTTTGAATACACATATAGGGTACGAAGCTTGGCTTAATTGCTTAATAGCAAAACTGCATATTACTACGTGCGTTTACAATTAACTTTTTACATTAATTTTTATGCTTCAATTAATTAAAATTTATAATTAATTATAAAATAATTTAATTTAAAAAATTAATCATAGATTTTAATTAATTAAAGTGTGAAAATTAATTGTAAATTTTAATATTAAAACAAAGAAAAAGAAAGGGTTGTTCTTATGATTCAAATCCGCTGAGTCTTTGATACATGTGTTTATATTTAAAAAAAAAAAATGAAATATTGTTGCTCATCGAATTTGAACTGGGGACATTATAGAGAATGATGTGTGCATTTTTATCATTAAGCCTCAATCTTTGGTTGAGAATAATTTTGTGAGACTAGCAAGGGCAAATTTTCTTTTAAGATGGGGCAGTAACAAAAAGGGTACATAATGTTCCTTCTAAATCACAAAACTCTTATAAATTCTTATCCCTGTATCAAATCTTGCTTAATTTAAGTTCTTCTGATATCATCAATGGCATTCGGATTGCTAGAGACACTCTTAGACTAAGTCGTCTCCTTCTTGCTGATGATGCAATTCTGTTCAGTAAAACTTCCACTAGTCAGGCATCCATTATTTACTCTTGCAACCTTTAGTATAGTCTCAGCCCCACTTATTGGCATTATAATAATTCAAGTTAAAAATTTAAGCACAATAGTTTGCTATTTGCTAGTTATCTATCAAATGAAGGATGTCTGTCAAAGAAGACACCATTGATCATGCAAGTTTTACTGTCTTGTGCCCGCAGATATGGAAGTCTAGAAACAAGGGTGCTTTTGAGTCTTTGCAGACTAATATTTAAGGCATTTGGATTTTGGTATCTAAATAGCAAAAAGAACTTAAAAAACTTGCTTGCAATTTAGAGAAGAATTTCAATATTGTAAGCAGAACATCAACTGATTTAAATTTCAATATTAGACTCATATCATATAAAAAGACATAAAATTATAAATAATATAAATGAGTCGTGGATCAAATTGGTTTAGATCAATTTGCAAATAACCTATCAGGTCATAAACAAGGGAGTTTGGATGACTTTTTATGGTGGGATTTGTCAGTCAAATCAAAATTCACTACCTCTAGTGAAGTTGTATTTTTCATATATTTGAATCCTATTCATAGTGTATGTATCTACTATCTAATAAAATCTTCATAATAACAACAGAGTTTCCCAGTTCACTGTCACCTTTCTACTCCACTGATTGATTCATACATAAAGATCAAGATGCACAAAAACGAGCAATTATCACGAGCTCCAGCCATCATTACAATTCAAGAACAACTCTCTGTTTGGAAATTGAGAAAAGTGAATTCAGGCACCTCCTCAATATCCTCTGCCGGCTAATGGAATACAAAACACGAGAAAAGTCAGGTATTCACATGGAGAAAAACATAGTCTAGAATGCTGAAAAGGATTTATAAAGAGGTCTTACCTGACATAATCGCACTAGATGCAAAAGCAGAAAATCAATGATCATAACCAGGCAAAAAAGCTTCCCTGCCCAGGCTCCACATGAGAGATACCTAGATAGACAAAAATGACATAAGCAAGCCACAGAATTCTGAATTTATTGCATATCAGCAGTTCAAAGAACTGTACGAAATTATGCAGGCAAACTATTAGCATCATCTGACAAACATAGGATCCAGCAGTCACATACCTAGAGAGTCGTTCTAACAAATTCTGATTCGGACATTTCAAAGCATGGTCATAGACTATCTCTGTCCTTTTGGCGACGTCATGCCAACTGTAGAGTTGTGTCATCTGGCAGCAAATATGAAATCAAACATTTGGCCAAAGCAAAGGTTTTGTATCTACTACGGAAATGTGGCCAACCACCATAAATAAGTAGTTTTTATCACTTACACGATCATGCATAACTTGAGGATCAATTTTTGGAAGTAGAGAAATCGCCTTTCCAATTGCATGTACCATGTCACTAGGATCTGGTTCTGCAAGTACAATCATGTCATCTGGTAGAACCTGCACGGAAGGAATAGCTGACTGGGTACAGTTTTCAGAATTTCCATTGGCAAAACATTCAGAAGCAATATACATGAATAATCATATTAGGTGGATAAACAATAGATGCCTCATGATACATGCCTCCGGGACACCTCCTACACGTGTACTGACTGTCAATAGTCCACAACTAGCAGCCTCTAATATTGCTATGCAGAATGCTTCTGTCAGAGAACTGTCAAAGGTGTGTAAGGAAAAAAAAAGGTTTGAATAATTCAATTTGAACCACAATCCACTTCACGCATCTATATGACATGCAATATTCACTTGATCTCTGTGTGTATGTGTGCATAATACTGAAAGAGATTATTTCCGTAAGGACATAATCCAATTGAGAATGAAAACCTCTTTTACCTGTTTAAAAATATATGGCCAGAAATCAGGACAGACCGTACACGAGAATGAGGCACAGCACCCAACATTTCAACTTGATCTTGAAGAGAATGCTTTTCCCTCATCTCTTCCAGCCGCACCCGTTTGGGTCCATCTCCACCAATGATAAAACGTACCTTAACAAAAATTTCTGAAATGAGAACATGGAGAGCAACTAGGAAGACACCACAAATCGCTGATAAAGTATAATGTTTCCATGAAAGGTACTTTTTAATATTTAATTATTAAGGGAGAAAGGATGATCATATCTATACATTCTTCACAGGGGGCTAAGCCTCGTAGAGAGCTAAAAGTCCTATGAGTTCCTATATTTTTTTCATCAGATTCATAAAGTTTGTCTCCCAAGGAAATGGAAATCATCACACTTTACAAAAGAACTAAAATTCTTCCCTCATTTCACAAAGAAGAGCCTTACAAGAGAAAGGTAAGGTTAAAAAGAAGCACAAGGTGTCCTAATGAAAATAGTGAGCAAACAGGAACAAAATGAACCTTAAAACTATTAGCAACTATAAGAGATATTCCTACTATTCCTTCATCTTGTAAATTTACTCTTTCAAACAGTAAGCACAAAAGGGCAAATAGCATAAATTCAACAGGAGAATCAAAATTTACTCCCTAACTTCTTTTAACAGTGAAAAGATTAAAAATCATAAGTTGTGAAGGACCAATAGAAATTTAAATAACATAACTTGAAAATTAGTTTGGAAAGTGAAATAATGTTATTGATGCTTTTTTGTACTCATTTTTTGTTGGCAGGAGTCTGGAAGATAATAGGTACTATTTTAGCCCAATAACAGATTGCCACCACGAGGACCTGGGTTTAAATCCTGCCAAGGATGGGTGGGGGGTCCATGGGAAGAGGAGTGAAACCCTATAGTGTAGCTCACTTCACATTCCAATATAAAATAAACAAATACTAAAATAAAATGGGAAAAAAATTGCAGAGAATCCAAGTACATGAATTCTATTGACACAAATGCTAAAAAGAATGAACAGAAATCCAACTAGTGATGCTATGGACTTAGCAACTCACATTTGGATACAAGCGGCAAACTTCTGGAATCACTTCCACAAGCAAGTCAGCGCCCTTCCGGTAAACCAATCTGCTTATTATGACTATGACAATTTCACCACTGCCAGGTCGCTCTGGGGCAGGCCTGAACATAGCAGTATCCACAGCATTTGGTATTACAAAAACCTTTTCAGGAGGTAGACCTGATCGCAGCACTGTGTTCTCCTTGCTAGTATGAGAAACACAGATGGCCTGGCTCACATCTGCTAAAGTAAACTGCAACACTTTGTTCATGTGAATGCTTCCAACATCAGCAAAACCATAGAGTGAGTGATCAGTAAAAACAACTTTATAACCCATTGTCCGTGCATGCATCAAAGCTTCGTGACAAAGAGTTGAGAAGGCTTGATGCCCATGCACCAATGATATTTTTTCTCGAATAAGAATAGTCCTTATAATTGGAAGTGTCCCATAAAAGGTCGGTAATGTGTTCTGCATAAGAAATGGTCTCCATGGGACATAGTAAACTTTCAGGCCACCAGTCATGTATCTGACTCCAGAGCGATTGCCATAAGCATGAGTCATAACCACCACCTGAAAATTACCCATCCTAAATAGCGTATACAATCTACTATACCTAAATTAAACAAAGAAATAAATATGGTATTGCTCTCATCTAGAGAGGATGGTAAAATGAGTTGATATTGAATGACCTCCATGAGTAAATATTAATGGAAACTGCATCTTAACCTGCCCTCATTTAGACTGAAAGAAAATATGAGGCAATAATGAATCAAACTCAATGTTTTTATTTTGGAAAGAAAAACAACGAAGAAGGAAGACAGTTATGAAAGATGAAAAAGAAGAAGTCTTTGCAAAAATAATCTAATTTCACTAATCAAACAGAGAAGCATTTCTAAACTTTTCCAAATGTCCCCGAGTTTCTAAAATATCGTGACAACCTAACAAGCTAGAAGGCAATGACACCAAATTTATAAAGTGATTGATGAGTTTTACCTTGTGACCAAGCTTTAGCAGGCACTGTGATAGGTAATAAATGTGGTTTTCCACACCACCAAAGTTAGGATAGAAGAAATCTGAAACCATCAAGATTCTATGCTTCTGATCAGCCATTAAGTCAACCAATCACCTGCACACACCCAAAAAAAAAAAAAAAAAGAAAAGAAAAGCTTATCAATGATGAGAAGAGGACAGATCCAGGCAAGAATAACATTGAGTTCCAAGAGAAAAATTCCAATAGATAAAGGACATTAAGTTTTCCATTTTTCAATTGAGCAACGTATTCCACCAAAAATTCTAATTACAAGCAAGTGAAAAATGGGCCTAGAAGTTTTTACTCCCGTTTTAAACAAATAACCCATTTGGCACAATGGTTGTGCTTTTTATTTTCTTCTTCTTTTGTTCTTTCCTTTTTGTTTATTTATTTATTTTGATAAGTTGTTCATTTGCCAGCCATAGTCCTCGCCATACTGACCCTAAACAATTTAAGTATAGTTGCTCGATGGAAAAGCAGCCATAGGGTTTTCTCCAAAAAAAAGCCAAAAGCAATCCCAGACCATTTAACAGTATGTAAAATGTGTTTAACTAGCAGAATGATAATAAAAAGGGATCCCTTTACCATTCGGTAAACATATAAAAGCTCAATAAATTCTACTGCACTTTTAGCTTAAATACAGGGACAGTCCAAAGCAAATAAAAGATCAAATGGAATTTGTACAAGCACATGATTCTTAAAGGAAGAAGGTGATGAGGGAACAGATAGAGAGAAAAAGGAAGATTTTGTGATGAGTAACAGAAAAAAGGGTTCGTTTTTCTGCAAAATTTATTAAATTGGCCTAGAATGATACACACAAGCTTTTTGGTGATGTATTTGAAATTAATCCACCAAATAAAGTTTAAGAATTTAATGGTAGTCTCTATACAAATTGAAAACCAGATAATTACGATGGACTAATTCATTTCTCCTAGGACCCAAATAAAATTTAAAATCCTAGAAGATGATGATATTATCCTGTTATCAGAAAGCCTTGTAGGTTAGATTTCGAGATTCACCAAAACCCTGTTCATCATTTTTTGTCAAGTGTAGCCAATATTTCCTATTCTATCTTCATGCATCTTGAAGCAATAAGCCCCAGCATAATTATTTTTAGCATTCTACCTCTATAATGGATCTCAAAAACCAGCCAGAAGAGACTTCAGAATTAACATCTCAGCTAATAGCTGGCAGAACATCAATATGAATAAGAAAATCGCTGCCAACAAAGAAAATGCTGCCATAGATTATCATTTCTTCAACATGGAAAAGTTGGCAACAGCAAACACTCCTATCAACTGTAAACATGCATAAAACAAACAGATGCAGTAAAGAGGTAAATATTATATATTAAAAACATGTTTCCAATAATGTTGGAATGTTGCCTCTCACACAGTCTTATGGATAGCTTAAGAATTTTCACAAATAACAAATTCATTTCACCACATGGAAAACAACTAGCCTAACTATTGGCTCCCTGGTAAAATAGGGCCACAAAAACTAAATATTACTAAGTAACTACCCAATACACCCAGTTCCAAGAAGATATGTAGTTGCAACAGCCTCAAGGCACACAGCAGCAAATAACACAATGAACCATGGGACTGAACGTAATCTCAATCTACTGCAGGTTTGCTAGCATAGATCTCCCTTGCTTCAAGCACATCTGGGCAGTACCGCTCCATCAAAACCTCAACCTGGTGAGCAAATGAGTCATTTTTATGCTCACCAAGGTGTTTGACCATTTGGTCCCATCTCATTCTGCATACATCACCAGGCCTATGCTCCAGAAGACTATCCCAGTCAACATCTTCCATGCAGCAAGCATCCGCATCATATAGTGCAATCAAGAGGCGGTAGTCATCCACATCAAGCCATTTGCCTTCAGCCACCAAAGGGGATGTTAGTTGGTCATACCATTTAATGCAGCATGTAGCAGTTGCTCTAGTCCCCAGCTTATCACTAATAGCTGTCCAACAGATATTATCTCGCAGCATTCCATGTTTGGACTTCCTTTCCTCAAAAGCTTTCATGCGCAGATCCATGTTCACTAAATCAAATAAAGACTGGTACTCATCTTGGGACCATCGTCCTCTATTCCTATTAGTAAATTTTATTCTACGCCATGTATCCTTCACATGAAACCTATGTTTGCCAAGTGCCTCAGCCAAAGTTTTCCAATCAGATCCATATTTTTCATAGAACTTCTGCACAAGTTCATACTCTTCCTCAGTCCAAGAATGCTTTTCATCCCTTTCAAACAAGATATGGGCTCGATAATATACACTTTGATGAGGCCTCCAAGGTAAAGCTGCCCCTATTTCCTTCCAACAGTTTTTAACCTCAGGGTACTTTTTACACTGCAGAACCATTTTTAGGCCTTCTTCACCTAATCCATGATTATTAATGTAGTTCAAAACGGCCTCTTTAACAATCTCATCTTCCTCACGTGAGAACCGCTTCCCTTGCACCACTTCCCCTTCCTGGACAACCCCTTCATCACTTGGACCATCAAACGAAGGGAAAATCTCCACATCTTCAGCAAAACTCACTTTCTTAGGTGTCCATTTAGATGGTGACTTTACAGATGAATTAACTGCCTCACTGTCCTTTCTCTGTTCACTTCCACTATTACCTTGTCCTTCTAAACCAATTTTCACTGACTTGGCTTTCTTCTTCTTCTTCTTCTTCTTCTTCTTGACTTCATTTCCACGTTCTGCAGTCACACTGTTGTTCCTTATTTTTATATTTTCTGCCTTACTTTCAACCAGATGCTTGTTACCTTCATTTTCTCCTAACATGCTGCTTTCATTACATAGTTTCTCATTCACGATTTTCTTGGATGCAGCTTCTATATCAATGTTATGATTACTCTTTTTCTTCCTTCCCTTCTTTGAACCCTCAACCCTCTCAATGATATTTTCTTTCAACTGTATTTTATTTGTAACTCCTTTTTCAGCAATTCCACCACTCACTGCCCCATTATTAGCAGCATCACTAGCTCTCTTCCGCTTCTTCCTTTTTTTCTCATCTTTGTTTGCGTCTTTGGTTCTTGGCATTCCTTCTGCTTCCTTATTTTCAGCTACATCTACATCACCTCCATTTTTATCCACCTTCTCCATGATATTTTCTTCCAGCAACTCTCTTTCATTTAGAACTCTTTTTCCCTCAATTCCTCTACTCGGTGCCCCAACATCATCAACATTCCTCTTTCTCTTCTGCTTCATGCTCTTTTTCTCATCTTTCTTCCCATCCTCTGCTCTTGCCGCTCCTTCTCCTGCCTTGTTTTCGGATGATTCTATGTCACCTCTATCCTCCACTAGAGAATTGCACTCATTGCTAGGCGTTTTAGAGATAACTTTTGGTGATGCAGCCTTCAAATCAACATCATCATGCTGCTTTCTTTTCTTCCTCTTAACTATTTTACTATCCATGTAGACAAATATTTCCTGTGAAATTTTGACTGGTTACTGCCAATCTCTCAAGCAAATCTGAAAGCAACACAGATACACAGAGAGAAGTCAGATAACCAGTCATTCAATATAAGCAGCCATCAAAAACTTTCTAATTTCACAACCCTTGGCTTAAGAGGTGCTAGAAGACCAAATTCATATTAGAGGTTCAACTAACACCACCAAAAGCATTCCTGACTTGGGATGGCAGCAGGTAGGGTCCTGCAAAAATGTCACAACCCATCCTCCAAATCCATTTAAAATTGAACTGAAATAACTGTAATAATTACCCTTGTACTACAGCATCCCTCTTGAATCCGAATAGCACTATCTACATATTACATACCTGCCCCAAATCTGCTTATAGTTACCCCTCTAATGCAACACCCATCTCAAATCCAATTGGCACTATTTACATACTACCTATTTACAAGCAAATTGCATCAAAAATGCCAAGGATCAAAAACTCACCAAACTGTCATTATAATGCATTAAACACAGTGCCAAGAATAAAAAACTTCTCTAATAAACTAGAAGAACACAATTTGATTAGTTACTTGAAGATTTCTTTCCTTCTTTTATTTGTAAATGAAGTTAATAGTAAAATGGAAAGATACTCAAATCAAAGCTGGTCTAATTTTTGTTAACAGATTGGAAATAGAGATTATCAAACATAAATTAATAAGCAAAACTATATCAAAGCACCCATTAATTAAAAATCTCTATTAATTTAATCTTCTTCACCACACTAGAATCTGAAAGTTTTCTGATTTACACTAATTCTCAAAACATATAAATGGCATAAAAGATTTTCAAGGATTAATGCAACTAAAAGAGCTTTAAGGTTGGTGACCCTCTCATATACTCAAATCCTAGAAATGAATCCCAATTCAATAAAGCATGGAGATGTATTCCCTATCCTAACCAATGGTCAAATTGTATGTTCTAATACAAGCATCAGCTTCAAGAATTTCACCTAAATCTACAGAAGTGAAGCTGAGATGTATAGTTAATAACTATCATTTCATGAAGAAAACATCCAATGAGGTGCCAGCCTAGAATTGGATGGCTACAAGGTTCACATCAGCCTTTAGATTTTCTAATACTTCAAGGGCTCAAATTCATCACCATCACCATAAATCTTGAGATTATACGACCTAATCAAGATTTACAAGGTTAAAGTTAACATATCTGATATATATTAAGAAAATATACAATACCATACATGGAAACTCTTTGAATGAGAAGAGAATAGTTATATTTACCCTTTCAAGAAGCGGAAGCAGAGCAGTCTCAAATTGGAAGTGGGGTCCAACCTATGGGCTTTATCGAAGGCACAAGACCTACATTAAGAGCACAGGGCAACGAAATTTAGATATTAATCCATTCTCCATGATGCAGGCAGAACTGTGTGCTTGTAAATATGTCTTGTTTTATGCAATTGCAGGTGCATAGCCACATGCCAAACAACAGGTGGTAACAAATTCAGTCTCAGAGAGACAAGATTGCCGTCAAACACACAAAAGCAAGCTCAAGGAACAAGACACATATGAATGCATGTAAAATGCAAGAAAATGCATAAAATCATGAATATCAGGAGCTTCATTACAGCAATTTAGAGTAAGGTAGTGAGCTTCAAAGCAGCTGTGCTTATAAATATGGAAGAAGATGAGAATTTAAGTTGCAGCAGCATCCATTACTTGCAATTAGAGGTGTATGTGGTATGGCACAATCTGGGGATTTGTAAATCTCCATATTATTTTGAAATTTCAGGTATTTTAAACAATAAGTATTGTTATTGTTTTGAAAATTCGGGACAATGCAGTACAATTCTTGTAAGAATTCAGTTCAGTTTGGTTCTTCGGTTCTTTCAATAGTAAACAATACAGTACAAAACAATCCGATATTTCAAATAATTCAATATCTTTAAAAATTTGCAAAATAAATACACACTAATAAATATAAATACAATTAAAATTTAAGTCAAAATGCAAAATTTAAAAATTAACATTTGATAGCCTTTCTCTGCATGATAACTTCTCCTCACTCAAAACATCTCAAATTCAAAAAGCTTGCAAGATTACCAAATTTATATCAAAAGATTGAAATAAAGAATGCAACTTTAAGCAAACACAAAAGAAGAAAAATAGACAGATCAATGCAGAAACTTAGGGTGCATTTACTTACAGAAAATAGTTTTCTGTTTTTTATTTTCTTAGAAAGCTGGAGTATTTATTTTCTATAAAAAATTTAAAAAATGCGTTCATTTATTAATAAATGAAAAACTGAAGTATTTATTTTTCTGTATATATGTATGTATATACATATGTATATAAGCATACACATGTGTGTGTGTATATGTATGTGTGTGTGTACATACATACATACACATATACATGTATATATATATATATGTGTATGTATGTATGTATATGCATGCATACATATGTATATATATGTATATGCATATGTATGTGAATATATGCATATATATACACATACATACACATGTATGCCTACATACATACAAACATATATATATATGTTACATATGTACATGCAGTTGTGTATGCATGTATATACAGACATATATATACATATTCATATGAAGATATATGTATGTGCATACATACGCATATACATACATATACATATATACATATGAATGTATTTGTGTGTGTGTATGTACATATGTATATATACATATTCATATGTATGTACGTATGCATGTACTACATATACATATACATGCATATACTTATGTATGTATGCACATATGTATGTATTTATGTGTGTGTGTGTGTGTATTAAGATTATTTAGAAAATTTGAAAAATATCTTTTATTAGTTTTCTAATTTCTTCTTTATTTTGGAAAACTAAAAAATTTATTTTCTGTTTTCTATTTTAAAAAACTGATCAAAATAAATATGATCTCTATTTTCTGTTTTATGTGAAAAATTTTTCTAAAAAACTGGAGCAGTTTTCTGTAAGTGAACAGGCTAAATTTATATCAAAAGATTGAAATAAAGAATGCAACTTTAAGCAAACACAAAACAAGAAAAATAGACAGAGCAATGCAGAAACTTAGATTTCTCCAAGTATCACATTTAGTAATACACAAAAAGCATTTGCACCACCAACTTGCCTACATTTAGCAATGCTATTTAATTGATTTTGATGGGTTTAAAATAAGAAGACCCACCTGAGAAGTAGAAATGCAAATTTCAGTTGTTGTTCTAATGCAAATCACCTTGGCTTAGCCAAATTTAGACGATATTGCCAGTCACACTTTATTTCCCAATCAACTCTCAAAGAAAATCAAGTAGACCCAAATAAAATTAGCTCTTGCCTGCATATCATTTTGTTTTCCTCCTAACATTTAGTGCAGGGAGAATAGTTACAAAAAGAAACGAAGAAAAAATAAACAAGGCCTTTGAACTCCAAAACACGACAGAAAACCAACTTTCAAAAGGGAAACTCCCATCATAAAAGTTCCTTATTTTGGTTGTTATCCAATATCAACTAGTTTTGAAAACAAAATACTTAAGCCTGCCCAGCTTGAAGTAATTCTGTAAGCTGTAAGCAGCAGTTAAGTGTGTCTTCTCTCAGAAAACTGCCCAATTTTAGCAGATAAAAACATTTGCCAATTTGAAAATGCAGATCTATACAAAAAGTTTTACATTGTTCACTCCAATAGAGATTATTTTTTGCAAGATCTGACAGTTGTCAGCATTAGAAAGACACTAGAGAAGGCCATAGTGGTAAAGTGGAGTATCGATAAAACAACTCATGTAAAACATGTACTAGCAAACAATCAAAATTATGCAGAACAATTTCCGTTCTGCTAACTAATAAATTGACAAAGCATAAACACCAGGACTTGTAATAGCCTACAGTTTGCATTTCGGATAGGAATAGGAAAATAAATACCAAAAAGCTTTTTCCAGGAATCAATTTTAGAAAATACTTCAACCAATGACTGCACAAAATTAACTTAAAAGTAGAACTTCACAAAATGATAGAATAAGCAATTAATAAGCATTTAAAAGTAAAACTTTACAAAAGTGTACTAAAATCGCAGCCCGATTGACTGGAAAAACAGATAATGCTATAAAAAATCACTGGAACTCCAAATTAAAGAAAAGCATTAAGCACATAGCTACTGCAAAAACAAAATGAACATGAATCCCTAATTCAAGGCTTTCACTTAAGAATCAAAGGTAACAGAAAAGAAAAATCAAAAGTCTAAATATATAATCAAACCATGGATTGAAGAACCCAACAGATGTACCATAATTAAGAGTTAAAAAAATGAACAGAAGAAAAACTGACCTGCGATGCACTAGTCAAGGAGAACGGAAGAGGGCGGTGTCGAGAGGCGGAGCGCGGTTGCGAGCTCAAATTTGGCGATGGCGAATGGAGAAGACACTGTGATTTTCAGCGACGCACCAGTCACCAAGAAAAGCAGAATAGGCGGTGGCGACAGGCGGATGGCAGTGGCCAGAGGCGGAGCGCGGTGGTGAGAGGCGGAGAGGCAGGTGGCCAGGGAATGACCTCTCTCTTAGCCTTTGTTTGGATGAGGGTTAACGGGAGTAAACGTTAGCAGAGCAAGCGAGACTAACTGAATTACTTTGAGTTGTAAAAAAGATTGAGATACTGTGAATAAAATAGAATAAGCGAGTCTAATTAATTATTTTATACGAGTTAAAATAGTTGCTTTTAATTTAAGACTAATTAAGAGTAAATAGATTAACTCTATATTTATTTAAAACTATAAAAAATTACTTTCAGTTACTATATATTTATTTTAAATTTATCAAATAATAAAAAGTAAATAAAAATTACTTTTAATTACTCTACTACTATTTACTTTCAATTACTTGCATTAACTCAAATAATATATTTTTTAACATTTTAAAATTTATTGATTCCTTAAATTCATTTTTTAATTCTCTCTTCTAATATATATATATATATATATATATATATATATATATATATATATATATATATATATATATATATATATATATATATATATATATATATATATATATATATATATATATATATATATATATATTTAAAAACTTTTAATTTAATTTTTATTTTTTTCTAAAAATATTTAATTTTTTATTTTTTATCATTTTTAAGACCCCATAACTATATATAACTATATTTTTAATTTACTTAAATATACTTATTAAGCAATAAATAAATAAATATTAATAACACTAAAAAATTAAAATTAATTGATAAAATAATTATATTAATTTATAAAAATTTGTTATATATAACAATTATATAAAATTAAATTATTAATTTACAGCGTATTATACCAAAATAGATAAGTATTAGTTGAGCAATATTAAAAGTAAATAAAATTAATTAGTAAAATAATTATATACTTATATAATATATTAATTGATAATATTTTATTATATATAATAACTATATATAATTACATTATTAATTTAGATATTGTGCCAATAAATAGATGAGTATTGGTTGAATAATGTTAAAAGTAAATAAAATTAATTGGTAAGTTGATTATATATTTATATAATTATATGAATTGGTAAATTTTAATATATATAATAATTGTATATAATTAAATTATTAATTTATATGCTCAATTACTCACATAAGTATTATGTTAAAATATATATATATATATATATATATATAATTTTTTTGGGTTATCACATGTTTCAATTAGACTGTTCAGTAAGAGTGTTACAGTATTAATTGATTGATACTAAAAGTAAACGAAATTAATTGATAAAGTGATTATATATTCATATAATTATATTAATTAGTAAAATTTTATTAATATAATAATTGTATAAAATTACAGTATTAATTTACATACTTAATTATCTATATAAATATTGTGCTAAAAATAAATGAATACTAATTGAGTGGTGCTAAAACAAAAAAAAATTACCGGTAAGGTAATTATACACTCATATAATTATATACTTATATATTTATATTAATTGATAAAATTTCATTATAAATCATTAACTATATATAATTATATTTTTAATTTACATACTCATATAAATATCGTACTAAAAATAGATATATACGAATTAGGCTAAAAGTAAATGAAATTAATTGGTAAAGTGATCATGTAATAAATTGATTAGTTTACGTATTTATATAGATATTCGTGGGGAAGAAAATTTAAATAGTATTTGAGTGACATTAAAGGTAAAATAAATTAAATATAAAATATTTTACTTATATATTCATATTAGTATAAATATAATATTATTATGATAAATAGATTTATCTTATTAATAAGTAAAATATTCAATTTAATTTATTTACTAATTATTATCTTAATTTCAGGCATTAAAATTATTTAATACAAATAATTATGAATTTAATTTTATATAATAAATATAGAATAAAAATTATAAATAATATTTATATACAAATTAGTAGTATTATATATAATAATTAATAAATATAAGTTCTTTTGATCTAATTTAATTTTAGAACAACTCGATATAGTTCAATACGGTTCTTAGTTCAATTCTAGACACAATATTCAGATCCGTTTCAAATAAAGTTAACGGTATAATTCGATTCGATTTTAGTTACAAATTTAACAGAACAATTCAGCTTTAAATATTTTTTTTCAATATTTTGGTTTGTTACAAGAAGAAATAGTTGTGTATGCCCTACTTGTAATATTAAAAACATTAACCTTATAAACCCCCTAATAGATTTAATCCATAAAAAATTACTCTAAATAAGATTTGCAAAAAAATCGAAGTTGAACCACAAACTTGACATAAGTATCCACAAACTTGGCTCCTTAAGCGGCAAATGTAACTATTTTAGAGTTATTTCGTGGCCAACAATCATGGATGAAAGGTTTGCAATGCTCCATCTACACAAAAGATGAGAGAAAATTTAAAGAGACAAATGAGATTGACAGAGAAGCTGGAAAATTTGTGGAAGAGTTGAGTTTGGAGTTTAGGGGTTCTAATAATCAAATAGCTATTACTAAGAGAATTGAAGAAGATGATGAAGGTAGGGATGATCATAGGACGAGAAATACCTGACCTCAATGGGGACCCAACCTGAACGGGGTGAAAAATCCCCAAAATTTTCCCCTATGGGTACGGAAATGGGGAAAAAATCCCCCACTTTGAATTTGAGAATAGGGAATGGGCCCGCAGGGATCCCCGATCTGAAATATTATACCATAAATATTCTTATTTTTCTTGTAATTTATATATATGTTGTTATATATAAATAGGGTAAAATCCTAACTCTTTCATTTTTCTTCTTCTCTTCACTCTGCTGTTTTCTTCTCTTTGGTCATCCCTTTGCCAAGATCAACAGGTCTATCACCGTCTAGTCTACCCTAGATCTGTCTCTTTCTAGTGACCAGTTAGTCTCTCTCTTCTTAATCTTTTGGGGTTTCTTCCTTCTTTTATGCTTATTTTCCTTCTAATTAGATTAATTTTTCAAATTTAATGGGGTTCTTTTCCTGAAATTTGATTGATCGATCTGCTAACTTGATTATGCTTTTTTAATTATTTTTAGGATTTGCTTTTAGCCAACCATTGCTATATAATTTGAATTATATTGCAAACAAAAGCCCTTCTCAATTGGTGAAACTAGCTCAAAATGGAATCTATATTGGCCACCCAGTATTAGGAGCATTCATCTTGATAATTGTTGCGTTAAGAGTGTTTATTTTGCATTTGTGCATCCCATTACTTTTTGAATTTGTTTCTTTTTTCCAAAAAAAAATATATTTTATAATAAATTGATAATTGTTGTAAATGAATTGCAGATCAAATATGTCACACTCTAAGAGAACTTCATCTTAGGTTCTCTCTTTCTCTATTTTGCTATCATTATTTTTATTTAATAGTTTTAATTAATTTATAGGTGAATTAATTTTGTTATTTTATTTGTGCAAAAAATATTTAATTGAATAATTTTAGTTAATTTTTTTAATTATCTTGTTATGCTATAGCTGATTTTATTTTTCTAATGTTAGCCATTATGTTGATTTAATTTTGGGAACCCCTTTTTTTAATACTCTTTCTGTCTCATTTTAAAAAATTATTTTTTATATTTTACTTTGTCCTAATTTAAATGTCCTTTTCAAAATTTAAGAAATATGTTTACATATATACCCCTATTTATTATATATTTTATGAAATATTTCTCTATATTATCATTCTATACTTTTAACTAAAATTAAACGAAATTCTTAAAAATATAAAAAGGTATTTTTGTCAATAATTATAATTTTTTTATGAAATTGAGGTATTTTAATTATTTTCTTAATTTTCATGAAAAATATAAAGTTATCTTTTAAAATGGGACAAAGAAAATATTTATTATATCATGTCATAGATGAATTTATTTAGTAGTATGGAAAATCGGGAGATGGGGATCCCCATCGAGGTCGGGATGGGGATAGGAAGGATTTTTCCCCCATGTTTTAAAGGGAGGCAAGGATAGGGAATCCCTGAAATTGCATAGGACATGTGATAAGGACCCATTCCTCGCCTCCGCCACGCCCCGCCCCGCCCTGTGATCATCCGTAGATGAAGGAAATGGAATGTTATTGAAGTGATCATATTGCCCTTTCTTTCTATTTATTCTACAGTCATATTACATTTATTAGCATATTATATTTAACTTTGTATTTATTTGTTTAAGGAAAAAGGTATTAAAATGCCCTTAAAGTTGTCTTTGAAGGGCTAAAATGCCCCTGATATTTTTTTGAAGCAAAAATACCCTTCAACTCATAAAAACGACTCTAAAATGACCCTACATTTACATTCTATCTAATTGTGGGTAATAGCGCTGATGTGGCCAGTTACGTGGACTGGTCTATAAATGACATGGCAGACATGTAAAGGTCGACGTGCCATGTCAACACCACATGGCGTGGGACCCATATGAAAAGAAAAAGACACTGTCTCTTTCCCCTCTCCATCTTTTTTCCCATTGTGAATCGCATAATTACTCAGCTTCTTATAGAGCTCAAACAATGCCTCCACTTTTTTGACGAAAACTGCATGTAAAATCTCCATTTCAAATCAAAGGAAAAGAAAGGCAACACAAAACAAGCCTAAAAAAAGCAGTATACATCGAGTTCCGTGAGCCACATTCAACGACCTTCAATGACCTATTATCCATGGAGACAGAGGCAACAACCATTAGGTAGAGGTGGATATTAGTCATTCTCCCCATATTTCAAATATTCCTACATTAACCATCCTACACTAGCCAGCATGTCATCCAAGATGTCCAGTGGTCAAAACGAAAAATTAGTATGAGCTTTGCCACGACGACATTTTAGCTATAAAATATTGCCCAAGTTAATTACATGGATCTTCATTTTTTGAATTGTCAGATGTCAGAATCATCATTTTACTTTTATTTGTTGCAATTTTTGTTATCATTGGTCTCTTGCCTCTTTCTCCCTCATCAACACAACCAATAACTGCACATCTACACTTTTATCCTCTATAGCAAAAGTCACAACAGGCACATCTAGATTCCCTTGTGAAATGAAAAAAGAAGCATTTGAGTCATTAATGTTAACAACTTTCCTATGCCTTTTTGGATAAACCATCCTAACAAATAACCTAGCCTTGGCATCTATGTAATCCTCCTCAATCCCATCCATATCTATTTCATCGCTTGTTAAATTGGTAATCCTGCTCTCTTATCAGCCTTACTCAAATACAAATGCCCATCTGTTTTCCTCCCAACACAACAAAAAATAAAAATAAAAACAAAGCAAATGGAAAAAAAGAACATACAGAGGACTCGTTAGAAATTTATGGCAACCTTCAATGACCTGCATCAGAGCTGCAGAACTTGTATTCCTCTAAACTCTAATCGACAGGGAGAAGAGAGCATCTAACATTAAAGGTGATGTGATTGATTGAAAATCTGCCTTTTCTTCTTGAGGCAAATGATGGATGTAGCATTGCTTTCAAATAACAGAGGAATACTTATTGAAGAAGCACAGATCATGCTTTTGCAAAATGAGTGAAAGAGCGAGAAAGAGAGGGAAAGGAGAGAAAGGGAAAAGAGACGGTATTTTTTTCCATATGGGTCCCACGCCATGTGGCATTGACATAATGCTAAGCTGGCACATCAACCCTTAAATGTCTACCACATCATTCATAGACCAGTCCATATAACCGGCCACTTCAACGTCGTTATCCACAACTAGATGGAATGTAAACGAAGGGTCATTTTAGAGTCATTTTTATGAGTTGAGTGGTATTTTTTATCCAAAAAAAATATTAGGGGAATTTTAGCCCTTCAGAGACAACTTCGAGGGCATTTTAGTACCTTTTTCATTTATTTATTTATAGAAAATATTATAAAAAATCAATAATTAGGACCCATTCATTGTTCCAATTATTCTTTTTCTTTCAATTTTAATTTTAATGTGAAAATTATATTCAAAATTAGTAATCATTTTATATTATATTTGATAAATACATGTACATTGATGCAAGACATGAAAGTATAATTGTAACACCCTAATACCCCTTAAGAGTATTCTGAGATGCTATACTTACTATAAATCATATCAATTTAATTAATACAAACATCACTTTAAAATTTCTCTATTGAGTTATTGCCTTAAAGTTACTAATAACACTTAAAAACTCTTTTGCAAGCGACTTCCTTAACTTGCTACTAACACTAAGATACTTAACAATGCATTTAGCATTAGGTTCAGACTCGAAATTAGTATTCCAAGCTTTCTACATATCCCAAAATCGGGAATCAGAGCCCCATAGTTCTAAACGTAGAACTTGTACTTCAAATTTAACTTGTAGTTCTTAATTATGTTACATGTACACTAACTATATACAATTATCGATTTTAACCACAATATGCATTAACAAGTTGATAATCTCTTAATTATGCTCATCTCTAATGCTATTTTAATTATATTTTAAACACTTTTGTAACTTGAACTCGGTATATGCATGGACAATTGGGAACACTAGATACTAAATAAGTATCGAATTACTGGACACCAAAGGGTGCCAATCATTAAATATCCAAAGGCATCAAGTTACCAGACACCAAAAGGTATTAATTCACTATCTTATATATGTCCACATTTATATCTAATTCAGGTCTTAAATGAAGGTTTCTCTCACTAAATTACTTCATTACACAATTTCTCATATATAAACTATACATTTCTCAATTTTACTTTATTATAATCACATATCAATAAACGCATTCATGAGCACTCAATACCATTCATTTAAAAACATGCAACTATACTCAATTATTCAAAATATAAATCATTCATGTATGCTTTAAAACTATAAACAACAATAATACATTTAAAATCGATACATACATTCATTAATCACTTAGCATATCATCATTAAAGTACATACTTCAATGTTAAACCATTTATTTCAGGCCTATTTTATCATGTATTGACCTTATACATATGTTAGTAAGGTTCTATGAATATTTAGGAATTATTTGGTTCAAGTTGAGTATGTGCCAACTCGTCACCAATGGTGTCGACTCATTACAGAAACCAATGGTGCCGACTCGTGACAGCTGTTCCTAGGTTAACTTGCACTGGATTTTGGACATAGTTTTCAGGCAAAATGGTCTTCTAGACATTTGTTTTCCTATATCTTTAGTTTTTATATCATTAAAAATAAGGCTATTTAGACTTTTATATAAAGAGATATACTTAAAATACCAGGAGATGCTCCAGATGATAGGGCAGCATACCTAGTCACAATTTAAATCGAAATTCGAGATACTTAAAGTCAAAATAAGGTTTTGGTCTCTCATATAAATTTTATATCTATGAATCTAGTTTTTTTCTCCAACTAGAATCATCCCATTTGGAGCTCTAGGGGTTGAGACATGATTAAATTACTAAACCTAGGTGATACGAATCCTATTACAGAAATTTCACCAAATATGATTTCAAGTACAATTCAACTTACACATGCAAATTGCCATCAATTAAACACTTAATTATCAATTACACATCCATAAGTATGCACATACCATCTCAACACATCAAATAGCCCTAAAATCAGTTGAGTGTGTTCCCATACCTTATTTGACCAATTTTTTCCTTTAAAATCCTTATTTTTACTTTCCTTTGTCCTTGTTGCCTCATATTTCTATAAACAAATTCATTTACACATTTTAATCAAATTTCAATCCCTAAAATTCAGATTATCTTATAGAGTATGAAAGAGATAAAGAAATGGATGAAAATCCTATGTAAACTTACCTTAATTGCTTAAACATTTAGCTTGATTTGCCCTCTATTCTTTCTAACCCTTAGAAGCAAATTTTAAAGATAGTAATTAGAAAGAATCGAGGTAAGAAAATTTGCATTTTTGGCCCTAGAGATGGCTGACCAAACCTCTCTCTCTTCCTCTCTTAATCCTTATCTTTACATCCTTCTATAAGGACCAATGTCCTTCTTTCATTAGTCCAATCTTTTTAGCTTATACTATTTACAATTTGACCCTAATTATTTTCTTAATTACTTAATTGCATGAAACTTTAACTATCATAACCTATAAGTCCATGATTTTTTCTTATATCCCACATGTATAACATACTTTTATTAAATTACAAAAGTACCCTCAGTTAATTTCATTAATACCGATTGTATCCCAATCAGTCACAAGCTCATATAACCATTATTATCTCCTTCTAAAACATCTCTCACCATATCAAATTCCTACTAAGGTCGTAATTGGGGAGTTACGATAATATCAAAATTTTAACTATAAAACTGTACTAAGTATTATTTATTAGGCTGATTATGATATGATAATTACATATAAAATTTATTAGAAAATTATAGATAAATAATTTTACAATTTCTAATTTATTACATGCCTTATCTTATTTTATGATAATTCTTTTACGATATTATTAAGTTTTTAAAGCTAGTTCTTTTTTTTTTTTAATTATCCTTAAACTACTAAAAATTTTACAAATTTTCTCTTCTGATATGATAAATATGTAACATTTTTAATATTGTAATGACAAATATATATGGACCTTTTCATTGATAATAGATATGAAAAAATGGTTTATATTTACTTTGAAAATATTAAAAATAGTTCATATTTTCTCCTTAATCATTGAACGAATAAAATTTTTTTCAATATTTTACTGATAAATTTGGCTCTTACCTTTTATATTAAGTATTATGTTGTTACTTTACCCAAGTAATTTTTAGGTGCATTATATATTATTTTATTTTTTAAATACATACATTGATTCATTGAAAGTATGTCTCCCTTAATGTTTAATTCTGGATCCACTCCCATTATACGGGTCGAATTTGCGGATTGAATAAAAATTTGACATTTCTAATAATTTCCCAATTTCATATATTTTGTGCACTACATTCATAGAATTTTGGAAAGATAAGCTTATCCACAACTGTTTTGGCTTGCTACTTGCAAGAAAATATTACGTTTGTAAATTGTACAAGACTATACAATGAATCTGGGTATTATATTCCAATACTAGTTAATTTTATTTACAATGTTCAAACTAAATAACATGCAATATTATTAATTATCTTCATAGCTATTTTAATCATGGTTAGTTTCAATAATACTAATAATAAATAAAAGAGAAAGGAAAGCATCAAAGCTTAAACAATAAACTCAAGCAACTCATTGTTTGGTCAATCACTAGAAAAGCACATAGCTAGGAACACTTTGCTGTTAATTAATTGAATATCAAATCATTTTTTTTTTTGGGAATGAAAAAGAAAGAAGAAGAGCTATTACATCAGCAGATTTCTAACAAAAGACAGAGGATTTAGTTGGAGGCTAACCCATCAATTTGAGTTATTTTGGGTGGATCTAAGACAGTTATAGACTAAAGCTCCTAATAAAGCTCCAGTTATTGGGCCAACTATATAAACCCATAATCCTTTGTATACATGCTTCACTATGGCTGGCCCAATACTCCTTGCTGGGTTCATCGAAGCTCCTGATATAGGCCTGCAACACATATTTTATTTCTTATTAATGCGTATACAACACAAATGGGATTATTGTCAAATTCCTCAATTAAAAAAGACTTAATTAAAGCAGATTTATGGATTTTTTTCATGTAGACCCAATAATAGCATATGATATAAAAATGAAAAAATATGTGACATTTTACTATTAATTTATGAACCGAATTTTAAAAATATATATATAGAAATTACCCGGCGACAAAGACATTCAATAGTATGGTCATGCCAACACAAATGCCGCCTAGCTGTTTATTCTGTGAAACAGAAAATATTTGTGATGAATTAGTATCTATCTAGTAATAAAATACAGTACAAAATATGACGAGACCAGATAGAGCGGATCATATTAACAATCTAAATATATAAGATGAAATTGTTGCAAGTAATTAAAAGGGTGGGATAAGGAGAAATTACGTCTCTATCATCGGAGGAAACGGCAGAAATGACGAACATGAGGAGAAAGGTGATGATAATTTCAGCAACAAAAGATTGGGAATTGGATCCAACGGGTACTGTTCCATAATATGCATTTGGAGTAACATCAAGCATCAATGCCAATGTCCCACTCGCCAGGATCGATCCCACTAACTGTGCTATTATGTACATTGGTACCTGCATCCATTTCTCTTCTTGCTCTTCACTAATATCTTAAATAACATATGTAATAGAGCATAACTATCAAATATAAAATATTCATTTTGATCTTAAAACTAAATATCTGATTAAGGACCCTATCTCATAGGATATGGTGCCGTACAAATGTGCATATACAGAAATACTATAAAAAGAAAGGAAAATGGAAACCTGATTGAAAGGAAATCTACGAAAAGCGGCGAGAGTGATGGTGACGGCAGGATTGAAATGAGCACCGGAAATATGACCAACGCTATAAATCATAACCATAACAATGAGACCCCATGTTACGCATACTCCTGGAAATGTCACTTCTCCATATATTTTGTTCACTGCCACCGATCCACATCCAGCGAATATCACAAAATATGTCCCAACTACCTCTGCTATCACCTGCATTCGTTCAATCATTCATTTCCTAATCCAAAATGAAAACAACCCACACCTAGCTAACAATCAAGCTCACCTTTTGTGTATTAACAACAAGCCAAGGTGATGTTAAAAAGTTGGCAGATTTTGGTTTAGCAGCACTGCCTTCCTCCATCTTCGTTATCTCCTCTTCGATTATATCTGGGTTTGATGCCATTTGAAACCAAAGCAAGTGTTTCTTTCTTTGGGTTTTGATGATAAGGGTTTCGAGTTTGTATTCGATAATGATGGATTTTAGGGTAATGGATATATAGTTGAGTTAATTTAGGAGTTTTTGAAGAGTGGGAAGTTGCATTGTATCACGGGATTTATAGGATTGTAGAAATGTGAAATTGAGTCAACCGACTCTATATGGTATAACATGCTGACTTTTCATCATTTTAAATTAATTATTATGAATATTTTTTACGCTAATATTATCCTTTTCCAATTAAAACTTGAGGTCAAATATAACTATTTCAGAAAAAGAAAATTCTACGTCATCATTGCAATTTAGAATATAAACATGCATTTTTTTCCTATTTAGCTGTAATCCGTAGTAATTTAAAAGATTGAAAGTATGATAATTTTATTAATTGAGTAGATCGTTCTAATTCCATTTTTAAAAATGTAATTATGTACCTATAAAGTATATATAAATACATGATTTTATTTGATATTAAAGCATATATAAATACATGATTTTATTAGATATTAAAGCATATAATTAGGATATGACTTGATATGCGAGGATTTGATTAAAAGTAAAAAGCTTTGATATTAATTACTTATTGCCATTGTTATTAGATATTATATTTTTTCTCTTTTGAAAAATAACTAAATAAATAAAGTACATAAATACATGCATTGAATCGTTATAAATTGTATCCTTAATTTCAAAATTTTTAATAATGATTTTTTAAAAAATATTTTTAAATTTTGTTTGAAAAGTATAAGCCGTGTTTGAAAAGTACAAGCAATTAAAATTTAAGCTATTTGTTTGTTAAGGACACATGCTTCAATCAAATTGGGTGCATGTGAGTTTGGAACAATCCATGCTTGGACTGCTGTAAAATGGATGTTTAATTAGGAAAATTCAAAGGTATTTGTTTATGCATACGCAGAGATAATTTAATTTGACCATGCAATAAGTTGCATACTATGATTTACTAAATCAAGATCATGCATGTGTACATAATATTTCATCTGCTAGCCTAATTTGGACAAATAATTATCCAATAAGTTGATGAAAAAACTAAAATGACTACAACTATCATGATGACTAAAATATATTAAAACAAGTAAACTGGAAAGACCAAAAAATTAAGTTAAGAAAGATAAGATTAACTCTTATAATTAAAGGATATTAAGGTACTTGTTCATCTCCTAATATGTAATTTTAATTGCAACATTTTGATTAGTAGTGATTAATGAGGTGATAATCGGGTTTTAGTTAAGGTCTAATGCTCTTATTAAGTTCCCACACTTCAGGGAATGAACTTTTCCCTAACAATAAAAAAAATAGACTTAATATGTAAAAATGCCTTTAATATTTACAAAAAAAAAGAAAAAAGTAATTTTGCCCTTAATATTTAGTTACGTGCAATGTTATCTCTAAAATTATCAAAATGATGCTATTTTGCTCTTAAAGTAACGGGACCATTAGTTTGACCGTATTCTTTTTTTTAACCGCTAATATGAGCACATTGTATCATTTTAATTGAATGACGTCAAACAATCGATACTGTTATTTTAGGAGCAAAATTGCATTATTTTGATAAGTTTAGGGACAGTATTGCGTGTAATTAAATATTATAGGTAAAATTGCTCTTTTTTGTAAACATTAATGACATTTTTGCACATTTGGCCAAAAAGCTACTCACTAAACAGAATATTTCTGAAGCAAACCATGCGCAAATATAAATAAACGAAGATAAAAGAGTTGAAAAAGATCAAACTATAGTGGAAAGCTAGCCCCTTCAAATTCTGAATAAACTCTTTTGGATAAAAATGAAAATGCCTAATGATCTTGGAGGGATGCTTGTCCTAGAATATGTGGGGAAGATTCCTCAAAAATAGACAAAAAAAGATGGAGGGAAGCGAGTTGGATAGATGGGAACCAGTGCTGCTTGTCATAAGGCTCACCATAGCTTGTGATGAAACTCCAGAATAAGCAGCAACTTAGTCTTTTGGTCACAGTCTGGGTGTGAGTGCTTATTACAGTTTGTGATCGGAAGTGGTAACGGCACTCCAAAAACACAGACAAACTCTTTTATTATGATCTAGCTCTGTCTTGTTAATTACAACTTAGCTGTCTTTTGTTACAGCCAGACTATTGTTTATTTAGATAGTTAATTATTGTATGGTTTTGTTTGCTAATGACTTGATGAATTTAGACTAGCTGACTTAATTAGCAAGTATACTCTGTATCTGTATATATATTTATGGTTTTAGATCATATACTGTCTGAATATATAGTTTTCCTTTCTAGGTAATAATGCAAGTACAATTTCATCTTCATATTCTCTATCAAAACTTAATATATATTAGTGGACATACAAAACTCTGATGGAAGATTCTAAATTTCTACAATCTAAAGCAAATATGACGTATTTGAATGCTTCTTATTCACTTCCCACCCAAAATGACGATGACCATGATTAATTAATATAAATCAATGACTGACATATATATATATATATATATATATATATATATATATATATATATATATATATATATATATATATATATATATATATATATATATATATATATATATATATATATATATATATATATATATATATATATATATATATATTGATAACAGTTTGGTTACCGGACTGTCTTTTGAATTGAACTTGAATGTAAATGTCTTTTACACTAGCAGGATTTTTGATGAGAGAAAATTTCGATAGTCAAATCAGTATAAAATTTTAAAAAATGTTTATGAGAGTAAAATTAGCTAAGAGGGATACCTACCTTATTTATATGGGTGCGAATCCTATTTTAGTTAAAATCCAATTTTCTAGGGAGATATGTGATCTGATCAGAAAACTGAAATGAGATTTCAGAATAGGAGTTTCGCTTATTTTAGGTAACTAGAAGTCCTTGTGTAGGTATAACTCCGAAAATAATTTTGCCTAGATATCAATTCATATCCGGGATAAACCAAATAACCACATGACCGAACTATCCAAATGAGCCATGTTAGCCAGCTCGATTATCACATATAATTCAGTGAGTATTATAAATTTTATTGTCAAAAATAGCAATCAATTGTTTCAAACAGCTAATTCAAGTTTTTAATACAGTAGTCTCTTCATTTTTTTTATTTATCATTTTTTTATTTTTATTAAAATTAAAAAATAATAAATAAACTTAAATTTAGTATTAAATTACATAATTAAAATTAAATTATCAAATTTAATTGATTTTAATTTTATTAAAAAAATAAATTAAATTATATTAAAAATTTAAAAATGAAAAATAAATAAAATTTAAATTATACTAAAAATGACACATAAAAAAATTTATGCCAAAAGTGGTGTGGTTTTTTTTTTTTTGAAGAAAAAAAATAAAATGGATATAAATAAATGAAGCACGTGAAAAATGGGATGACATAACCGGTTGAAGGATGGTCAAAGGCCGACTGCACCGGAAGTATCGAAAAATTCAAAACTGAATGGAGATAAAACCACCAAAACTTGAAGCCCTTAGAAATAATATTTAGTTTTTACTAATTTTTTTTTCTTTTTGAATTACTCATTTTTACTATTCCATCCGTTTCACCAAATTATCATTTTTACACAAATTTATTTCTCTAATTTTTCTAAAAAAAATTATATTAAATAGACTAAAATATTATAAAATATTTCGCTAATAATATATATTATAAAATATTCTTTTTTAATTTAAAATATTATAGTAAAGTGTGTAAAAAATGAAATATTAATTAAATTATTAAATATTTTTTAGGCATTATATGAAAGTAAAATAAAATATACATATTAAATATTATCTTTGACAATTTAATGTAACAAGATGGACTAACATTTAACAAAAAAAACTTTTAAGCTGAAGTTTAGCTTCCAATTATCATCTTATAACTAGAAGTCCCAATTTGAAGGAAAAACCTAAAAGATATCCATTTCAACCTTATAAAAAAAAATTACAAAAATACATATGTAGTTAGTAAACATTTTTAACTATATACTTTAATTTTATAAATGGTGTTTTACATAATTGAAATTGATAAAACTAATCTATTATTCACTTGATTTTGCACACACTATCCTATGTTGACAAAAATATACTTATTATCTCCAATTTTTTTTAGCATATGCAATTTTTTTTTGGTTAAATTCACGTTAGTTTTACAAATGTTATATATTACCCCCTAAGTGTAACAAAGAAAATAGACGTATAGAAAAAAAAATTTGTCATTATCAAGAGTAATTTGGGTACACTGCCAATCGAATAATATATTATTTTTGTCAATTTTCGTCATCTTTTTAGTAAAGTTGAAATAAATACAAATTTTTGCCAAACTGATGGAGTATTTTTATAAATTATAAAAAAATAAAATTGCTCTCAATTTTCAAGTCTGAATGGAAATTTCCAAATTCTGAATTACAGTTAAGAGACGTAGATTATTGAACAAGGTCCAATTTTAACAACGTTGGAATATATGTAAAAGTCACTCAAGGACCGGTCTGATTTGACCATCGGTGTATATGTAAAGGTCATTTATGATGACTGAAGACAGTTTAGCTTTCGGTCCGACTTCAACAAAGTCATTTCCGATTTTAACAACACTGGTATGTATGTAAAAGTCATTAATGGGTTAGGCAAATTACTAGAAGGGTTCTTATGTATGCCGAACTTAGTTAACCAGGGTCTGTAAAGATCAGTTCATGAAATTAGAAATTAATAATCATGGGGTCTCCAAAACTGAGCAGAGTCCTCAATTAATAATGAAAATGAACTGTTTGAGCTGAAATTGAGCCTAACCAATTGCCTCAGGCAAGTTGAAAATTATTTGAAGCAAAGATGAATTTATCATGCAGCAGATTGATGGTGACTGCATGCCCATCTATCTTAAAATGAAGGCCACCTTTGAGGCTATGACCTCTTCAACCCTTAATATTTTCAGTGTCATTTTCAAGACAAGAAACTGCTAGAACAGTTGTATCCAACAATTTAATTCTTTGCCTCACCATCCCTATGCTTCTGTTTCATGTTCAATTCGGAGGTTTAATCATTGAACGGACAAAATGTCTCCAACTCAT
The DNA here is from genome assembly GCA_037975025.1 of Excoecaria agallocha. Taxonomy (NCBI): domain Eukaryota; kingdom Viridiplantae; phylum Streptophyta; class Magnoliopsida; order Malpighiales; family Euphorbiaceae; genus Excoecaria; species Excoecaria agallocha. The sequence continues at coordinate 25,666,164 of CM075816.1, forward strand.
TTCTTCATTTGTAAATCAACTTCTCTTCAGCAAAAGACAGGTACAAATCAAGAGAGAATTCAGATAAAGAACTAAACTTTATATAATATTTGTTGCCACATATTCTTCACAAGCCATTTGTTTTTCTTTTCTTATTTTATGGACCACAAAGCTATAATTTCATTCAACATCATACAACTTTCAAGTTATTGACACTCACCAGTCACCTGATACCAACGCTAGGGCCTGGACTGGCATTCTTCTTCACTATACCTTTTTTTTCTTACAAAGGGAAAACCTTATCTCAGAAACCCCAAATGAGAAATAAAAATATTACAGGGAAACAATTTGATACCCTAAAACAATCATTTTAAGGAAACTTCAGAAGTACAAGATCACTTGGTGCACCTACCAAAGCCCTTTGCTGCAGATGCCTCAAACTCTGTTCCATGCTTACCTGTACCATTTCGGCCAGCATTTTCTTTGCTTTACTAGATTGATCATCTCCATCTATCTGAGAGATAATGTTGCACACAATATTCTCTACAGTGTCCGGTTGAAGCTCGGATCTTGGATATGGAGTCTCCCTCAATAACTGCAAAAGGGTTTGTGCTTTTATTTGAGACTTAGGCGTTCCTTGTACAGTTAGCTCAAGAAGTCCAGGAATCACACCTTCTCTCAAAATTGGTTCTCTATATTTACATCGATCGCTCTGACACATGGTCAATAAAGCCCCAACTGCATGCTCTCGGCTTTGGAGAGACCCATTTTCTACGATTTCAACTACAGCAAGAATTCCACATTCTTCAGATGTCAATGCTGTTCTACCCTCTTCAAAACCCACTAAGGATTCTATCAGAGCACAACATTTTTCAGCTATTTTTGAAGATTTTTTACAGGTCTTCAGCAAACTAACTAGAGAAGGGATCGGATTATTTCCAAGGACAATACTGATATTATCTGCATATGTTGAAAGATTAGAAAGGGCCATTACAGCATCAGACTTGGCTTGTGAACTTCCACCCTTAAGAATTTCCACGAGTAGAGGAATGGCACCAGAAGCACTTAAAATCGGTTTGTTGGAAGCAGACGCAGATAGAGTAAGCAATGCCGCTGTTGCATACTCTTGCAAGTTTAAGTTATCTGACCGAAGAAACTTAATAATTGGTTCCAAAGCTCCAGCTTCAACGATGCTTTTTTTATTCCTGCAATATAAGAAACGATTAGACGAATATGGCAAAGTGCAACCATAGAACACAAACATTGCAGCAAGTAGATGATCCCTTGGCAAAACAGCATTAACCTTAAGCATCCGTTAAAAACACTTTCTTTCTTGGTTTCAGGGGCTCTGGCTGGAGTTGAACGTAACATCATAATTCTAAGACGCCTCAAGTCTGACTAAGTTAAATTTCGTTAATAGAAGTTAAGACATCTTAGAAAATTAAAGCTCTACATGTTTATATATTCACAAATATCAAATAAATAATTGAATTAAGGGGATAAAAATCTATGCAAATATTGGAGGCAGGGGAAAATGATTTAAGTGATATGACAGTCCAATTATTGCTTTTGTACTCCCAAATCACTGCAGCCCTTTTCTTTGTTATCCTTTCTATGCTCTAACACAAATTCTTAGCTCCAGACTTACGCAAGGGAAGAAAGGGGGAAAGAAAAAAGCTTCATGATTAAGAATTTCACCACTTTTAATCAATCAAGAGTCAAATGGATTCTATATTGCTAAGGATATAACCATCACCCAACCGATTCCGTTAAAAAGAAGAGATAAAGTTAAATTAAAAAGAAACAGTAACATGTGAAGCAAAGAACAATCTCTGCTCTCCAATAAAATAAATTTCAACCATAAAAGCATCCAATTCTTTCTTTTTAAAGAGTAAGCTAAAATTCGAAAAGCACCGACAGATTTAAATAACTATCCTACAAATAATACAGAGTATGTAATATTCTATTTCTGGATCCAGATATTTTTGGACATAGAAAAGATCCATATATTATTGAAAAATCATAGTTAACGGCTATACCGCCCTTTGTTTAGAAAACCCGGTAGTAGAATAAGGAAAAGAAATATATCAACATGAAACTTCGAATTCTTTCCTAGAAAATCGAATTCCCAATAAAGCTTGCTTTATTGGTTAAGCGGCATGAGAAATTGAAACCCACCAATCAGAATCAAAAGATATGAGTTGAAAGATAGAAAGGAAGCAAATAACCGATTCCTATGGTATAATAGCAATATTTTAAGACTAAAATCGCGGCATCCGAGGAAAATGATATCTTAAAGGAAACAACATACACAGAAAAGGTGGGAAAGTAAAATAGTTGATTTGCATCATAAGCAAATAAATAATTATCCAAAAAATATATATATATATAAAAAAAATCAATTCAACATCCAAACAAGAGCTACGATTCTCCAGTCAGTTTACAGTTTTAAATTCACTTTAAATATTAAATTGATAACCACACAAAATTAATTTAACTAAAAAACTTACTTCTCGTCTTGGACGGCGAGATTGAGGAGAGCAAGAAGAGCGGACTCGTGCAACTCAGGTGAGTCAAAAACTCGAAGCATAGCAACAAGAGGATCGACAGCTCGAGCAAGCTGGCGGCGACACCTCTGAGAAGTCTTAGTGAGTCGCCGGATTTCCTTAGCAGCTTCAATTTTGGAATCAAGATCGTCGACCTGGATTAGATGGAGTGCACGTTGCACGGCGGAGCTCGCCGCTCGTGGCGTCCCGCAGTCAGGCGAAGACGTGCCCTGATTTTCTGTGTACGACTCCATTCCAATTGAAAAAACAAAAAAACAAAGAGAGAGAACAAAGTACTATTGTAGATGTACGTGGGAAGAAAGAAAATATCTGGCAAGAATTTAAGAGAGAGAGGGAAGAACAGGAAGAAGGAGAAGGAGAAGGAGAAGAAGAGAGAGAAACATATGGTGGTGGGGGTGGCGTTAAGCAACAGTTAAAAAAAAATTGTTGTGTTATAAAGCGAGAAAAAGGTGTTTATTTTATTTTAATTTTTTTAAAGATTATTCAAAGCTTTTTTTTTTATGTATATAATAAAGATTATTCAAAGCTCAGTAAATAGTACAGTGAGTACTTTATTTGCTTTTATTATTTACTATTTATTTATTATAATTCTTAATATTTTATAAGGCAGAGGGGTAGGGATGATCACGGGGAGAAAATTCCCCGGTCCCAGCGGGGACCCGCCCCGAACGGGACGGGGAATCCCTGAATTTTTCCTCCGCGGGGGCGGGACGGGGGAAAAAAAATCTCCGTTATAAAATCGGGGACGGGGACGGGGAATGAGGTATCCGCCCCGTGGGGATCCTCGTCCCGCAAATTTTTTTTTTTTAATTTTAAAATATAATATTTTATAAATAATTATAATTAAAATTAAAATATTACTTAATTTTAAATTTATGAATGATTAAAATTTATATTATGATTAATTTTAAATTTTTTATTTATTAAATGTTATATTTTAATTTTAATTATTTATAAAATATTATATTTTAAAATTAAAAAAATAAAAAATTCGGGGATGGGGATCCCCACGGGACGGGGGACGGGGGGGATTTTCCCCCGTTCTAGATTCGGGGGCGGGGACGGGGAATCCCCGATCCCGCGTGGGGCAGGGAGTGGGGATGCAATCTCCGGCCCCGCCCCACCCCGTGAGCATCCCTATAGAGGGGTTGTTGGCGGTGGTGTAGTTGGTCTTGGTTAGTTGATTTTTTGTTGGTTTGGTAAAATCTTCTTTGAGGTATTTTTTATTTATTTATTTGGTAGAATTTTTTTTTTCTTATTTTTCACGTTTTTTTCTGGTTTGTAGTAAAATTTTGATTGTGCAAGAAAGGTTTTTCTTTTTTTTTTTTTTTTAGAATTACTAAACTATCATAAGTTTAACGAACATGCATTTACACTGGACGATTAGTGGCACGTGCGCAGTCAGATAATTGAAATTTATGTAGTACGTTCCTCATTTAATAAATCCTTATTTTTTTAAATCTACATAAATTTGGCTTAGCAGTTTTCAATTAAAAATTTGTTAATGTATTTATTAAATTTTGCTCCAATTGAATTCATATCATAAAAATGTGATTTAAATTCAATTAGATCCTTTCAATTTATAAAAATAATAACGTTATACAATGTGATTTTTTTATATAGTCTCGTGTGACCTAGACTATTTATGGCTCATTTATATAATTTGTAATATAACTTTCTTTTTTTATATATAATATGAATATAATAATAATAATTATTATTATTTTTATAGATTATAAATACCTAATATTTTATTTTAAAAAATTAGAAAGATAAAAAATAATATCTTAAAATTTGAAATCCAATACATTTACAATTTTGTTTTCTATGATCCGTTTATTGATGATATATTTTGATCATTATATAATCTGGTTCCTTTACAACCCTTAAAAATTTTAATTCATTTATAATTGATCGATTTATAATCGAATTTATCAAATCTGATCTGTTTACAATTCAATTACCAACTCAAATTCACTTCACCCACTATTTTTATTGTGATAATTATGAAGTGTATGGATTACTGTCAAACTCATATGTTTTCATGTTTTAGTAGAATTTTACTACTTCTATATTATATCTATAAATAACTTATTGTGGTTATTCAGTATACACAATCAATAAGAGAAAATTATCTATTCTACTATATTTGTTTTTTCTTTAATTAGTTTACAACAATTTCCACCTATATTTGATACTTTCTTATTAAAGAAAAATCGATATTATTTTTTTTTCTTACGAAATTATTATTTTTATTATATTTCCTATGATAATACAATTTCACATATTGTATTAATATAATTTAGTTAAATTACAATCAGAATTTTATCAATATATATATATAAGAATTAGTTATTAGCATAAGATGATTTTTTTAATTAAATAGTTACTTAACGGATGCTTACTGCATATACAATTACTTAAACTCGAAGTTTCAGAATAGACACATAATAAAAAGGAAGGAGTTGAAATATAATATATTTGGGGAAAAAAAGTTTGGGAGGAGTATATGGGAAGAACTGCAAATTTTAAAAAAAATGGAAAGACTTTTAATAGAATTTGTGGGAATTCAAAAAGTTTGGAGGGCTTTTAATAGAATTTTAAATTTTAATAAAAATCTATTAAATATATAATTGATAAAATTGCAAATAGTAAACTACTTTTTAAGAATTGGAGTGTGCGATATTCAACTGCGATAATATCACAGTACGCAATATTAAAATTAATAAAAAAATTTTCAAAATCAATAAAAAAAACCGGCTTATTTTAGTTTTGATTTTCGCCCTCTCATTATACATATATTATCATCTTAGGTAGCGTTTGTTAAATCGATCCAGATAAAAAGTTTTCAGATAAAACTGTAATACTTTCCGAACCAAGATATGAAATAATCAAGATAACACTGGAAAACATTCAAAAAAAATTTTTCCAATCGTTTGTTAAATTTTTTGGAATGAATTAAAAATAAAATTTTTTCAATTTTTTAGTTATTTTTTATCTTGATATTTCAAGATATGCATATCTTGACCCAAGGTCAAGATATGCATATCTTGAAATATCAAGATATAGGTAATTAAAAAAAATTTATGGGTCTCATTTTTTTTAACAAACGCTTGAAAATGTCGAAAAAATTGAAATGATTTTATTATATTTTCATTCCAACCTTTCCAATGGTTGGATATTCTTAACTTCAATTTTTGAAAATTTGTAATACAAATTTGACAAAATGTAGATATTAACTTTATCATTATTATCGCCTTTCAAAAAAAAACCTTTATCATTATTAAAGCATTAAAAAATAGATATTTAACCGAATCATATGTATTAATTTTTTATGGTGTGTTTATTTGGTAGTATAGTTTGATTTATTAATATATTGTTTTATAGAGAATAATGTTTGGGAGCATGATTGTTTTCATTGTATTGTAATTTGTAATTTTGATTCATAATTCTTAAATCATGAATTTATCTAATTTTGAAAATCACTAATTTGATAATTCTTCATAATTTTTTAAATTTATTTTTACTATTCTAAACTTATAATTTTTACTTTTTACTATAATTAATTTTTATAACTATCCATCTATCTAATATTAAATAAATATTTATTTTATTATTTTAAAAATATTAATATTATTTTTGATAAACAAAATAAAAAATTATCTTAAAATAGTAATAATTATAAAAATATTTATATTTTTTAAAATTAGAGGATAATTACGTCATTTTATAATAAAATTATATAATACTATATAATTGAATTAAATAAAAAAATATTATAAAATTATATAATATTATTCAATTTTTTTAAATATTTTATTTTTAAAATTATACAGTATCGTACTACACCGAATATTAATGAATTACATATCATCACCATCCAAACGGGTCCTTACCGTGAGAATGGTATTTATCTTTGACTGTAGCAGTTTTTGATAGACATCCATGCACTGACAGTCAGGTGGTGAGACGTTGCCCTTCCGAGGAATTAATTACACATGTGGCCATAAAATCTTATTGCTTTTCAGTTTGCTCCCTGTAATTTCAAATTGCCGAAACTCTAATTTTCAATTCTTGTTTGTTTGTAATGTTTCACATAATTATACAGAAAATGATGTAGAAAGTGTAATATAAATATAACAATGTTGTTCCATAAAAATTGCTCCATAAACTAACCTGAATATATAATAATTATTTGTAGTAATTCGATTGGCATAAAACTATTTGACATATTTATTCACTTGCTATTCAAATAATTAAAAATTTAGCTAATTTTTAATCGAACATTGAATCCCATTCTCTCCGCACACAAAAATATATTATAAAAAATTTTGAAGACAAAGGGGGTCCTTAATGAAGAATAAATAAATAAATATATATTGTTAAAAGGGACAAAATTATGCAACTAATAGAGATTAGAAGAGAATGTAATTTATAATAGAAAATGCTTTGCCAAGATTGCTCTAATTTCAATAAATAATATAAACATTAACATGTTATTTTTAATCACCCTAAGATAAAACAAAATTATAATAATATATATAGGAAAGGGACAATTCCTTGTTAATATATATTTCCACAATATATATTTTATCTTTTTCAGATATTTGTATGTTTAATATATTTTTGTCAATAAATAATTCGGGATTTGTGTCTTGTACTTTCACTTGTTTTTCATTATTTTATAATATAACGTATTGTAATGTATTGTATTTTATTACTATATGGTTTTGTGAAAATAATGTTTGGATAAATTGTATTATTTACTGTTATTTTATTTGGTTTGACGGTATTGTATTGAATAATTATTGATAAAATTACTAAAATGCTGATAACTGCTGTAAATATTGAATTTTTAACCATTACCCGTAAAACAATAAACCAACTATTTTTTCACAACATAACACTAATTTTGTCTTAAATGCCCCGATATTAATTTTTGTAAATTATGAATTTGTTAGGCCAAAAACAGTTTTTTTTTCCAAGTTTAAAGTAAGTACATAATCAGAAAAAAAAAAAGAAATAGAAAAAGAAAAAAAAAAGTTGCTGTCGGTGGACTGCCGATTTGGGATCACTTTTATCACAGTTTGTTTTTATTTTTTCTTAAAATATGTTTTAATGAAGACATGGTCTTAGCATGAATAGAAAACCTAATTGCCCAACTTCTCATTCATAAACCTAATGCGGTTGCTTTTGCCAATTTCTTTGTGATAGTAATCCAATTAATTAAAAAATGCTTTACCTTAAATTCATTTTTCATTTTTATCATATTTTTTCAGCACACAAAAAATATTTTTGGCACACGTTAATTTAAATTAGTTAGAATATAATAAACATTTTTTTCATCTATATATATATATATTATGCTTTTTTTTTTGAATTTCTAGAATACTTTACCAAGCCTCTTTACATGGTGAAGCATCCTTGAGGTAGGCAGGCATTAAAACAAGGGCAATGAGTCAGTAGTATTGGAAATGGCAGACCTAATTAGGTAGGAGGTTATTAACCAAACCGCTATAATAAAATAATTTATAATATAAAAATTATTAAAATTTTAATTTATTTTAATTAAAATAAAAATAATTTAAAAATTAATTTTATATGTTATCGGTGTGATAGTTAAGCATATCACATATAATTGTATCGTTATTTTGGAACCGATCAACTTTACAAGTATACTCTAATTATTTATGAAGAAATTTGGGATACGTCCATAACTCACGAGATGATAAATTGATTCCGATATAATAGAGATAATATCGGAACAGGAATTAATTTATATGTAATTAATTCTATATTGATTTTTCCCTTAATTAGGGAATCTACCATTTATGTGTGTATTAATATAGGCAGTTACATATTAATTTCGTAACTGTCATATTTGTTATTTTTTTATTAATATTGTAACTGCCAATTTAATTCATCATTATTAAGGAAATTTAGTATTCCTTAATTAGAGCCCTATATAAGGGCTTAGTTTCTTCATTTGAAAGAAAAGAGAAAAATTAGAGATACCGAAACTCTATCGATTTGTCTCATCGCATATTCTCTCTTTATCTAAGGGGCTTTTAGTTCGTGGATCTATGTTTTCATCTCGTAGTTCGTGACACATGGGTGATAGGTTTTGCCGGTAATGTGAAACAATCGATTTCTGCTTTCGATTCAATGATTTGCACTTCGAGAGTTATTTATGTCTACTTCTCGTAATATATCATGATATATATTTATATCATTGGTATCAAAGCCCATATTTTTACGTTTCGGCATATCTATAATATAGATCTAATTTTGCGTAAAAATTCAGATATGTTTATAGGCTGAATTGATATGCATATTATATATGTTTTATATGTAATTTTTTTTTTAATTCTGGTTTGAAATTTATTTTTTTGTGATTTTTGGACGTCGAAATTAAATAATTATTTTAAAAAATTCGTAATTAAAATTTCGAATGAAAATTTTTTATTTTTGACCACACCATTAGATTCAAGGACCTCGAAAATCCCACCATAGAAAAAATCCGGCAGCCTGAAATCATTGAGAAGGCTGCGCATAGCTTATACGCGCCACCAGTATGCTAAACGCGTCTCCAGCACGCGCCTAGCCATGCATGCTGAGTGAAACGTCACTCAGCCACGTGGCCAATGGGGGAAGTGACACGTGACATTATGGTGAAGTGTCACGTGTCAGCTGACGTATCAATGAGGAATCCATATGATGCCATGTGGCACCACGTAGACCAACCACATGATGACATATGGCACCATGAGGCAGCCTGTGGGGTTGACACATGGTAAGGAGGGTCTTGTCACGTGGCAACCTATGGTGTAGCAACGTGAAATGCATGTCTAGACACATGGCTTGATAAGTCATGCCACGTGTCAACACGTGGGCCAGTGACTGGATGACACATGGCAGACTACGGTCATGCCACGTGTCTGTTTTGTCTATTAGATGGGTGCCACGTGGTATCCACGTGAATAAATGTATGGCCGCCGTATGGCCCAGTAAGGTTACACCACGTGGCAGAATGCCTCAACTGGAGCCTGGTTCGTCTGTCGCACGTGTGGCGCGTGAGACCCACCCTCGTCGGCACATGTTGGCGCATGCGGCTTCCTCCGACTGCCAAATTAGCTCAAATTTTTTTAATCTGAATTTCTCAATTTTTCTAATTTTTTTAAAAATTTTTTGAGGACCATAAAATATTTTTTGAATTTTATTCCTATAAATATTATTTTAAAATTGATAAAAATTGAGAAAATTATTATTATTATTATTATTATTATTATTCCTTCTTAAATTTTCAAATTTGTTTGAAAATTATATTATGTGGATATTTCATTGTTTGTTGATTGAAATGAGTTTCAATTTTATGTATGTTTGTACATGAGTGTACTGACCATTTATATTCTGTTATGAGTAACAATTTGTCTTTATCTTTTGGATTGAAATAAGTTTCAATTATACATGTTTGTGCATGAGTGTACTTACTCTTTAATTTTCTGTTATGTGTAACAGAAATGGTGAAGATAAGGACTTCTAGATATCCACCAATTCCTCAAGGAGTTGTAGAAACCAAAGCAAAAGTGAAAACGATTTGCAAAATAAGGATGAATAAGAAGGTTCGAGCTGATGACATTGATTGCATCTGTAACACCCTTATTCCTCCTGACACTGTACCGAAGACTGAAAAAATTTTTATTTTTCAACTTAACTTCTAAACTTAAAAACCTTATCGACAATTACTTAATTGAAATTACCCTTCGCCTCTGACCTATAAATGTCCAAAATATTATGCATTTAATAAAAATTTTGCAATATAACGGCTGTACATAGTACTAGCTCCCTGAAAAACAAACAACTCACACAGCCTCTTAGAGGCACAATAATCAATAATAACAACGGTATTCATTCATTCCATCCATTCCATTCACAATCCAAACTCAGCTTATTAAATTAACTTCCGATACATTACATGATCAAAAGTAAAATTTGCACTTATATATACATGCCAAAATTAATACGACAAGAGCATTCTAAAAGAAATCCTGCAATGTGAACTCTTGCTCGTGCTCCTGTTTACCTGCGCGCAGTAAAACTACACGCTGAGCACTCAATATGCTCAGTGGTGACAAATAATTGATATATTTCCAAACATTTTCATGATTATTCTTAAATATTAACATGTAAAAATAAACATAATTATAAAATCAGTTATTACATTCAAAACAAAAACTTAACATTTTCTATAAGATTATTCTATTTAGTCACATAATTACAATTTTGCCATTATAAGCTCAATTACTATCTTTAAACTGTTAAATGAAGCAATTTACGTTTCTTTACACTTAATTTGTCATTTATAAGAGAAATTACATTTTAGTCATTACTGTCCATAAAATTCACTTTTTAAGTAATTTAACTATTATCTGACTATTTTATCCTTAATTAGTCAATTCTCACTTACTTAACTAATCTTTTTACACTTTTTAAAAAAATTACCATTTTACCCCTAATCTTTCTTTTTCTTTCATTATGGTCCTTTTTCACTTTCTTTTCTTACTTTTCATTTCTTTCTCAATTTATTACCATTATGCCCCTAGTACAGATCCGACAGAAAATCTCAGACCTGATACACGGAACATGGACCCCACGGGCCCCACTAAAAAGAGAAATGATTCCCAAGGAATCATTCTCAGAACACTGCACTTTTTACTTTTCACTTTAACACTTAAACTATGGAGATCAATGATCCTACCTATAGCAAAGCAAGTCGTCATGACCTGCACCGCGGTAAAGGGTGTTCCTATGACTAGCCAACTATATCCAAAACTAGTTTTTACTGTAATATTAACTCTAAGGGCATAGTAATAATTACGTTATTAATTCTTTTCAAGTCCAAAAAATTCAATAATTGACTTTTTATTTCTTTTCATTGACCTTAATTTAATTTCATATAAATTCACCATTTTTATCATTTTTATGCAATTATTAACCAATAATTCAATTGTTTTCAATATACACATTAACCTTAAATTCTAAATAAAATCACAATAATTTCAATAAATGCCAATAAAATTTATTTATGCATTATTTATTATCATTTTTCATTAAAATAATCAATTAATTTACTATGAATCACAACTTTTACTATAAACATACACTATAAATAATCTTAAAAATTCTCAAATTAATTCTAAATATTCTCTACAACTTCAAGAACATTAATTATCATGTCTACTATGATTTTAAGCTAACATATATTAATTATTTGCATTTTTCTCACTAGTTTCCCTTAATAACAATTTCGGCCACCATTCTTTTTTCACCTTAAAAATTTTCTTTTTTTCATTTTCATCTTCTATTCATCAATTCTCTAACTTAATTACAATTACCCTAATATATTTACATCAATTAACAACTTTAGACATTTTTACCCTAATTACATAATTAGGAAAAATTCACAAACTTAGAAAATGTAAAGATTAATTAGTCACTTACAAATTTATCTTGAATTAGGGAGTCTAAGGTTCCTTTCCCTTGCCTTTGTTCTTGGAAAAACTCCCCTCCACTTGCTCACCTACATAGGGCATCCCATTTAAGCTTATATTTCTTCATTTTCTTGTTCTCAAATGCAAAAACCAACTTCATAATCATAATCTACACCCAAAAATCTTTGAAAAAACACTAAAAAATTAATTTAAAACATTAAAATTCTCAAGCTCCAACTTACCCCTCTTTCTTTCTTTCCTTGATTTCTTCACTTCTTTCCTTGATTTCTTCACTTCCTTTGCCCAAATCAATCAAGTGAAGCTATTTTAGTGTATTATAGGGATGGAACTACAATTCCTAAGTTGGAATTTAAGAGAGATATTGAGTGGTTATGAAGCAAGAGAGAGAGAGAAGATGGAAGGAAATTCGGCCAAGGAGAGAAAGGAAGAAGAAGAGCTGAGTTCTGGAGTTTTCTCCAGATTTTTGGCCTTTAAATATCTCTCCAATGGGCCCAAAATTGGGCCAAAATGTTGGGCTTTACCCAATTAACTAAAAAGGCCCAATTTAGGCCCATAAAGGCCCAATCAAATTTATCTCTCTTACAGCCATAAAATTACTCCAAAAATAATTTCATCACTTTTATCACATCAAAAATAGCTAGCAAGCAAATTTTTGGCTCAATCGGAGTTTATTATCGGTCCGATTCAAATTTATCGGTCCGATTCGACAACTGTCGGTGTCACCGAAAAATTCAATTCTCATCACTAAAATATTCTACACAAAAATTGATGTAGGCATAAAAAATCTGGCAATTGTTGGAGTTCGTTTACTATTTTTAATTATTTACGCAAAATCAAGTCACCTTCCCTACTTGGGAAATTGACTCGCGACCTTTTTCGAATTTTTGACCTTTGAAAATCTATTTGGCCTCAATTTCACTTTAAATTTCAACCCCGGACTCACCATGACCAATACTTTCCAATGGTCCAATAAAATATTTTTGACTTTCGGGTCCGGAAAGTACTATTCACCATCGAAAAGTACTGTTCACAGCTGACCCGGTGTTGAGGCCATTACAACATCATATTCTGTGTATGCATGAAAAGATGCAAGAGTGCCTTTGGGCTGATGGCCTGGACCGAGAAGGTGTTGACAGAACCTTATTTAAGGTGATGAAAGACTATTTTGATTGTCATCCAGATATGAGAAACTGGTTGGTTGATGCCTGGATCAAGCAAAATGTGATTTGCAAAAAAATCATTATCCAGTTTTTGTATTTAGTGACCAAAAGAGGAGTGTTGAAAAGCAACATTAAATATGAGATGGTGCTCAGAAGGGGATGTTGTGTGCATCGTCCATGGCTTCATCATCGATTTTATAGCATACTTCTCGATTTGTTCGAAAGGGTCAAGAAATTATTTTCAGTGATGAGACTAATTTTGTCACATTCTAGGTTTACTAAGTTATTGACATAAGTGTCAAGTTATTATTGGTTAATGAATTTATGGTTAGAATTTATGTTTCCTATTACTTGATTAAATACAAGTGTGTTTTATCTTATTTTAATTGTTTCATCTTTGAGATTATTGGATATTTAATGATTGATTAAATAAATGAGTTTATTTATTTTTTTGGATATTGTATTGGCATTTAACATTTATTATGAATTTATTTATTTTATTGTTAATTGCTTAGCAATATTTTATGAGTAAAATGATTGCATGATAATTGAGTTAAGACTTAGATTATCTTATATATAATATCCTGAATTAATTTTAAGAACTTAATGTCCAATAATTGACATTTGCTATACATGAAATTTTAATCGGTAAGGTTAGACATTAAGACTTAGAGAGTAATTAAAAATTTTAAGTAACCTTTTCGAATTTGGGCCTAATAGATAACTTTATCAGGTTAATTTTTTAGATGCATAGTAAATAGCATGTATTGTTTGATCTCCTTAATATTGTATAATAATTACTCGATTAGTGATCAGAGGATCCAAATGAAATATGTACATCCAATATATGCTTGAAGAGCAAGAGGTTTTAGAAACCTTAAGTTTGATTATGATTGAATATAAGCATGGCACCATAGTCTAGAATAAGTAGGACCGAGATGCCTATATGGCATGAAAAAAAGATGTTCCATTGGTCGTACCATATTGCTAAGTGCAAATGGATGTTGATATCGCTAAGGAAATTTTGCAAGTGTCAAAATGCAATGGATCTGTGGATCGCTTTGCATAAAAAAATTTGGGGATACGTTTCTGACTCATTTTTTATCATTAGTGATCAAATTTTGATACTAATTAGAAGAGTTTGATCATATAATGCGGGAACATCTAAGAGAGATGGATAAAATGATATGTGAGCTTAGTGAACCTGATTATAAAATGATCAATGAGCTACATGTCCAAGTTATTATCCGTTCTTTATCCAAGAGTTGGGAGCATATGGAGAAGCGACTAACTCATATGGACAAGATAAAGACATTTAGGAATTTCACTTGTCATTTTGAGCTTGAAAAGGACTGTATGGCAGTGATTAAGATCAATGTCGTAATGCATATGGCACAATTCTGTTATGGTAGAATAAGTTCTAACCAGAACAAGAATACAAGCTTTAGTGGTAAAGGTAAAGGAAAGGCTCGAGAGTCTAAAAGGAAAAAGATAAAATAGAATTACATAAGGTCCAAACGTAATAAAAGGATAAATATTTCAAGAGTGAAATATTTCTTCAAATACCAATAAAAAGATCATTGTGTAAGAGACTTTAATGTGTCCTAATAGGTACACCATCTTAACTCACGAGTGAGTAAAATCTATGTATCTAGTCATATCTTTTTACAAAATTTCATACTTTATGGGTGATAGATCCAAAAATAATGAACCTTGTGACAAAAAGGATCAAGATTGTTTTGTCTGGTTAGTTTTTATTTTTGCTTTAATGAAACTAGATGTCATTTAAATTTTGAAGATAATATTGCACACTTATGTTTAAATGATTCTTAATGTGGTTCTGGTTTTATTTTGAACATTTTCATTATTATGGATATTGAATACTACTAGTTTTTCGTTAATTTCTTTTTTCGTTTCACATTGTTATGAGCATAATATGAAATTATGGTATGCTAGATAATATCACATTGGCCAAGACTGAATGAGTCAGTTAGCCAAAGTAGAATTGATAGGTGATTTGAATAAGCTTGAATTACCTATTTATGAGTATTGCCCAAAAAGAAAACTAGTGAGAAAACCGTTCAGAAAAAGGAAACTAGAATTAAAACTCTATTGCAATTAATACATTTAGAAGTCTATGATTTAATGAATGTTAAGGCAAGACTTGGGGCCTATTATTATTCATCACTAATATAGATGACTATATTAGGTATGGTCATGTCCATTTGATTTCTCACAAGTCTGAAGCATTTAGTTGCTTTAAAACTTTTATAGATCTTGTTGAGAATCAATTGAACAAGAAAATTAAAGCTTTAAGAACCGACCATGGTCGAGGATATCTTTCTGATAAATTTAAAGGTCTATGTGATGAAAAAAGAAGTGGACATCAGTTGTCTATTTCTTGAACTCCATAACAAAATGTTATTCTAAATTGTGTGCCCTCCAAATATGTTGCTTCCACTTCTTATAAGTTGTGAATTGGTCGATAATTCGACCTGAGACATTGATGACCTTAGGGTTGTGTTGCTTATATCCATAATACCTCAAATAAATTTGGTAAATGCAGACCATGAGGTTAAAAAAAGTATCTTTGTGCGATATTCTAATGTATCAAAAGAATACGTGTTTTTGAGCGAACAAATAAATGGCTCAGTAACAAAATCTGAATCATGAGACATCATATTTTTGAAAAATGAGTTTTCTAAGTTGGGTAAAGTAAGTTGAGACTTTACTTTTATGAAACTTAAAAAGATGAACTAACCGGATCTCTCCATCCGAGTGGGAGGAAAATTAAAGAAGAAGGTCAAGACTCTTTTTTCAATAGTCCGGATGTTCGGGATCCATTCTCTAGTGGAAGGATGAACATGCCTAACTCTAGTAGGAGTATGGATATTCGGGATCTTTATTTGAGTGGGAGTGTAGAGCTTAATTCTAGTGGAAGCATTTTGAACTATGATGAATATATGAGACATGTTTATCAAGAATTGGAATTGCAAAAAATCTAAAAGAAAAAGTATTCCATATCGATAATTTTTTAATTATCCCACAAGAATGCCCAGCAAAAGATAAATGGATAAGGCAGTGGAAGAAGAAATGGCTTCCATAAGATCGAACCATGTTTAGGAACTGGTTGATCTACCTGAAGAACATAAACCAATTGGAAATAAGTGGATTTTCAAAATAAAGTGAAAAGCTAATGGTAGTATCAAAAGATGCAAGGCTCGGCTAGTTGCTAAGGGATTTACACAATAGAAAGGAATTGACTATGAGAAGACTTTTTTTACCTGTTGTTAGATTTACATCGATAAGGTTAATTCTAACCTTAACAGCTAGTTTGGACCTAGAGCTACATCAAATGGATGTAAATATTGCTTTTCTCATTAAAAAAGAAAGTGAACATAAGGTTTTCCAACTGATGAGATCGATCTATAGCCTAAAGTAGTCTTTGAGACAATGAAATTTGAGATTTCATGAAGCAATCATGTCAAATGAGTTCAACATAATTGATGAAGATCATTGTGTTTATCACAAAAGCTTTAAAGATAAATTTGTCATTTTGACTTGGTATGTAGATGACATACTGATACTAGAAAATGATATAAAGTACGTAAATATTATCAAAGATTGAGTATAATCCAACTTTGAGCTGAAAGATATGGGTCAAGTAGATTATATTCTTGGAGTTAAGATTTCAAGGGATCGCTTAAGAAGATTATTGTCATTGTTTCAAGAGACATACATTAACAAAGTTCTTGAACGATTTAATATGTAATGTTGTAAATCCATTGACAACCCTATTACAACGAATCAATTTTTTAGCAAAAATATGTGTCCTAAGACAAATGAGCAGATTGAACACATAAAAAAAGTTCAGTATGCCAGTGTCATGGGTAGTCTGATGTACACAATATTGTGTACCAGACTTGACATATGCTATAGTGTGGGTATAGTAAATAGATATCAATCTGATCCAGATAAAGCAAATTGGAAAAATAATACTTAGATACCTTAAAGGTACTGCAGTTTATTCTCTCTGTTTTTTAATGAAATGATCTGCAATTGAGAGAATATTCAAATATTGATTGGAAAAGTGATGTGAATGAGTGGAAACTCACTTTAGGCTATGTATTCTTGTTTGGCAAGGGTGCCATTTAGTAGAGTAGCAAAAAACAAGTCTTTGTAGCCCATCAACATTGAAAGCTGAATTTGTTACTTTCTCAGTTGCAATATAAGAGATAATTTTGGTTGAAACGATTTGTGAACCATTTGGCATTAATTGCCTTAGAGGAACCAGTGACAGTCTATGGTGACAGTCGGTCATTGATGGATGTATCAACATTAAGTATCAATAAATCGAAGATATTGTTGTACTAGAAAAACTAAACTTACAGTACATTTACTTGCTAGATGTGATTGCAGATTTATGAATAAAACCTGTATTGAGAGATGTTTTGAGAGACACATTAGATCTCAGAGGTTACGTAGAATTTGATTTGCACTGTTTATGTGATCCCTTAATATTATTATTTATGAATAATAATAAAGTTCATTATTTGGCAATACACTAGTGTAAATGTTTATATGTGAACATTTATTGTTATTTATTATATGATTGAGCATATCGGATTGAGAAGTAGCCTACTCACATGGATGTTTACCTTAGTTTTGATAATGAGTTGACAAAGACTAAGATGAAGTAATTTTTGAACACGAAGTGAATTTCGAGAACCTGTTCAAAATAAAAGTAACGTCTTGCAAAAATTACAAGATGAGTCTTGTTAAGGTGCAAAATAAAGACATACATGAGGTTGTATGCTTTGGATTAAGATCTAAATTGGATTAAGTGTAATCTTATGATAAGTTAAACATAACTATTATATTCTGTCTTAAAAGCTAGACATAGTTCTAAAGTGGGAGAACTAAAGTTGAATGCTTCGGTGCATTGCAACCTTATGCTTCTATATGGTGTTAAATAATGATAAGATATGCGCTCCTTTAAGGGAATATAGAAAAAACGAGTTTGACTATGATGGAAGGTATATAAAAAAAAGGGGAAGATATTTTTCGATCACATTCGGTAGTTTTGTGGTTCACCAGTATACCTATTGTAGTCTTTATAAGTAGAGACACAATAGTGAACACGAAAATTATTTTTATGAGATAGTGAGATAAAACAACGAATGTGAGAAAACTATATAGGGTTTGGCGTACAATTATGAGAAGATCTTGTTTCTCAAGACGTTATATATCCCTAACAGGTGTATAGCATTAGTATTCTCGACGTATGCCGGTCACACGAACTATCTGCCTGTATGATAGGAGAGAATGATTGAAAATTATTTCGTCATGTGTAAGTGGGAGATGAAGGAGTTTGGGATACGCCCATGACTCACGAGATGATAAATTGGTCCCGATATAATAGAGATAATAATATATAAAATTAATTTTCAGATTATTTTTATTTTAATTAAAATAAAATAAAATTTTAATAAATTTTATATTATAAATTATTTTATTATAATTATTTGACTATAAATTTCAAAATTTGATAAAATTAGTGCCAGGACCCACGAGGCTCGTAACACACTGCCTTTGGATGGTTACTCTTCATTACAACCGAATTCGAGGAGAGGCATAAGCGTAGAATATATTTAAATCTCAAGAGACATAAAATTTTTCCAATTGTTTAACTTATTCGCCAAAAACAACTTGCATTTATGGAGAGTGAAATAAAATCTTGTGGTTTGAAATACAAATGTGACCGTTAGAAACGAAAAAACTCTTTTGAAATTCTGGCCGATTTTTAATGTAAAATTGGGATCTTAAAAAAGAAAAAAAGATTTTATATAACTAACTTGGGATCTTAAACTTGTATATATTTCTTATCTAGCATTGACAGGGGCAAATAGGCAAGTTCAATAATTTCCTATAAGTTGGTCTTATTTCATTAATCATTAAATGGTTGATCTTGAGAGGTGAACTGTGTGAAGAGATCAATCACAATTATTCATCATGCTCTGGTTTCTGTTGAAAAAGATTGAACAATTATAAATATAATATTCAGTGACTGTGAGTGATTAACTTGCAATAACAAAATCCACAAGTGTCATCTCCTAACAGTGCCCCTACATTTTATACATTATATGATTGGATTGATTTAATATTAATTATTAAACTAATAGTACTACCTAAAGTTCATCTTTCCTGCTACTTTACCAAGTGTACCAATGGAGAGTTTGGGGATTTTGCTTGTGAGGTTTCAAGTTTGAATTTTCATTAAATCCAATAATTAGAGTTGTGTGATTCACCATATTCAGCACTATTACAAACTAATTTATTTGTTTTAAAAAGTAAATATTCATTTTTAGTAGTTTCTATCCAAAATTTTATGGGTCATTTTGGGTTGAATTTGATGAATTCAAATAATTTTTTTAAATGAAATTTTTAAAGTTAGGCAAATTTAATATATCTATTAAATATGCATACCAGCACAGATACATGTAAAAATATGATATCTGAAAAAATATCATATTGCAATAATATATAATCATAAATATTTTAAATTATTCACAATTTGTTGCCAATATTCATTTATCTGGTTGACTATCGAGATATATATTAATATATATTGATTTGCATTCGAGATATACATTGACATATAAATTAAAAACACAAAAATAAAAGCACACCCATTGATATTTAATAGATATGAATATCCCGTAACGAATATGTTTATTTGAATTATTCGTCTTCTCTCTCGTCGTTTGCATGCATGTAACTTAATCCCATTCCATGTTAACTCTGTGTGCTTTCCCCTTGCTCGTGAAGATTTGGAGAGGTATATATACGTTTGTTTTTCTCTTTTATTCACGATAATTGCAAAGTATTTCACACAATTTAATGATTCGACAATTTGATAATGGCGTTAACTTTTTCCTAAAACATGACGTTCAGGATGGAAATTGCCAAATTATTCTCTAGATTAATGTCTAGAATGTACTGATTGGTAGGATTCTGTAATTTCTTTAATGGCACCTTTGGCCCATGCTCATGCATGTTATTTGGCTTTGTTTCGGTTTCTGTCACCCTTATCTGTCAACTGTAGATGAATGAGACCATCATTTCATAATTTGCCCCAAGAACTTCAAAAAGAAAATAAAAAATAAAAAATAAAAAAATTAATACCTATGACTTGATAATGCTCCAAAAATCGAAACTAAACTCAATCCATTAAGGGACATTATAAGCCCATCACAAAGAAGGCCTGGAGATGTCAAAACCTTCCCAATAGGCTAGCTGAAACACAGGAGACGAGGCAGTTCGATTGGACATGATTTATCCCTGCCATAATAAGGCTATTTGATACACCCCGCTATCAAATCATCGACACCTTCATGCTAGGTCATACTTGCTTCAGAGTATACCTATTATTCAAGGGTATTGTTTGAGTCTTCCGGCTCTATAAATAACAGATTCATTCTAAGACAACACGTTCACTCTCTCTCTAATTTTTATCTACATTCTCTCTCTAAAATATTTTCTCCCAATTGCTAATTTAGGCATCGGAGTGCTAACACCCAGTCCAACCAGGCAAGCACCTTTTACAGGGCTTACACACTTTGATCCGATTGGCATCAAGTCATCAAGTACACATCGACTCTTCATTCTTTCCTACTCAGTATTCTTTTTTTATTCTATAAAAATTTTAGATTTATCATTTGGTACTTTCGTTGAGAGTCGATAGCTGAGCAAAAGTGTCCAACCTCCTTGCCACTAGGAGGAATTGGGACTTGTAGTCACAGAGGGAGGATCGAAATACAAGAGCTCTATGAAAGTCTTTAAGACTACATGGGAAAGCCACATATGGCAAAATAGAAATTCAGGATTGAAAGAAAGCAAAAATGATATGCCAAGTTTGAAAGGAAGCAAAGTGTCTTCCTTTCGAGACATTGCGTAATGGATGTAAGGGACTCCCAAAACTAGTCTATTGGGAAAGATACTGAGAGGGATGAAATAGTTATCATTTTCTTTGTCCCTAGATAAGCCAAAAATAAGGGCGAACACAGCGATAAGAGAAATATCATTTTCCTTCCACGCACACCCCAAACTGGTATTTTGGTACTCAAAAAAAGGGAAACCGTAAAGCAACACACTCTCCTATTTGCTTCATGAAAAAGGGAGCAACACACAGAGGGGAAAAGATCTCCAACATGAAACGATTCATTACCTAAGTCTATTGCCGATCGGATGATTGAAGCCCCCAGAGAAAAAAGGGAAACAATCGCCCCCAATTGAAAGGGAAGCAGTCAGAGATTGAAAAATCTGAAGAGAAAATCCGAAAGGGGGCATGCTAAAGTAAAAGACGCATAAAAAGTAGAATGCCTCACGATTTGAAATATACCAAATATCAAGATCAAAAGGCCAACCTAGAGACCCCCTCTCTGCGGTAGCAAAACCAATCAGCCTAAGCGATAAACAAGCCATGATTTATATCTCAGTCGAAGAAACTATACAAGAAAGCATAAGGAAGGTACACCTAATATTGAAGGAAGACGAAATTGCTTATGCCAATATTAAAGGAGGACGAAACACTCCCCTCCCTCAATACCATACACTAAGGCACAAATTTCCATGGCTCCCCTGTAAAATGAGATATAGAAAGAATAGGGGGCTACCTTCATATATTTGAGCAACTCAAAATCTTAGTGTTGAAGCTTCTGCCCCACCAACTTCTCCCTTTAGCAAAAGCAAAATAGAAAGGAAAAAATGAAAAGAAAAAATTCGATCGAATGCAAAGAAGCGAAAAAATTCAGGCGAGTAGAGGCCTTTCCCTTGCAGCCGGTCAAATTCGGGGCATAAGAGGAAGAATTCGAATTTGAGGAAGAAGACACCAAGTCTAATGAAATGGTATAAGCCGAGTCCAAAAGAGAACGAAACGTCTTTCCTTTGAGACATTACATGGCTACTGCCATGACGAGAACAGGAAGAAATTGTAGAACGGATCTGCCTCATCTCAGCATCAAAAAAGACCAATCAAAAGAATTAATTCCAATCAAAATGATTGACAAATCCTAGAGAAAGCTATGTAATGGATGAAGACAACTGGAGTATAATTCGCTATGTGTGCTTTTGAAAGTAAAGTCTGATTTGACAAGATAAAAGTGAAAAAGGCCCTAAGGACATTTCTCTCCTTCAAATTCGAGACTAGAAAAGCAGTTAAATACTGTGCAAATGTAGACAGACAAATTAGAGTTGAATTCCTAATCGAAAGCAGACTCGATAAGGGGACAATCAATAACTTTCAACTGAAGATAGCTTTTGATTAAGGAAAATTCGATCGATGTACATCCCGATCTTAAAAATTATCCCAATCGAAGGATCGACAAAAATTTGTTTATCCTTATCGAAAGATCAATAAAAATTTTATCTCGATTGAAAGATCGACGAAAATTTATGTCTCGATTAAAAGATCAATAAAAACTTTGTTGCTCTCGATCGAAAGATTGATGAATAAAATTTGTGAAATTTGATTAATTTCTCAACTTCACTTGATCGACATTTTCCTGATCGAGCTTTTGATTTCATAAGCTTTCGATATGTATTGCAAGTAATAAAACGACAAGCATAAAAATAAAAGATAAAGGTCTGAAAGATGGAATTTATTGAAGTTATTTATGAAATATTACACTTGAAGTTTACAAAGAGAAAAACATAATCCTATGGCTACCATCAAATGTCGTCATTCTTCATCAACCTTTAAGACATTGCAAACATCTCCCATTTGTGGCGCGTCAGAACCTAAAAAATAAAAGAAGATCAGCCATTGCTCGAGAAGATAAGGATGTAAAAAATGGCAAAAGATAGAGGTTGCACCACCTACTGTAGTAGGTAATGCCATGGTAGAGAACTACTCGACCATTTATTTATCTTCCTAAAATGGCAAAATGAAAGGTGGAGTAAAAGGTTATCAGGAGGCTCTATGAGAAAAAGCAAGAAAAAGAAAGACAAAGAAGAAAGTAGATGAGTAGGAATACAAAGGAACGACTCTATTTATAAGAGTTTGGAAGCACGCGTAATATCCCAATAAATGAAGATTCAGAGGGAATAAATAGACGTAACTAATGATAAAAAATCGAAGCGGTAAAAGAGTAATTAATTAGTGCCATTGTCCAAAAAATGCAGTCAAATAAAGCAATTCGAGAAAAAAACAATAGAGTTAATGATGCAATTAATATAAGATGAACGGTCAGCACTAAGAAATCAAGAAAATCCCTACTTTCCAACCAAAACAAACAGCTCAAAGGCATCAATCTTGATGAATCCACTTCATCTCTATAGTTTCCTCCAAACTTGTTGGCATCACAAAATAGGAAGGGTATAAACTATAACAAATTAGCCCGATCGGAATAAATCTACAAAGTGATACTCTTGTAAGGCAAATTGAAATACCACTCAATTATAACTCTCTCTTCATTTTTAGTTTTTAACATTGGGAAGGCAAATATAATGCGATGAGACAAATAGAAGAGTAAGGAAGAGCAAGACAAGGAAAGATCCAAAGGATGAAGTTCATTAAAGCTTTTCAAAAGTTAAAGAGTACATTGAATGTAAAGCTTTTCGCTCGAAAAAAAATAACAAAGTGATGAATCCATAGCTTCATTACAACAAGATCACCTTTGATTTCGTAACCTCTTTCTATCAGGTCAGCATCAGGAAAAGGGAGAAGAAAATACAGACATACATCCTCTACCACGACCCTAAGAAAACCCAAGGTTGAGAGAAGAAAGAAGTGCAAAGGATAGAGGTTATATGACCTGCTTTGGTAAGTCAAATGTTGCTAGGAAAAAGATCTAGCGATTCATTCATCTTCTTAAAATAGAAAGGAAAAGTAAAAAAAATCGAGGAATAGTTAGGAGGTTTCATAGGAAGAAGAAGAAAAGCTTCAGGAAGAAAAAGAAAAAGTCACGCCCATTTATAGTAATTCCCATCTCCAGAAAAACTCTCATGGAAAGACATTTGGCAATACTATTAAATACAGGAGTAAATGCCATAGTAAAAGTTTGGAAGAAGAAACAATTAAATTTAAAGGGACACCCTTTCTTAAAGAGGCACCCTAATGTGGGAAAAGAGACGACGATCTAAATACTTGCTGTTAAACGAACGAGTCAGCAAAAGTCAACAACGGTCGGCAACGTTCTCAGGTAACTTCTCTCTTTATGTTGTAATAAGTATAATTAACATACTCCTTTGTAGAAGCTAGGAAATGTAACAGGAAAACAAGCCGGCCCAGTGTTAGAAGTCTAACTAAGGCAGAAAGGAAAAGGCGCGACACGTAAAGGCGTGAAGCCTTGTAAAGCCCCTCGGATGACAAATCCTGTAACACCCATACTATAACTTTGACTGTGGACTACGGTGATTAGCCAAATTTTTTTTTTAACCAAACACAATCTTTGCCCACTAATTTTTTTTTGTCAAATAGTAGTGACAATAATTTAAGCTTGTTGATGACCTATAACTGTCCAAATTACTATTCACCAATATAAAATTTGGCAATATAATGTCTTAAAAACTTTCCTAACCAACCTGAAAAGCAGACAAGCCACAACCCCTCAGGGGCACAATAATTCATAAATAATATGTACATCCATTCCATTATCCAACTCAAGCTCACATATACATATATATACCAATGTTGCATTATTACAAACCAGTTCTTTAACTTCAACTTTTACAATTTATATATATACATGCCGATACAAAATTATTGCCATTTTCCAAAAATTCTTCCTTTCATGCGTACTAATGCTCCAGTTCTGCAGTACTTGCACACAAAAAATTTCTACGTGCTCAGCATTAATTATGCCCAGTGGTGACTATAAATCGAAATATTTCTCCAACATGCATAATTATTCCAACTACGCAAAACTAAAATTAACAGTTTTTAACACAAATATAATTATGCAAAATGGTTCATTTTATTATAAAAGAGCACTTTTTACCATTTTCAATAACACTTGTAAATTGATATCACAACTTTGAATAAATTTTCAATTTAGCTCATAACGTTTAACTTATTTTCAAAATTGCCCTTTTTACTAACTATTTACAAAATTGCCATTATTTTTTCTTATTTTTCACTCTTAATCTATTAATTGACTTACAATTTACTATCTAAACATTATTTTAATTTTTTCATGCAAAATTTTATTTTAGTCAATTTTCTTTACAGAAATTTACCTTTCAGACCGTAGGTGTATTAAATTATCATTTTAACCCCATTAATCATTTTCTCATCACTTTTATTTATTGACCCTATCATTTGAAAAAATTACCACTTTACCCTAAACTTTTCATTTTCTGTCAAATAGGTCCCTTTGCATTCCAGACTTCGCATTTACTTATCTTTTTGCACTTTTTGGCTTATTAATGCATTTATGCTCTTAGCACAATCCTGACAGAAATTTTCAAACTGAATATACGGGACATAGGCCCCACAAGGCCACCGAACAAACTGAAAAATGACCCCAAAATACCATTTTTTCACAAAATAGATAACAGAACAGACATATATTATGAAAGATCAATGATCCTACTATAGCAAAGCAAGTCGCCATGACTTGCACTGTGTTACACACGTCCCTATGGCCAGCGAATTATATCTTGAGCTAGATTTTGACTGCATGACTATTGCTAAGGGTATAATTTCACTTAATTTCAATTCTTTACTCAGATTTTTAACTATTTCAATTACTTTTTTTATCAGCCATTCGTTTCAATACTTTTTACACAATTTAAGAATTCTTCCACCATAAATCACTATTTTTCACTTATTTAATGAATTATTTCACAATAATTCAACAATTTCACTTTATACATAATCAAATTTCATCTTAAAAATATTCAATTAATTCCTATAAATTCTATAAAAATTCGTGGACATTTTATTTCATTTCTATCATTATTTTATGTCCTAATTTCATCAAATTACATAAACTAAACCTTATTTCTCCTTAGGATAGGATTCGGCCAAGCTAAGAAGTCCACCATGCAATGGTTTAAAAATTAATTTAAGCATTCAAATAGGCTTATTCAAGGTTCAATTGCAATATTCTAATGTCAATTTCAATTACACACCATTTTGTCAAATTTTTTCTAAGTTACATAAAGGAAAATCACTCAAAATTAAGGAAAATAATAAGATTTATTAGTCACTAACCTCTTTTCTAGGCTTAAGCTTGTCTAGACTTCCTTTTCCTTTTCTTTTGCTTTGGAAGCTTGATTCTCTCCTTGTGAACCTACCATGACTGGATTTTTAACCATGAGACACCTTAAGTTTTTGATCTCTAATGCTTAAAATAACATAAATAATGAACTATAGGCATCTCAAAATACTAGTAGACAACTTGAAACCAAATTAAATTCATGAATTTCACTTACCTTCTTTTGACACCTCACACTTTATCTCTTAATTTTCTTGGCTTCTCTTCCACTAATTAAAGGGTAAAGGTTAAAATACTATTCTAGAGAGGTAGAATTCACTTAAATAAGGCTGAATTTGGTGTGAACTAAGAGAGGAATGGAAGAAAATTGAGAGAAAATGGAGGAGAGGAGTTCGGCTAGGGAAAGGTTAGAGAAGAAGGTGGGTTTTTCTGTTTTTCTCTAGAAATTCTGACCTTATATAGTAGTCTTGAGTGGGCTTGGGCTTGGGCCAATTAGTGGGCCTAATCAAATTAACCAAAACCCATTAATTACCTAATAAATAGCCCTAGGTAATTCCTCCCACTTTCCAACTCCAAATCACTTCAATTTTAGCTAGAGGTGGTTTTAGCTACTTCGTGATATTCACAGATGACTTCAGTAGATATGACTATGTCTATCTAATGAAGTACAAGTCTGAAACTTTTGAGAAATTTAAAGAGTTTAAGAACGAAGTAGAAAACCAACTTGGCAAAAGTATAAAAGGCATTCTATCAGATCGAGGTGGCGAATACTTAAGCCAAGAGTTTGACAGTCATCTAAAAGAGTGTGGTATTATTTCACAGCTCACTCCTCCTGGAACACCTCAATGGAATGGTGTGTCTGAAAGGAGAAATCGAACTCTGTTGGACATGGTTCGATCTATGATGAGTCAAGCAAATCTTTCTATCTCTTTTTGGGGTTATGCATTAGAAACTACTGCATTTCTATTGAACCGTACTCCAACTAAAGCAGTTGAGAAGACACTATACGAGGTATGGACTGGGAAAGAACCCAGTATGTCTTTTCTCAGGATTTAGGGCTGTGAAGCACATATTAAGAAATTAACATCTAACGAACTAGGGTACAAATCCAGTGTCTGCTTGTTTGTAGGTTATTTTAAAGAAACAAAGGGATACTACTTTTACTCACAATCTGAGAACAAAGTATTTGTTGCTCGCAAGGCTGTTTTCTTGGAAAAAGAGTTCCTTTTCAAGAAAGACAGTGGGAGTAAAGTAAAACTTGGAGAAATTCAAGTGCCACAAACTCCTATAGAGGATGAGTTGGAAATGGGATCAAGTTCACAACCAGTTGTGGAATAAGAACCTAGAAGGTCTGGTAGGGTACGTCGGAAGATTGAGAGATATGAATTTTTAATCACCGTTAGTGACACTGTTGAGTTAGTAGATCGTGAGAATCCTACTACCTACCAAGAAGCTATTGAGAGCCCAGACTCAAAAAATTGGCTTGAAGCCATAAAATTCGAGATGCAATCAATGTACGATAACCAGGTTTGGACCTTGGTTGATCCACCGGAAGGTGCTAAGGTAATTGAATACAAGTTGCTATTTAAACTTAAAGCTAATAAGACCTACAAAGGTAGACTAGTAGCAAAAGGTTTTCGACAAACTCATGGTGTAGACTATGACGAGACCTTTTCACCTGTAGTCATGCTCAAGTCCATTAGGATCTTGCTTGCC
Source organism: Excoecaria agallocha (assembly GCA_037975025.1). Lineage (NCBI taxonomy): Eukaryota > Viridiplantae > Streptophyta > Magnoliopsida > Malpighiales > Euphorbiaceae > Excoecaria > Excoecaria agallocha. The sequence goes on from CM075816.1 coordinate 25,694,318, forward strand.
ATAGTTGCATATCATGATTATGAGATATGACAAATGGATGTCAAAACTGCTTTCCTCAATGAAAATTTACTTGAGGATGTGTATATGACACAACCTGAAGGTTTTGTCAATCCCAAGCATCCTAAGAAGGTTTGCAAGCTTCAAAAATCCATTTATGGATTAAAGCAAGCATCCCGAAGTTGGAACCTTCATTTTGATGAGGCTGTCAAGGAATTTGACTTCATCAAGAATGATGATGAGCCTTGTGTGTACAAGAAGGTTAGTGGGAGCATAGTAGTATTTCTGGTCCTATATGTGGACGACATCCTTCTCATTAGGAATGACATTCCAACATTGTAAAAGGTTAAGCAATGATTGGAAAAATATTTTTCAATGAAAGACTTAGGTGAAGCCGAGACAATACTTGGTATTCGGATCTATAGAGATAGATAGAATTGGCTTTTGGGACTAAGTCAAGAAAAGTACATAGACAAAGTACTAAAGCATTTTAGTATAAGAGACTCAAAGAAAGGGTACATACCTTTAGCTTTGGGAGTTTCTTTGACTAAAGAATAGTGCCCTAAAACCAAAGAGGAAAGGGACAATATGAGTAGAATCCCATATGCATCTGCTATTGGATCTATCATGTACGCTATGCTATGTACTAGGTTGGATGTTGCTCATGCACTAAGTGTAACCAGTAGGTTTCTGCAAGACCTTGGTGAGAAGCACTGGTCTGCTATAAAAGGGATTCTGAAGTACATGCGAAGGACTAAGAATCACTTCTTGGTGTATGGTGGTCAAGAAGAGCTCGTCATACAAGGTTATGCCCATGCTGCTTTTCAGACCAGCACTCAGGATTCTAGATCGCAATCTGGGTTTGTTTTTATTTTGAACGGTGGTGCTGTCAGCTGGAGAAGCTCGAAGCAAGAGACCGTTGCCGACTCAACTACAGAATCTGAGTACATTACAGTAAGTGAGGCTGCAAAAGAGGCTGTTTGGATTAAAAATTTCATTACTGGATTAGGAGTGGTCCCAAGCATCCTAGACCATTAGAAATTTTCTATGACAACAACGGGGCCATCGCACAGGCCAAGGAGCCCCGATCACACCAGAAATCCAAACACATACTCAGGAGGTACCACCTGATCAGAGAAATCATTGATCGTGGGGACGTCAAGGTTAGCAAGATAGCAAGTGAAGACAATGTAGTAAATCCTTTGACGAAACAGTTACGTCCAAATCTGCACGAAGCTCATTTGAGAGCGTTCGGTCTTAGGGCTATGCCCAATTAGGACTAGTGCTAGTGGGAGATTGTTAGTGTAAGCCCTAGCCCCAATACATTGTAATAAAATACTTTGAATTAATAAAATGAGGCATTTGTTTTATCCATTGTATTCCTGTGCATATCAATTGATAGAACTATCCAAGAATGTTGTTTCGGTTTAAGTTATCATGTGTGAGGCACATGGTTGTAAGACCTTGAAACAAATGAGACATCATTCTAAATATCCCTAGTCAGTCATTGTTATGGGAATAACAATGAATTAAGACTAGTATGCTCTCTCTGATATTATGAGTTATGTTTTACGGATCATTAGGACAAGAGTGTCAATCAAAGATCATAGATACATGTTAAACAACATGGTATCTGGATACGATCCGCTCATGAGAACACTACATGGTACAAGTCATAAGTGTTTCTCATATGCAAGTTTTGTATCGGAGTTCTTAGACCTAAAATCTCTATGAAACTCTTTATGAATTATTGTGTACTTTGACATACACCTAACGTGCTCGTAACAGAGTGACAAGTACGGATATGATTGGGTATGTATTGATTCATGTTAGAGAGCATGAGAGAAGTGAAGGGATTACCCCTCTCAATAAGAGAGAAAATATCATCGGCCACTTGATCAGTGAACTGAGAAGTGTATGACCATACCGAGATGAAATAATGAGTAATCATTATTTATCTGAGACTTCAGTGTCACTGGAAGATCAAGAAAGGAATTAATATATATAAGGATGACTAGTTCCATGCCTTATATTAATTCTGATATTTATGGGTAAGAAACTATGCAAAATTGCATTAGGTCACTAAATGCCATATGCATTTTCATTTAATTTGGAATACTATAATATCTTGCTAGAGAATATATATAGCATTTGAATTAATTTATTAATTCATTGTCAACATTAAATGGACCTATAGGATCGCACACAGAGCATTGAACTTAAAATATTTAATTAAAGTATTGGGCATTAATTTGGGCTTTTAATTAAAGTCAAATTAATGTGTGTGATGGGTTTTAGATTGCTATTGGACCTTGGCCCATGAGAGAGAAAAATTCAGCCCACAAGGTTTAATTTTAATTAATTAAATGTCTTGTATTAATTTAATTAATTGAGTATTAAAGCCTAAAAGACTTATGATCAAATTAAATCTCTTAATTATGAATATTGGTGGCCGACATTCCTAGAGAAAAATCAAAGGAATTTCGGCACATGCTTTTTATTTATTAAGTAATTTATTTGGTTAATATGTCTTATGTTTTAATCTTGGATTAATTCAAAAGAATTTAAATCAATATGTATCTCTTATTTTAAAGAAGTGATAAAGGCTGATATTAATTATCTTTAAGTATTTGATTTTAGATTTATCACTTAAAAAATAAAAGGATATATATTGAATGAGAGAGAAAACTAAAAACCCTAATTCTTCTATGGTTTTTACGTGAAACTCTCTCTCTCTCTCTCTCAAGAATTTTTTTTAGCCAATTTTCACAAGGAGAAAGGTTAGTTCCTCATTCTCTTGTGATCTTGGGTATTAATAGCAACCTAAGAGAAGTATAAAATCAAATTTTGTAGCTTCAAACTATAGTCATTACACAATACATTAAAAGAGAGCTAGCAACCTCTATTTTAAGCCGTCGGTGCAATTGTGTGTGTGAGAATAGAGGGAGTGGCGTAAAAGGCTGTTCCTTGGCATTGGTAATCAAGATCTAAGGCGGATAAAGTCATCTTAGTTGCTGGCCATCACCAAATTCAATATTTAAAAGGCATCAAAAGTTGTAAGTTTCAAAACCCTAAAATTTCATGTTTCGATTCTTGTCATGGAATTGTTTGGCATGTATGATCGTTTTTGTTGTTTTTCGGCTGCGTAATTGCCATGTTCATACCATGTCATATTCCATCAGCTAGGCCATACCTGCTTCATTAAGGGTCATCATAGGCCCATCAAAAAGAAGGCAAGGATGTCTAAGCCTCCCTAATCGACTAGCTGAGACACAGGAAACGAAGTAGCCCGATCGGACATGACCCATCCATGCCATAATAAGGCTATTTGACATACGCTGCTATCAAATCACTAACACCTTCATGCTAGGCCATACCTACTTCAGAATAGGCCTACTATTTAAGGGTACTGTTTGAATCTTCCTGCTGAATAAATAGCAGGTTCATTCTAAGGATACTCTCTCTTTAATTTTTATCTACATTCTCTCTCTAAAATACTTTCTCCCAATTGTTACCTTACATTTCAGAGTGCTAATGTCCGATCCAACCGAGCAAACACCTTTTACAGGGCTTACACACTTTGATGCAATCGGCATCAAGTCATCAAGTGCACATGGACTCTTTATTTTTTTCTACTCAGGATTCTTTCTTTCTTTTATGAAAATTTCATATTTATTGTGACTAAAATAATAATCAGAAAAAGCTATGTAATTGAAGGATTAAAACCTTTGCACTAATGTTAAGACTGTTTCACAAATTAAATAAATAATACAATCCAGTATCCAAAAAAGAGATTGAAAAGGAGTGATGAACACATTTCATGTAAAGATTAGAAATAAAGGGAGACTAATACCAACAGCAAAACCAACCCTAAACCCAACTGAAGAAAGAATGTGTTGTTGAAGATGAACTCTCAGGACAAGGTGATATTTGGCATAATTAGGAGGAGGAGGAGAGAGATTCACATTAGGTGGTGGAAGATTCTCTCTTAGTTTCCCCAAATTATGGCTAACTTTTTGCTCTACGTATGCTTGTAACTTCTTACACAATTATATTATTATTGCTGGCAAATGGGTTGGTTGGGTAGTTCTTGACTGGATTACAATCACACAAATTATTAATGGATCAAAGTTCAAAGGAGCCATTATTTATGAATCAAGGTTTAAATGGATAAGTCGAATTTGTACAACTCAAATTGACCTTACTTAGTACTTAATTAATAACCAATTTGGGTCGGGTCATTATTTCGAGTTAGATTTCTCCGAGAAATTTAATCCGACTTTTATATATTGTCAACTATTTTTGGTAATTGGTTAGATTAAAAAACGTAATATTTTTTCGGTGATTATCGAATTAGAAATTATATAGGCATTGCTCTTTCCTTATTGCAATCATTTTGAGTTTGAGTTGATTATTAATGATTGTAAGATTTTTGTATGTTTCCTTATTAATATCTAATTTGGATTTGTTAAAAGATCTATAAAATAAAGTAGCGCATATTTTTGCTAGAGCTACTAGTTATATGCCAGGCCTTTGTGTACCCCTTTTTTTTGTTGTTTTCAGCTATCTTAGTTGAGTTTTCTTCTTAATGAAATTCAAGATTTGTTTCAAAAAGAAAATAATAAATAAATAAATAAATAAATGACTAACCGCTAATGATTGTGAATTTTTTTGATTAGTTAAACTCTGCTACTGTTTGATTAGTTGCCTAAAATTAATTAGAAGATTGTGAAGATTTAAGACAATAAAGAAAAGAGCAGAGAATTATGTTGTGTTTGTTTTGGTGGAACTGCTTTTATAAGAAAGGAGGAAAAATAAAAAAAGAAACTTGGAGAGAAAAAGAATAAATAAAATTTAAGATATCATTTGTTTTATTTTATTATATGTGGGAAATTTATTATTTATTTATTTATTTTATGTTCAGGTTAAACATCTAGACAAGATAAGAGAAATTAAAAATCTTTTCTTTTCTTTTCTCCTTAATGATTTCTCTTTTTAAACTTAACACTGGAATGATTTGTTAAGTTATTTTGAGATACTAGTGAACTCATAATTATTAAAAATTATATATTTTTTTCTTGTAGTGATATGCATATTTGATTTTTGTGGAGTAAATTTGAACCCTTAATTATTATTCATTTCTTATATGTAATCTTTAAAGTCATAATTAAGGCATCGATCACTAATCCCAAATCATACAATGAACTAAATCTAGTTTTTCAATTAAAAGCTGGGAATATATATTTGAGTAGATTCAATTAAAAGCTGGGAATATATATTTGAGTTGTCAACTATACATATGCATACAGATTATCCTTTGCAATTAATGTCAATTTAAAGAAGAGAGCAAGAATCTTGGAAGGACAGAAGGAAATGTACGTACTTGTTATTGGACAGAATAGTTACAGATCATACCATACTGTCTTGTTAAAAATTTTAGAATTATTAGTGAGTAAACAAATGAAGAATTGTTGAAATAGAGGAAGCAAAGAGAAGTTTAACCCACTTGTAGGCTCATTTTTATATAACTTCATTGATTTTCCCAAAGATTCATGCATCAGAAAGATATCTGGGATCAAATTCAACTTAAATTATGCAAGTCCAGAATAAATATTTTCCTTAAATAAAATTTATAATATTGTTCTCACCCTCCCACAATTAATATTCAGCATATAGTCTTACATATAAACATGGTAGCATTAGTGTGACTGATATGGCAGCGCAGCGCACTACTAGTGAAATTATTTGAGGTTAATCACAGAATCAGAATTAGATTGGATGTATTAATTCTAGGATATAGAGTTAAAACTAATGGAATTTCAATTTTTTTATAAAAAAAAAATTATTTCTTCAATTTCTGTATAGCAATTAATATTATTTAAAATTAATAATATTTTTTTATTGTTATAATTAATGAATGTTAATAATAATCTCAAATAAATTAAATTAAAAAATAAGATAAATTACAAACTTTCATATTGGTTCAGGTTTGATTTTTTAGTTAATCCAATTATTTTTTACTTAAAAAAATACAAAATTTTTTTGAAGGTATGTATATAAACTAATAGGATATTCGCGCATGCAATGCGCTATTTTCTAATACATACAAGAATTAAATTGAAAATACAATCTTAATTTAAATAATTTCCAAATAGTTTTTTTTTTCAATTGAAATTCCAATTCGATTTTCAGGACCTATAAAACGGGTCAGTTGGGCAGATAATTCGGATCGGATCATTTTGGGTTCGAATTTAGGTTGGATTAAATTTCAGATCAAACTCACTTTTTTAACATCAAATTGATTGATAATTTTTCAAACTGTTGAATCTATAAGTAGTAGAAGCAAGACGAAGAATCCAAGAACTAATACCTCTATATTCCGTGTATTCCAAGTTACAAAAAACAGAGTAGAACAGAGTATATATACAAACTGATTAACTAACCATGGTTACAAGACTAAAACAAACTATAGGTAAAAAAATAATTACAGCAAAAGAAATAAAAGAGTGATAAAATAAAAGAAGTAAAACAGGAAGAAAAGAGGAAACGTTAGCAGAGGCCACATGCGTGGCCACGCATGAAATAAGCATGAAGGAGACGTGGCCGTGCATATAGGCAGAAGAGAAGCAGAAGTCACATGCGTGACCACGCAGAAAATAAACATGAGGAAGACGTGGCCACGCACTCAATATACTCTTCATCCCCCCTCAAGTTGAACTTTGGTGAACATCACGCAAAGTCAACTTGGAGCAAAATTTGGAAAACAAAAAAGAACTAAGAGGCTTGGTAAACAAATCGACCACTTGAGAAGTAGTAGAAACATGAAGAGGATTAATAAACCCGTCTTTAAACTTGTTCCGAACAATATGGCAATCAATTTCGATGTGCTTCGTACGTTCATGGAAGACAGGATTAGAAGTAATATGAATAGCAGATTTGCTATCACAGAAAAAAGAGATAGGACAGGAAACCGGAAGATGGAAATCAGCAAGAAGATAGCTTATCCATTGAAGTTCACACACAGTAGATGCCATTGCACGATATTCCGCCTCCGCTGAACTCCGAGAGACTGTGGTTTGCTTTTTAGTCTTCCAGGATATAGGACAAGAACCCAGAAAAACACAAAACCCGGTAAGAGACTTGCGAGTTTCTGGACAAGTAGCCCAGTTAGCATCAGAGTATGCCGATAAAGTAAAATCAGACTGTGCAGGAAAAAACAAACCCAAAAAAGGTTGTTTCTTGAGATACTTAATTTCATATTTTTTCTTAAATGTCAACATATTTCAAGCACTTTTAAATTTTAATAATACTATATGAAAAATAAAAAAAAAAATTACTAACTTAATATTATGGACATATATTAAAAAGAAATCATTTTAAATTAACTAATTTTTTTAAATAAATTAAGTACCTACATACTCGTCTACATGCATGCATATATGTATATACTCAAAAAGATATTATTTTACAGAATTTGATGAGTTCGGTTTTGTAGGAATCGTATATAATTTATAGTAATACAATTTTTTTTTTATATTTCAACCAAATAACTTAATATAAGTAATTTAACTAATCGTCAAAATTGAAAAATTTAGAAATAAAATTTATAAAAAAAGTAAGTTTTGAATCGACTCATTCGAATTAAGGGTTGGATTGAATTTGACCACAGTATATTATGGAATCAATGATTAATCGATTAGGGTTGGATTTTATATATTACAACAAAGTTCATTTGCATAGTACCACTAGAGTAATAAACAAATCAAGATTACCCAATCTGGGGAGACAAGAGAATTTTTAGATGCTTTTGAATGCTTGAATCATAGACATATCCTTATTTGTAATTAATTATTGCATGAAATTCCATTTATATTGACACCTATTAATGCAAATTATTAAAGAATTATACTATATTCAAGGTCAAGGGTTAATGTCCAAATCAAGATTGAGAGAGATGATCACAAATTAATCTCATATTAATTAATGCTTCCACTGAGATATGAGATACATAATTTAATTAAAGGAACCGTAATTTCTATTTATCTATGTATAAGGAAAGATTATTTATTTATTTCTTTATTCTTTCTACAATACTATATATTCAGATATATGATGATTAAAGAAAAAAAAAGAAAAATTAAAAAAAAAGGTAGAAATTTTATTTTGTTAATTGGTTCGTTTAATTTGGTTTTATGAAGTAAGAATGCCGGTTTATGTGGGATTGGAACATGTGATTAACCATGTGAGGGATATTAAACAATTACGTGCTTAATGGTCCCCCACTTCCTCTAGAGAAAATGTGTACGTACCTCAATAACTAAATTCAAAAACACAATCAAAATTAAATACCATGTATTTGTAACGAAATGTATCGAAATTTTATAAATCAAACTAATAATAAATTGTCATGTAAAAATAAATTAGTTGGAAAACAATTGAATAGTAGTTTGCATGCATAATTAACAATTAACTATGAATTCAGTTTATAAAATTTGCTTAAAACGAATCTACACAAAAATTTTCTAAATAATTATAGAATCCAATATTGCAATTTCATTTGTCACTATCAAATTCAAATTTATCCATCCAAAATCTAATAGCTAATTTCCGTAACCAATTTTTTCTTTTTTTTTTTAAGTAATTCAGTATATTTGGTTTGATTTTTTATTTAATCGGTTCAATTTTAAAATAAAAATTAATTAGATTATATTTTTTCGGCTCTCAATATCTAAATTTGAGACTGTCTTCTAGATTTGAGATGCAATTGATGAGAGAAAAGTCGAAAAAGCACGACTGAATAGTAGTGATGATGCAAGATGATGGACGGTAAATTAGGATATTGAGGGAAGAAAAATCGAGAAAAAAGATATGCAAAGAATAGAAGTAGTTAACATAATATAAATTATATGACACTTAATTATTATTTTCTATTTTTTTTGCTGTTTAAAATTAAACAATTAGACATTTTTATTTTCTTTCAATTAAATCTAATTTTATATAAAAATTGAGAAGAGGAAATTAACAAAATGATATAATGTTAATATATATATAGTTTTAAACTATAACATATAATGAAAAAATTGGACCGCAATGTCTGATCGGACAATAAATACTTACGGGTTTGGGTCGGATCTGATTTTAAAACTTTTAAATTTTTAAAATTTGACTCTTTTAAATTTCTTATAATTTAAATTCAGATTATCAAAAGAATTATCAGAAAACTGAGATATTTCTCACGTGCAACTCCTTGCCGGTTAGAATGTACACGCAATGGCTAATTGCCTATAGAAAACTATCCATATGCGTTGAATTAATTAATTAGATAATACAAGTTTGTTTTCTGTTTTTATTTTATTTTATTGTAAATCCACTCTGCCATTCTCTATTTCACACGGCTCATGCAAGTCAATCCTGGCATGTGCATTTACATGGCAACAGCTTGTACTATAATCTTTTTTATTTTTAATAACTATTCTCTATCCATATAATCCACTGAATTCATATCGGATATATAGATTTAGAAAAAAAAAATTAAAATATCATATTTTAAATATTTAAAAATATTTCATATTCAAACAATAAATTTAAAATTTCTTTTAATTAAAAAAAAAGTCTGCCATTCTATTTTATTTAATTGAGTACAATATTTATAAATACATGTATTGTGTGTGTATATACATGTATATATTGTAAGTCAAACAAATTTTATATAAAGATGACATAAGTTACCAATTAGTAGTTAATTGCAATAACTAATTACGGTCAGCTGTCAAGAGTTATTATTATTAAAAACTAATCAATAAACTTCCGATAAGGACATCTCTATTTTCCTGAAAATATTTATTTGAATCGTACAAATTAATTTTTTACTTATCATATGCAAAAAATATCATTATTTAGAATAAATAGAAAACAAAAATTGAAATGAAGTTTCAAAGAAATATGAAGGATGAGTTTATAAAAACTATATTAATAATAATAAAATAAAATAAATTCTCAACTATAAGTTAGAGTAAGTAGAAGATTTAATAATAGGTCTAAACTGAACCCCCATCACGATGGTTCTTAAAAGTGTCAATTTGGCCCCTAAAGATCAAGAGGGACGGACTAATTTGGTCTTTATTCCGTCGTTAGATGCTTTGCCGCTAATGATCAATAAGAAAAATAGATATTAATTAATTTTAATGTAATCAAATAAAAATTTAAAAATTCAATAGAAAAAAAAAGTACCAGTTTAGGGATTCAAGAATGTATTTTACCTTTATTATATAATTTTAATATTTTTTATTTTATTTTTTTATTTTTGTTCTTGCTATTTTAGTGAAATCAATGTAAGGATTTGGCCTATCTAAAAATAACAGTTGATTGAAATGGAATATGGATGCGAAATTAATTATTTATTTTTGCTTCATTCTAATTTGTATTTGTTATTTTAAAATATGTGTGTAATCTTTATACCTATAATTTTTTAGTTTCTTTTTTTTTGACATTTTAATAATGATCAAATGTTAATTTTTATACGTTTGAGGAATTTATTTTTAATGAAATATTGCAATTTTCTTTTAATGGAGGATAGTGTGCAATGAACATATTGTGAATTTTTTTTGCAAAGGCTTTTGATTCGCTTTCTATATTCATTCAAAAATTAAAGTGAGTAGGAAATTTCATGTATGTGACCTCTCTGTTGATAGTGAGCGAGTCGTTGTTGAATTTGTACCTCTACCCTTTTGGCATTTTCTTTTGGTTGTGCTGCTTAATAAAGCATATTTTTCAATAGAAAAACAAATTAAAGTAAGTAGGAAATTCCATGTATGCTATCCTACTGTTAACAAAAATTTGTAATTAACATAGCTCGAAAAGTTAATTTATGAGATGAAAATTGTAACCATGCTTAACATCCCTTCTTTATACCCAGAGTTGAATATATGTAGAAAGCTTAGAGTATAAAATTTGCGGCATTTAATGTATCTGCAGATTGTCTAATATTAAAGACTAGTGGTTTTAATATCATGCAACAAAAATAAATTTAGAATTAACTCAATTCTAAAAGCTAGTTCGTGAGATAAGTATTGGCTAAATTTTTATAAACAGTATTTTATTTTATAACTAATCGATATAAGATACTTCGTATTTATTTTAAAAAATGTAAATATCTTAAAATAGAAATTGATTGGATATTATCATTTTAGAGGTATTGTGTTTTTCTTAATATTTGATGTTTGTTTAACTTGTATTTGAGAACCGTATTAATATTTTAATTTTAATTTGTTATATTTAATAAAATTTATTAAACTTTTTTACTTCACTTTCATATTACTCGTGTACCTAAATTTATTGACAACTTTCTCATCATGTTATTTTATTCTTTTTGTCATAAATGATTCTAATACTAAAAATTCAACCAAAACGAGATAACATAATAAATATTGTTGGATTTAATTGCATCTTTAACTGCATTGGTTGGTTGAATTTGTCCTAATTTTCTTTTTTTGGTGGCGCAGTAAGCATTCAAAAAATTTTCAATTGTTTTAGTCACACTTGACATGTCATTCTTTTGAAAAAAACTTTCAAATATTAGTAATTTTTCATTTTACAGAAAAAGATTGATGCTTACCTTTGAAATGTCACTTTGGAATTAGTAGATAAACATTTAATTATGTTTTTTTTTGAATGAAATACGTTCTAGTTATTTCAAGATTCGAAATTATCTCAATATTCTCATTAGATGCTTTATTATTTTATTTATAATAATGTTTAATACAGAAAATACCACTGCTTATTTGGCTAAGAAATCCTAGACTACTCTGTGATTAATAAAATTCAAACACTGGCTACATAGAAGAAACAGCAAGAAGAAGTGAACAAGTCTCATTAATTATAATGGTTTTCATAACATGATTAAAATATAAATTTCATTACAAAATCTGGAGATGAAAACAGAAACAAAAATACATATTTATAATTTTCAGATATGTTTCTTAATTAATCCAACATTAATATTATTTTATACTTCTGAGTAATTAATTACTTAGAGCTTGAGCTTGAATTCCGATCTTTCTGAGAACAAAGGATGGCATCAATGGCATCCTTTACCTGAGAAATATCAGGAGCTTTTCCTCCTTGAACCGGCCAAAATTCATCAGTTGCTAACACCTGCATCAGAATTTAGAAAAATCATATGCTTAATTAATTAATTAATTAATTATTATTGTTTTGAAAAAAAAAAGAAAAATTAATTTAGGATAATTACCTTTACTTGCAACTGAAGAAACTTCACATAACTAATGGCTTTCTCTAACATGGTAACCAAATCAACCTTTGATCCATTAGGCACAAGCTCCTGCAATATCTTAAGTCGCTCGCTGATCCTCTCTCTCCGATTCTGAAAAAGACTAACTTTATTGCCTCGAGAAAATCTTTAATTTGGCAGCAAATTCATTAAATTAGATTTGATCAAAACAAACCTTGGCTGCAATGCTCTGGGGATCCTTGGATGGACATGATTTTGGTTTTGGCTTCTTTGTTGCGTTGTTGCATTGCTTCTTTACTGCTTGCATGCTCTCTCCCTGTAACCAATATATAATTTATTTTAATTGAAGACCTTAATTTTCTCATATTTTAGTTGAATCTCAAGAAAAAAAAAAGTACCATCTGTGGACGCTTATGGAGGTTTGAATCTTGAGTTGGAGGTTCTTGAATGCCATCATCGGTTACCATACTTATCCCCTCACAGTATAACCAATCACTATGATTTTCCTTCTCCGAATTGAAGTTACTTGCCGTTTGAAAGCAATTCATATCCTCTAATACACGAGGATCCGAATTGCATTTCGGATTAATCTGATTCCATTGATAATTGTAATTCAAATTGTGGTGCTCAAAGCTAAGCAAAGATCCATTGCCGTTGCCATTGCCATGCAAAAAGCTCTCGAACCCGCCACGAAAGTCGATCAAAGAATGGCCTTCTTCATGAGACTGATGGCTAGCATTCGATTGAAAGACGAAATCACTAGAATTTGCACTACTTGGACTCCCAACAGAAGAAGAAGAATGGCTAATAGTAAGATTCTTGATCATGAATCCACTACTATTTTCCCCATCTTCCATTACCAACTTATGATTGTCATCATCAAATCCATGAGGAATCAAATTCCCAATTCCATTGTAGGCAATTGCCATTGAAGAAAGAACAAAACAAGGAAATGAACTAGATAATTGAACGTACTTTGCTGTAGTTCAAGCTATAGCAAGCATATGAAAAGCTACATCTAGTTATGGGTCTATTTGTAGGGACTCAAAAATAATGGTATTATTATAGCATTTAATTTGACTGATAATTAATTAATCTAAGTGATTGAGCTAGGCTGGTTAAAAAGTCTAACAAACCATTATATATATATATATATATATGTATGTATGTATATATTTGTATTGGGATTGTTAGTTGGCAGAGGTTAATATAAATTGAAGGAGAAAAAAAGAGACATAATTAGGGCAAAGAAGCGAAGGCAACGGCGGATCTTTAGCCATCCCACGTCTTTCAAGATTCCCATATAATACTTATACTCACACTTTCAAGAACCTGGACTCGTAATGTATATTTATTTTTCGTATATATATATTTTTTGGACTCGTAATAATAATACTAATTTTATGCATGGACATAGAATTTTGTGATGCTTCCTTTACTATTTCCTTCTTGCCTCATCACGTGGATTCATTCTTTATTTTCTGCTTTATATAATTTTACATTATTTCCATGCTTGATGTGTACACTAGTCATGGAATTTTGGTTATCAACCAACTCTTTGATTATTGGTCTTATTAACTATCAACTACAACATTGAAAATTCTTTGCCAAAGAGTTCATTAGTTGTTATCCAGAAATTTTCACATGTCATGAGTATGATTTTATTATTATTATTATTATTTCCTTTTTCTTTTTATTTTCAAATGAAGTGTGGTTCAGTTTAACCGAAAAGCGGAACCTAATTGAATTAATTTGATTGGTTTGGTTCGATTATTTAGTTAATTGTTTCAATTTTAGTTAGTAAAACATATAAAGTTCAGTTTAGTTAATAATTAAAAATTAAAAACAAAGTATCAAAAAATTTTAAAATGACACTATTTTGTTAAATAGAATTTTTAAAATTATTAATTGGTTTGATTGATGATATATATAATAAAAATTGATTCATTTCTATAAAATTTCATTTTATAATTTTTAAAAAATTCGATTCAATTCCGTTACAATTAAAAATAAAAAATCCAACCGTGATAACTTTTAAATCAAATCCACCGCATTTCAGGTTCAAGCCTATTTATTATGAACAAGACTTTTTAAGGCGTAATATAAGGCCACCATTTGATTCTTGAATTCATCAACTTGAACTTTAATATCTCTCTCTCTCTCTCTCTATATATATATATATATTTTGTAAGAAATTATATATCACTATATATTGTGAGAAGTTGACATAAATATTCTTCGAAGCTCATATCGTTGAAATGAAATCAGAAATCGATTATTTCACGTTATCGGCAAAGGCTATCACCCACGTGTCACGAATTATGGGATGAAAGTATAAATTCCCGAACTAAAAACCCCTTAAACAAAGAGAGAATATGCGATGAGACAAACCGACAGAGTTTCGGTATCTTTAATTTTTTTCTTCTTTTTCAAATAAAGAAACTAAGCCCTTATATAGGCCTCTAATTAAGGAATACTTAATTTCCTTAATAATGATGAATTAAATTGACAGTTACAATATGACTAAGGAAATAATAAATATGAAAAATACGAAATTAATATGTAACTGCCCATATTAATGCACAAATAAATTATAGATTCCCTAATTAAGGAAAAAATCAATATGAAACTAATTCCATATAAATTATTTCCTGTTCCGATATTATTTCTATTATATCGGGCCCAATTTATCATCTCTTGAGTTATGAGCGTATCCCAAACTCCTTCATCTCCCACTCGCACATGACGAAACGGATTTCAGTCATTCTCTCTTATCATACAGGTAGATAGTTCGTGTGACCTGTATACGTCGAGAATACTAATAATGATAGGTATACTGGTGAACCACAAAACTACCGAATGTGATAGAAAAATATCTTTCCCTTTTTTTATATACCTTCTATCATAGTCTAACTCGCTTTTCTAGTTAGATCTGTTGGGTCGAAATTTTTTCATAACCCTTTGGAGACTAACTAAGCTAGCCACACTGAACTATACTTTAGGTATATGTTAAGAGTCCTGAGGGTCGGAAAAATTAGGATCTCACACTAGAAAAAATTTGAGATCATTCACAGAAGATTTCTTTCCCTTAGTCAACTCAAGCACACATGGTATGACGCATGTGTTATGGTATTCTTTTCTTTTCCTTAAAGGAATGCATATCTTATCATTATTTAACACCATACATAAGCATAATGTTGCAATGCATCGAAGTATTCAACTTTAGTTCTCCCACTTTAAAATTACTTCTGGCTTTTAAAATAGAATATGATAGTTACATTTAGCTTATTATAGGATTATACTTAATCCAGTTTAGACTTCAATCCAAAGCATACAATCTCATGTATGTCTTTATCTTGCACCTTAACAAGACTCATCTTGTAATTTCTGCAAGATGGCACTTTTATTTTGAACAGGTTCTCACAATTCATTTTGTGTTCAAAAATTGCCTTATCTTAGTTTTTATCAACTTATTATCAAAACTAAGGTAAACACCCATGTGAGTGGGCTACTTTTCTGTTCGATATACTCAATCATATAATAAATAACAATAAATGTTTACATATAAACATTCACACTCATGTATTGCTAAATAATGAACTCTATTATTATTCATAAATAATAATGTTAAGGGATCACATAAACAATACAAATAAAATCATATGCAAATCTTGAGATCTAATGTGTCTCTCAAAACACATCTCTCAATATAGGTTTTATTAATAGATCTGCAATCACATCCAGTGAGAAAATATACTGTAAGTTCGGTTCTTCTAGTATAACAATATCTTCGATTTATTGATACTTAATGTTGATACATCCATCAACAACTGACTGTCACTGGTTCCTTTAAGGCAGTTAATCTCAAATGGTTCACAAACCGCTTCAACCAAAACTACCTTTTGTACTGCAGCTGAGAAAGCAACAAATTCAGCTTTCAATGTTGATGGGCTACAAAAATTTATTTCTTCCTACTCCACTAAATGGCACTATTGCCAAGCAAGAATAAATAACCTACATAACCTAAAGTGAATTTTCACTCATCCACATCACTTTCCCAATCAACATTTGAATATTTTCTCAATTACAGATCATTTTATTAAAAAACAAAGAGAATAAGTTGCAGTACCTCTGAGGTATCTAAGTATTCTTTTGATTACTTTCCAATGTACTTTGTCTGGGTTAGACTGATATCTATTTACTATACCCACAACATAACATATATCAAGTATGGTACACAATATTGTGTACATCAGACTACCCATCACTACAAAAAAATTGATTTTACTGACGGACACAAAATCTGTCTCTAAAAGAATATTTTACCGACGGATTAGCTACGGAATCACAAATGTGTCGGTAAAAATTAAAAAACTTGCAAAATGGCGACGTTTTTAGCTACCAAAATGGAAAACGGTCGGTAAATTTGACTGGAAATAGTGGCGCCATTTTGTAGCGACGGTTTAGCGACAAAAAAACTTCGTCGGTAGGGATAACAATGATTTTTGTTATGTACCGACGGACATACCATCGGTAAATAATGGCAGCATATTTTGGCACATTATTTACCGACGAAATAGCGACGGAATATTGGGAAATGGAAATATGAATGGTTGCGACGGTCGTTTTTATCGGTAATCCGTCGTTATTATGTTTATTATATTTAAATAAATGTTTAAAATTTTGTTTTTTTTTATTTTTTTATAAAATATCATTTTTTCCAAATAAAGCCTAGACTAGATATTTTTTCATTTTAATTATATATATTTTTATATAAAATAATTAATATATTTTTCTTCCTCCTTTTGCTGGACAACGGTTGTTATTCCCTTTGCTGTTCGCCATTCTTGTTCGGTTTCACCATTAGCTATTTAAGATATTGGATTATATATAATTTTACTGCAACGTATTTATTTATTCCATTTCAAATGTATATTTTAAAAATAAAAAACTAATTGCATATTGTTTATTTTAATTTTATATATACACTAAAAATAATTAATAATATAATAATAGATAATTGATAAAATAATATTTTAATAAATTATAATAAATATTTTACAAAATTAATATTAATTAATAATATTCAAAAAAATTAAGGAAGCCCTAAATGTAAAATTACCCACCCCTAAGTTGGTTGATAATAATTTATATATATATATTAGTGATCAGGCTGTAATTTTAATTTCAAATCATGAAATTATAAATTTTAGTTTCAGTCAATTAATTAATTAATTAATTAAACTATAAGTTAATCTTAACAAAATTAATGTAAATTTTTATTTAGTGACTATATTAATAATAGATTTTTATCTAAATAATTTAAAAGAAAGAGATAACATTATATGTTTTATTATACTTGAATTGGGGGCTTAAAAATTCAAATTGAAAGAGTTAAGGGACTAAATTGAATTTTTCCTACTCTAACTCAAAACTGCTCATTTGTCTTAGGACACATACTTTTGCTAAGAAACTAATTCTTTGTAATGGGGTTGTTAATGAGTTTACAATTTTACATATTAAATAGTTCAAAAACTTTGTTAATGTATGTCTTTTGAGACAATGACAACAACATTTTCGAACGATCTCTTGAAATCTTAACTCAAATGATATAATCTGCTTGACCCATATCTTTCAACTCAAACTTGGGTCACAACCAATCTTTGATAAGATTTATGTACTTTATGTCATTTTTTAGTATTAGTATGTCGTCTACATACCAAGTCAAAATGACAAATTTATCTTTAGAGCTTTTGTGATAAACACAATGGTCTTCATCAATCATGTTGAACTTATTTGACATGATTGTTTTATGAAATCTCAAATATCATTGTCTCGAAAACTACTTTAGGCTATAAATTGATCTCATCAATTGGCAAATCTTATGTTCGCTGCCTTTTTTTTTAATTAGAAAAAGCAATTTTTACATCTATTTGATGTAGCTCTAGGTTTAAACTAGTTTTCAAGCTTAAAATTAATCTTATCGATGTAAATCTAACAACAGGTGAAAAAGCTTAAAATTGGTTTGTGTCCTTCAGGTAAATCAACCAATTCTTAAACATGGTTTGATCTCATGAAAGTCATTACTTTTTTTATTGCCTTAATCTATTTATCTTTTGCTGGACATTCTTGTGGGATAATTAAAAAATAATCGACATGGAACACTTTTCCTTTTAGATTTTTTGTAATTAAAATTCTTGATAAACATGTCTCATATATTCATCATAGTTTGGAATGCTCCCACTAAAATTAAGCTCTACGCTTCCACTCAAATAAAGATTATAAATATCCATACTCCTACTGGAGTTAGGCATGCTCATCATCCCACTGAAGAACTGATCTCGAACATCCGGACTGTTGAGAAGAGAGTCTTGACCTTCTTTTTTAATTTTCCTCCCATTCGGATGGAGAGATCTGGTTAGTTAATCTTTTTGAGTTTCATAAAAGTAAAGTCTCAACTTACTTCGCCTAACTTAGGAAACTTATTTTCCAAAAATATGATGTCTTGTGATTCAAATTTTGTTACTGAGTCATTTGCTTGTTCACCCATAAATACGTATCCTTTTGATACATCAAAATATCACACAAAGATACCTCTTTTTAATCTCATGGTCCACATTCACCAAATTTATTTGAGGTATTATGGACATAAAAAATACAATCCTAAGGTCATCAATGTCTCAGGTTGAATTACCGATCAATCCATAACTCATAATAAGTGGAAGCAACAAACTTGAAAGGCACACAGTTTAGAACACCATTTTATTACAGAGTTCGAGGGATAGACAACTGATTTTCACTCCCTTTTTCATCACATAAAGCCTTAAATTCATCAGAAAGATATCCTCGATCACAGTCGGTTCTTAAAACTTTAATTTTCTTGTCTAATTGATTTTCAACTAGATTTATAAAAGTTTTAAAGCAACTAAATGCTTCAGACTTGTGAGAAATCAAATGGACTTGACCATACCTAATATAGTCATCTATATTAGTGATGAATAATAATAGGCTCCATGCCTTGCCCTAACATTCATTAAATCACAGATATCTGAATGAATCAATTGCAATGGAGTTTTTGTTCTAGTTTCCTTTTTTCTGAATGGTTTCCTCATTAGTTTTCTTTTCGAGGCAATGCTCATAGGTAGGTAATTCAAGTTTATTCAAATCACCTATCATTCCTACTTTGGCTAACTGATTCATTCAGTTTTGCTCGATGTTGTATTATCTAGCATGCCATAATTTTACATTATTCTCATAATAATATGAAATAGAAGAAGAAATTAACGAAAAACTAGTAGTATTCAATAATCAGGATCAATATCCATAATAATGAAAACGTTCAAAACAAAGCCAGAACCACATTAAACATCATCTAAACATAAGCGTGCATTGTTATCCTTAAAATGTAAATGAAATCTAGTTTCATTAAGACAAAAATAGAAACTAACCAGACAAAATAATCTTGATCCTTTTTGTCACAAGGTTCGTTACTTCTAGATCTATCACCCATAAAGGATGAAATTTAGTAAAAAGACATAACTAGATACACAGAGTTTTACTCACTCATGAGTTAAGATGGTGTACCTATTGGGACACATTGAAGTCTCTTACACAGTGATCCTTTTAACTCTTGAAATATTTATCCTTTCATTACCTTTAGACCTTATGTGATTCTATTTTATCTTTTGCCTTTTAGACTCTCGAGCCTTTCCTTTACCCTTACCACTAAAGTTTCTATTCTTGTTCTGGTTATTCTACCAGAATAGAACTATGTCATATGTACTACGACATTGATATTAATCACTGCCATATATACAATACTTTTCAAACTTAAAATGACAAGCAACATTCCTAAATATCTTAATATTGTCTATATGAGTTAGTTACATCTTCATATGCTCCTAACTTTAAGATAAAGAACGGATAATAACTTGGACCTATTGTTCATTGATCATTTTATGATCAGATTCACTAAGCTCACATATCATCTTATCCATCTCTTAGATGTTTTCGCATTATATGATCAGACTTTTCTGATTAGTATCAAAATTTGATTACTAATGATTGAAACTGAGTCAGAAACGTACCCTCGAATTTTTCTGCAAAAAGATCCACAGATCCATTGCATTTTGATACTTGCAAAATTTGCTTAGATATATCATCATCCATTTGTACTTAGCAATATGGTACGAGTAGTGAAACATCTCTTTTTCATGCCATATAGGCATCTCGATCCTGCTTATTCTAGACTATGGTGCCATGCTTAGATTCAATCATAATCAAACTTAAGGTTTCTAAAACCTCTTGCTCTTCAAGTACATATTAGATGTACATATTTTATTTGGATCCTATGATCACTAATAGAGTAATTATTGCACAATATTAAGGAGATTAAGCAATACATGCTATTTACTATGCATATGAAAAAATTAACCTATTAAAGCTGTCTATTAGGCCCAAATTCAAAAATGTTACTTAAAGTTTCCAATTACCCTCTAAGTCCTAATGTCTAACCTTATCGGTTAAAATTTTTATGCATAGTAAATGTCGATTGTTGGAAATTAAGTTTTTAAACTTAATTTAGGATATTATATATAAGATAATGTAAGACTTAACTCAATTATCATGCAATCATTTTACTTATAAAATATTACTAAGCAATTAACAATAAAATAAACACATTCATAATAAATGTTAAATGCCAATATAATATCGAAAAGATAAATAAACTTATTTATTTAATCAATCATTAAATATCCAACAATCTCAAAAAGAGGAAACATTTAAAATAAGATAAAAATACACTTGTCTTTAATCTAGTAATAGGAAATATAAATCCTAACTACAAATCCTTTAACCATTAATAACTTGACACTCATGTCAATAACTCAGGGAACCTAGAATGTGACAAAACTAGTCTCGTCACTGGAAATAATTTCTTGATCCTTTCGAACAAATCGAGAGGTATGCCATAAAATCGATAATGAAGCCATGGACGATACACATAACGTCCGCTTCTGAGCATTATCTCAGATTTAATGTTGCTTCTCAACACTCCTATTTTAGTCATCAACCAACCAATTTTTTATATCTGGATGGCGATCAAAAAAGTCTTTCATCACTTTGAACAAGGTCCTGTCAACACCTCCTTGGTCTAAGCCATTAGCTCAAATGCACTATTGCATCTTTTCATGCATATACAAAATATGATGCATTATTGCATCAATGTTATTAGCTCGAACCTTCTTATGCATCCTCATTTTGCAAACCATTTGTACTTTTGCTTCAGTTTCTACAATTCTTTGAGGAATTTGTGGACATCTAGAAGTCATTATCTTCACCATTTCTATTACACATAATAGAAAATTAAACATTAAGTACACTCATGTACAATCATGTATGATTGAAACTCATTTCAATTCAAAAGATAAAGATAAAATGTTACTCATAACAGAATATAAATGGTCAATACACTCATGTACAAACACACATATGATAAAAACTCATTTCAATCAACAAACAATGAAATATCCACATAATATAATTTTCAAACAAATTTGAAAATTTAAGAAGGCAGGAAAAATAATTTTCTTAATTTTTATCAATTTTAAAATAATTTTTATTGGAATAAAATCAAAAAAATAATTTTCAAAAAATAATCAAAAAATCAAAAAAATTGAGAAAATTAGATTAAAAAAAATTTGAGCTGATTTGGAGGTTGAAGGAGGCCGCATGTGCCATCACATGCCGACGATGGTAGGCCTCACACGCCACACGCGTGACAGATGCACCACGCTCCATCTGAGAAACTCTACCACGTGGCACAACCTGACTGGGCCACATGGCGCTGAATGGCATGACCCCCACTACCACATGGCAGTTACTGACTACACCACGTGGATCTTATGTGGCACCAACTGGACTAACAAAATTGACATGTGGCATGACCACGGTCTGCCACATGTCAGCTAGTCATTGGTCCACGTGTCGACATGTGGCATGACTCAATAAGCCACGTGTCAGCGCCAACAAGCCACGTGTCAGAGCCGCAAGCTACTAGGTGGATGCTAGGTGGCATGATACATCATGCCACATGGCAGGTCCCATGCCACGTGTTAGCCCCACAAGCTCCCACGTGGTGACATGTGTCATAATATGGTTGGTCCACGTGGCATCATGTGGACCTCATTGATACATCATCTGACACGTGGCACTTCACCATAAAGCCATGTGTCGCTTCCCTATTGGGCCATGTGGCTGAGTGACGTTTCACTCAGCACGCATGGCTAGACGACTGCTGGAGATGCATCCTCTGGCACGCGCCCAACACACTTGCACGCACCACCTTTTTGGTGGTTTCAGGTCGCCGAATTGTTTTTAGGGTAGGGTTTTTGAGGTCCCTGAGTCTAATGGTGTAGTCAAAAATAAAAATTTCTACTTGAAATTTTAATTACTGATTTTTTAAATAATTATTTAATTTCGGTGTCCAAAAATCACAAAAAAAAATTTAGATCAGAATTAAAAAAAAAATTACATATAGAACATATCTAATATGCATATCAATTCAGCCTATAAAACATATTTGAATTTTCACAAAAAATCAGATCTACATTATGGATATATCGGAACGCAAAAAATATGGCTCTGATACTGATGTAAGAAATTATATATCATGATATATTGCGAGAAGTAGACATAAATATCTCTTGAAGCACAGATCGTTGAAGCGAAATCAGAAATCGATTATTTCACGTTACCGACAAAGCCTATCACCTACGTGTCATGAATTACGAGATGAAAGTATAGATATATGAACTAAAAATCTCTTAGACAAAGAGAGAATATGTGAGGAGACAAACCGACAGAATTTCGGTATCTCTAATTTTTTCTTTTTCTTCAAATGAAGAAACTAAACACTTATATAGGGCTCTAATTAAGAAAAACTTAATTTTCTTAATAATGATGAATTAAATTGGTAGTTAAAATATCAATAAGGAAATAATAAATATAACAGTTACGAAATTAATATCTAACTGTCCATATTAATGTACACATAAATGGTAGATTTTCTAATTAAGGAAAAAACTAATATGAAACTAATTTTATATAAATTATTTTCTGTTTCGATATTATCTCTATTATATCTGGCTCAATTTATCTTCTCGTGAGTAATGGGTGTATCCCAAACTCCTTCATATATATATATATATATATATATATATTAAAGTTGATCTTAAATTTTATTATACTTATTATTTATTGTAGAGTTTTAAATTCAAAATATAACCGAAATTTTTGTAATAAATAGGTATTTTCTTTCTTTTGTTTTTTTTTTTTTTTATAAATGTGAGTTTTGAATTCGAAATTTAAATAAAATTCTTATAATAAATAGGCATTTTCTTTCCTTATAAATGTAAGGAGTCTCATCATACGCTAAACTATGTGTATCCTTACGGATTCACATAAATGCTAATAAGATGGTGCATTTTTTTAGTTAGGATAGCTTTATTTTTCGCAAATCATGTCACTTGGAGTTTCAAGCATTATTTCTTTCTTTCTTTATTTTGGACGTTAGTCTTGCTTTCTTTCTTCTCTTTGTTGTTATGCTTATCTTTCATTAATAATATTTCGAGTTTCAAAAACTAATAAATAAATAAGACAAATATAATCATACTGTTTTATATATGTTAGCATTTATAGTACAAGTAGTAATAGTGCGAAAATAAAGCAATACGTTTACAAGGAAATAATACTTCTCATATTATAAATACTCAATTATTTTTTATATTTTGAAAAATGGGTTCTAAGCTCTACGATCTTATAAGCAATGACGGCTTACACACCTCCCAGTTGCTGCAGCTTTTTTATTAAAATTAAAATAGAGAACGTTAAAAGTAGGTGATTTTTTAACAGACATGGGCCCTATATCGCTGGCCAGTTGGACTGTAAAAAATGTCACAATGGAGTGCCGTTTTTGTCCAGAGAGGACCCCACCATGCAGTCCCCAGTTCAGAAAAGGTAAGGCCGTATTTTCTTGTGAAGAATTATTTTAATTTTTTAAAAAATTTTTTCACAGAAAATGCAAAATAGAATTTTATGTTTATATTGATCTGTTTTTCAAAATGAAAAACAGAAAATGATGTTTTTCATTTTCTAATTTTACAAAGGAGTTAGAAAATATATTTATTATATTTTTCATAGAAAACACGCTAATTTTAAATGAACGGCGTCAACCACGTAAGTAGTAGTACCTTTATTTTTCATTGTTTTTCTTGGTCTCTCTGTTTTTCTCTCTAAGTTCATCTTCAATACGATTTCGACCATGGGAGTTCAAATCGAGCTTTGGATCCGTGTTCCTTAAAAAAAGGATATGATTAGGTAAGGGTTAGCTACTGTTTTAAATTTGAAAGATTTAAAAGCTGACAGATCCAATTGTAGAGGAAAATCGCTATCATATCTCCTATTTAATCTCCATCCAACTGTTCTATTAATTTCCAGCTAATTCTCCTATTTAATCTCCTCAAATCAGCTGATATTTTCATGTTTCGTTAAGATTTTCCTTCTCAAATCAAATCCAAATTTGAAATTTAAAAAACCTTGCACCAGCTATTTCAAGAATTGATCTATATTAAGTCGGTTGGCTGGTGGTTCTGTTGCTTTCCTTGCTCCGGGAGATATCTGGTGGATTTTTCACATTCTTGTGCTTTGATCGGCCTTCTAGTTTGGTCTGAAAAACAGGTTATTTATGCCCATATGTTTTTCCTTGTTCGCAGCTTTTTTGTCTCTGATTCTTGAAACTTGATTTTTGGTTTGTTTTGGTGGGTTAACAGTTTGAATATTAGCAGGTTTATCTTGCTGCACGTCTTGATTAGCTTTTTGGTTTTTATGCAGGTTTGGTTTTGAAGTAATCTAAAGTTCTCGATCCTATATTTCTGTATGTACTTGTGCCTGATCTGCCAAAAAGGTAATGCTCGTGTAGATATATTTGGTTTTTCTGTTCATATATCAAATTTTAGGAACCTTTATTCACCTTCTTTGTGTCATGTTACATTGATATTTGTCAGCTATTAGAAATCCTTTTTTTTCTGCAATGCATGCACAATTTAATATTTTGGAACTGCATATGTTAGAATTTGGAAACCAGTGTATCAAATGGCTTTGTGATGCATGTATTCAGAGGGCATCTGATGCTTGTTACATAAAATAGCAGTTGCTATAAAGAGTATCAAAAATGTACGTCTGGATCAAATTAATTCAACTGCATAATTACATGAAATGAGAAATTTATTGAGAAACACTTTCTAACTTTCTGTATGGTCATAGGGTCAGTGGCACATGAACAATGTGAAATCAAAGTTTGTGGGTGTATTCTTCATAGCTCCAAATGCGGTAATCAAACTTTGTGGATTTGTTCTTCATAGTTCCAAAAATGAGATGGGGGTGAGGGAAAACATCCAGAGGTTAAGAACCAAATGAACCAAACCTAAACAAATAAATTCAATTTGGTGACAATATGGTTTAATTTATTGGCTACCCCATCTGTGGTGGCTGTATTTTCTCTTGACAAAATGACTTGCAGCATCTTGGTATTTAGTATCTTGGTTATATTATGATAATGTGTTAATTAACATCTGCAGTTTTAAAAGTTCTTTTTCTTACTACTTGATCTGACATTCTTACAGACCTTTGAATTCATATTTGTTTCCATTTTCTCTACGAAAAGATATTTAAGAAAAACATTATCATGGAACTTTGTTTCTTTTGGTGGGCATCTGAAGAACATTGTTTTTGAACAACAAAAATTGTTGAGTGTACAGCTGTTACAGCTGTTTCTTTCTTCTATAATTATTCCCTTTGACTGCTTTTTTATCTGTAATTATTCATTTTGCTTTTTCTTCTTTTAACACCATTATATAGCTATAAATCAGAAAAATGCAATAGCTGTTATATAGATGAATAAAATATATTTCATTCTACCATTAAAGTTGACAAACTGATGATGTTAATTATTAAATAACACAACAGTGATTTTTGGATTTCATGCAGGTTAGGTTTTGAAGTAATTGAAGGATTTTCACTTAACTAGTCAAATTGTTAGAGGTAAATTAATGCAAGAGTGGGGCCAATTTAATTTGTAGCTACTGAACTTATTAATCTATTATTATATTTCTTAATAAGATCACTAAACATTAATTTGTATTAATCTATTGATGTTAACTATACTGAACTTCAGTTGTAATTTAAATGACTATGCATGAAATTGGGTGTGCATAATTGATCCAAGTTTGAGTGTATATATATATATATAATGTTTGATTGGAGATTTCATATATTATATATATCATTCTGTCCTTAATTACAAATAATTAATTAAAGAAATAGCATATATATAATGTTTGATTGGAGATTTTCATAATGTTTGTTGTTATTTTTCTAAATTAACAATTTTTTTATGCTTCATATAATAGAAATTTTTATTTGCTATAGATCATTAGATGGGAGGAAAATGGAAATGAAGAAGATTTGAAAGAGTGGACTGACAGTAATGAATTTGCTTTTTTAAATATATTATACGAGAGACTAAAAAAAGATCCGAATGGAACACCATCTTTTAAAACAAGTGATTGGCAAGGAATTGATGATGAATTATTTGTAGCAGTGGGGGAGAGATATGGTATAGATAAAT
The DNA here is from genome assembly GCA_037975025.1 of Excoecaria agallocha. Taxonomy (NCBI): domain Eukaryota; kingdom Viridiplantae; phylum Streptophyta; class Magnoliopsida; order Malpighiales; family Euphorbiaceae; genus Excoecaria; species Excoecaria agallocha. The sequence continues at coordinate 25,721,251 of CM075816.1, forward strand.
TGAAGGGAAAATATAATCGTCTCCGGTTAAAGCATCGACAGTTTACTGAATTATTGAAGCATACTGGAGTAACTTATGATTCAAATTCAAACACTATATTTGCTGTGTAAGACATTTGGCAGATGTTTTACAAGGTAAAGTTATCAGTAATTTAATTTTTTATGTCTAATTTTTATATTAAAGTTCTTATTTTAGATATCAATATTTAAAATGTTATATCTTTTAAATTGCAGAAGCACAAGAATTTCAAATCATTTAAGAAAAATGGCTGCAGACATTATGACTTACTTGGACAAATTTTTAGTAAATCTACTGCTACTGGGTATTTGCATCATGCTTCTACACAATTACCTAATGAATTGGATGCGGAGCGCCAAATTGAAGAAGAATTCCTTCAAAGAAGCATTCATCATGTATCAGACGGTGAAAAAATGGATGTTGGTAGTTCAAAAGATAAACGAGTTTCTATCGATTATATTCCTGGCTCTAGTAGAGCTAAAAAAGAATCAAAATTTGAAAAATTGGACTCTTGTTTGGAAAAGTGGGCATCTTGTTTAAGTGCTAGAGCAGAAAGAGAATTAGCAAAAGCACAAAAATATAAATCGGAAAGCAATCAAGCTATAAGTGCTGAATTCGATCCATACACTATAGAAGCATGTATGGATATTTTGGAAGGAACATAAGATATTTCTAATGCTGCATTTAACAAAGCACTGGAAAAATTTGTCAATCCAGATTGGAGAAAAATGTTTGTCTTGATGCGTGCAAATAGAAGAAGAGCTTGGATAGAAAGTTTATGCAATTGAATTTGTGATATTTTTTAAGTTAGATTATGTTTTATAGCTAGACTTATTTTTTTTTAAAAAAATGTTATTTGTTTATTTTTTCCCTTTAAATTTGATAAACTTATTTTTTCATTTAAATTTATGCAGGATTTATGGATCAAAACTTACATCAAAATCAAGTATCCGTGCATTCATCAAGTAGTGATAGTTCTAGTAGTGACAAGGATGATGCAATTTTAGATTTACTTTTAGTTAGATTTTTTATGATTTGCGAAAGGAATTTTATAGAAAGGATTCCTTGCAGAACTTTAATACTTAGTGGAAAAAATTATATTCTTGAGGTTCTTGTAGGAAATCCGACTAGGTGTTATGAAGGCTTTCGTATGGCACCACACGTGTTTATAAATTTATGTAAAAGATTAAAATTAATGGGTTTATTAAGGGATAAAAGGGATGTTAGTGTGGAAGAAGGAGTTGCCATGGGTTTGTCAGTTCTATGTCATAATCTTCGTCAAAGGGTTGTCGCGGAACGATATCAACATTCACTTGCTACTGTTCATAAATGGTGTAAGATGGTAATTAGAGCGTTAGCTACTTTAGGTACTCACTTGATTAAACATGTGAATAGATTTTCTGTGCAACCAAAAATTCAAAGCAATCCCAGATGGTATCCATATTTTGAGGTAAGATAAATATTATTAAAATATTATAATTTATTATTTTATGGAATATAATATCAATACGTATATATAATATTAACTGTAAGTTAAATATTTTGCTTTTGCTTGGTAAGAAATACATAGGTGCAATAGACGGCACTCATGTGGCAGCTTGGTCGCCAGCTTCTAAACAAAAGACTTTTCGTGGTAGAAAGGCAACACTTGTAACACAAAATGTTATGTCTGTATGTTCCCACGATATGTTATTTACATTTGTGTACACTGGATGGGAAGGGACAGCAAACGATTCTAGAGTATTTCTTGATGCATTAACAAGACGGGAAAATAATTTTCCCCTTCCAAGTGGTGGTAAGAGTTTTCATTATCATTTTTTCCTTAATATTGATTTATATTATTGTCATTTGATTAACATAAATATTAATTTATAGATTATTATTATGTCGTGGATGCCGGTTATCCTAATATCCCGGGATTTTTGGCTCCCACTCGTGGTGAAAGATATCATTTAAATGACTTCCGTGGACGGGGATGAATTACAAGAAAAATATGAGTTATTTAACCAGAGGCATTCATCTTTACACAACGTGATAGAAAGAGCATTCGGAGTGTTAAAGGCTAGATTTCCAATTTTGAAATCAATACCGAATTATCCTTTACGTTGATAAAAGTTTATCCCAATTGCGTGTTGCACATTGCATAATTTTATCAGGATGGAAGATAGAGCTGATCAACTATTTACGTTGTACGGTAGAGAAGATTTAACAATCCCTGAAGAAACTACTGCTAGAGTACACCAAGAGGGTATTACTATTGATTTATCCCAACAAACCCAAATGGGAATAGTTAGAGAGGCCATTGCTGATCGATTATGGAATGATTACAATAATAATAGAAATTAGAAATTGATTATTTTTTAAATATTACTTTCATATTTTTTAATTCAATATTCATTAATTTATAAAAATTAAATTTAATTGGATCATATAAATAAATTTAAAATTCAATCATATATATGTATCATTTTATTTTTAAAAATTAGAATATCTTTTTTTAATAATATATAATTTAATTTTTTAATTTAGAAAATATTTTTTATTTTTAATAAATGAAAATTTTCTATTTTTAATAAATGAACATGTTTTCCTATATTTTTCATTTTCTGTTTTCAAGAAAATAATTTTCCAAATATTAATAGGTGAACGCATTTTCCAAAATTTCCGTAGAAAACATATACTCCAGTTTTCTTAGAAAACTGAAAATAGAAAACAGTATTCTGTTTTCCATAAGTAAACACGTCCTAAGTATTGTTGCCGTTTTCCAACAATAAACACAACTTTTCACGGGAAGTCCATATTGACACAAAACGATAACTAATTTACAGTTTTTTAACGCAACAAAAATTTAAATAATATTACTGTAATATTAAATTTTTATTTTTTTTAAATATTCCAAAATAAAATAAAAAACAAGTCTCAGTTATGAAAATAAACAAGTTCATAAAATATTTTAGGTATTTAGCCTAATTTTTAATATTTTTTTTATCTTTGATTAAGAAATAAATAATGAGCTGTTTTGGGTGATGCAATCAGGAGAGGAAAGTGAGGATATCAATTAATGTACTTTTAATTGTGAATTTACAGCCCTAATTTTATACGCTTACCATTCGCCAAATCCTGTCATTAGATCTTGTTTACTGTTTAAAATCAAATTCATCAAATTTCAAAAAACCAAATTTATAATTAAAAACAAGTTTTTTTTTTCTCTCTTGCTCATGTAGCAAGTTTTTTCTCTCTTACTCTCATAGTGAGTTTATTCTGTGTTTTTATCTTTGTTTCATGGCTTCTTCGTCTTCTACGGAGGAAATAACCAAGCAGTGTGAACAGGTATCATTGGAAGATAATACAGATGAAGGATTCGTCTTGGACGATGAAGATTTCACTGATGACAGTAGGGATCTATCTCTATGTCTCATTGGTAGAGTTATCTCTGGTCGGTCCTTTAATACAGCAGCGTTTAAAGCAACTATGGCAGAGGTTTGGCAACCGGGTAAGGGCATAGAAATCCAGGAGCTAGCACCGAATCTGTTCAGCTTTCAGTTCTTCCATATAATAGATATGAATATGGTGTTAAATGAAGGTCCTTGGTCCTTCGAACAAAAACTTATTGTACTGAGGAAAATGGAAATAGGTCTACAACCTAATAATATAGAATTATTTGAGGTAGCCTTCTGGGTGCAGTGTCACAATCTTCCTGTCGGCTTCTGGACTGAACGAATAGGAAGAAATATAGGAAATCACATGGGCTCTTTCATCAAAGTAGACCCTAGAAGCTTGGATGGTAACTGGAAACCTTTTATGCGCATTCGTGTTATGTTGGACATCAGGAAACCTTTAAAAATCTCCATGAAAATTAAAAAGCAGGGCGGTGAATGGGTAGTGATCAACTTCAAATATGAGAGACTGCCACATTTTTGTTTTCTTTGTGGGGTTATTGGACACCAAGAAAGGTTCTGTGACAAGAGATTTGAGATAGACCTGAGTAAGCATGTGTCAGAATTTGGTCCATTTCTCAGAGCTCCGGTGAGGAAGGCTGTTTCATACGCCGGGGAACGGTGGTTCAGAGCAAACATGGCAAGACAAGATTCTGGGTCAGGTGCTTCCGAGAATCACGGTGATCTGCAGAATAAATCGAGAAATATCAGCTTAAGGAAAGAGGCAGGATTGGGGCACGATTCTAGTATCCCAGTACACTCAGACTCTCACCAGACTGGGAAATTAGCCTTGATTACAGGAAATCAGCGTGAAGAAAGGGATACGGGCTTTATTCATGGAGATATTAACGTGCATGGGAAGCATAAGAATATCTCTAATAGGAGGCTTACACGTGGACTAGCAGGGAATGACTTGGAGGACCCACGAAATGTTTGTGTATTGGCAATTGAAAACAAACGGCGTCGTTCAGATTTATCAATTTCATCTTCAACACCAACCTCTTCTTCTTACGACTTGCAGGATCAAGGGGCTGGAGATTCTTTTATGTTAGAGGCAGGACCTGATGTTCAGGCCTGCCTTCAGCCATGAATGCTTTAGTCTGGAACTGTTGTGGTCTAGGCCAACCACAAACAGTTCTTGAATTGCAGGAAACGGTCTCCTCTCTTCATCCCTCTCTGATTTTTCTAATGGAAGTTAGAGTCTCTCAAACTCAGATAGAGAGAGTATGTCGTCGTATTAATTTCAAGAATAAGTTTACAGTGCATGGAAACAACTCTGGTGGTGGTTTAGCTCTGCTATGGAAGGATGAACTCTCTGTTTCTCTTCGTTCTTTTTCTATATCCCATATTGATGTCCTAATATCTTTTGCTTCCCAACATCCAGTTCGGTTTACTGGTTTTTATGGAAACCCAAGACAAAGTCTCAGACATCTCTCTTGGCAATTGTTATCTCGACTTGCTGATTTCAATGACTGGCCTTGGGTAGTTATGGGGGACTTCAATGACTTGTTGGCAAGCTCTGAAAAGTTGGGTGGAAATCCCCATCCTATCTCGAATATTACTGCTTTTAGGGACACAATCCAAGCTTGTGGGCTATCTGATATGGGTTTTCATGGCTATCAGTTTACATGGGAACGGGCTAGGGGCACTGGTAATTGGATTAGAGAACGGCTTGATAGAGGTTTAGCTAATGATGATTGGTTTACTTCTTTTCCTGATTCTCGAATTACACACGTGGGCATGGTACACTCGGATCATATGGCGCTCTCTTTATCTACTATGGCATCAGGCAGCTCTTCTCATAATCCCCGTTTCCGTTTTGATAACACTTGGATACAGGATCAAGAATGTCGTGCTTTAATTAATAAATGCTGGTTAGATGATCATGAACTTCCAGTCGTCCAACGACTTGATTCTTGTGCACGGAACATTTGGTCTTGGAGTCATTCTTTTCGAAGACGGTACCAGGAGGAAATCTCGCAATGTCGACAGGAGCTCAATTTATTGAGACCGAGAACTGATGCTGAATCAATTGCCAAATTTAAACAAGCAAAGGAGAAGATGGCTGGTCTTTTATTCCAAAAACACAGCTACTGGAAACAACGGGCGAAAATACATTGGCTCAAAGAAGGTGACCTAAACTCTAAATTTTTTCATGCTTTTGCTTCGGCCAGAAGAAAGAAAAACATGATCCACAGTCTTCAAGATACAGTAGGAAATTCTCTTGATTGGAGCTCGGGCCTTCATCAACATATTTTGAGCTATTTTGAAAATATGTTCAAAACTACACCGGTATGCAATCTTAATTTTATTTCTCACATCAAGCCATGTGTTTCAGCTGCTAAGAATGAGGAGCTTCTCCGTCCCTTTGATGTAGCTGAGGTCAAAGATGCTTTATTCTCAATGCATCCTGATAAAGCCCCAGGTCCTGATGGATTTAACCCGGGATTTTTTCAATCTCAGTGGGATATTGTTGGTCCAGACATCTCATCTTTTATCCTAGATGTACTCCATACTGGTAATATGCCTTTTGATCTCAATGAGACTATTATTGTTCTTATACCAAAAGTTAAGCAACCTAAATTTATCTCTGATTTCAGACCCATTGCATTGTGTAATGTAGTATACAAAATTCTCTCTAAAATGGTTGCTAACCGCATGAAACATTTATTGAATGATATTATCTCGGAGAATCAGAGTGCCTTTATTCCGGGTAGATTGATAATAGACAATGCTCTCCTTGCATTTGAAGTAGGTCACTACCTTAATCGCAATTCTCGTGGTAGTACTGGTACTATTGCTATGAAATTAGACATGGCAAAAGCATATGATAAGATGGATTGGCGATACTTGAAAGGAGTCTTGGAGAAATTGGGTTTTGATAATAAATGGATAAATATTATCATGATGTGTATCACTTCTGTCTCATATCAGGTTTGCTCCAGTGGTCATTCTATGGGTCCTATATTTCCTCAAAGGGGTTTGAGACAAGGGGATCCACTATCTCAATATTTATTCATTTTATGCACACAAGGGCTTTCTGAAGGTTTACATGATTTGGAGATTCGGGGCTTGATTCACGGTTGTAAGGTAGCCAGAAATGCACCAGCAATTAGTCACCTTCTTTTTGCGGATGACCTGTATCTTTTCTTTAAAGCTACATTAATTGAGGCTTTGGAAATCAAGAACTGTCTCTCTAATTATGAAGCTGCTTCAGGTCAGTCAGTTAACCTCCAAAAATCATCTCTAGAATTCAGTAAGAATGTTGATCCTTTTATGCGTCGTCTGTTTTGTAATCTTTTGGGGATATCTACCTCTCAACAGTTGAAACACTACCTGGGCATGCCAATGTATGTGGGCCAAAATAAGAGTCAGGTGTTCGCTTTCATTAAAGACAAAATCTGGAAAAGGCTTAGCAATTGGAGGAATAAGTTCCTATCTTGGGGTGGAAGGGAGATTCTGATCAAGTCTGTTTTACAATCGATTCCATCATACATCATGAGTATATTTCTCATCCCTATCAACATTTGTGACTCTATCCACCGGATGTTTAATAATTTTTGATGGCATTCAAGTGGTTCAAACTCAAGAGGTATCAACTGGTGTAGATGGGACCTTTTATGTGTTCCGAAAAAATTGGGAGGGCTCGGATTCAGAAATATCCATGATTTCAATGTTGCACTATTGGGAAAACAATTTTGGAGAATCCTAACCATGCCTAACTCTCTTGTCTCACGTGTTCTTAAGGCAAGATATTTCCCTAACAACAATCTATTGCAAGCTCAATTGGGAAGCAAACCTAGTTATACTTGGAGAAGTATTTTGGCGGCAAAGGACTTGGTTACTCATAACTTAAGGTGGAGAATAGGGTCTGGTGAACAAATCTCGATCTATAATGATGCTTGGCTGATTGATCCATTAAATCCAAGAATCATTTCTAATCCAGTACCGGCTCTTGTTCACTCCTCAGTCTCTGCTTTATTGTCTGGTAACTCTTCCTGGAATGTCCCTTTAATTCTCGAGAATTTTTGTAGAAGTGATGCAGAAAGTATTCTTAAAATTCCCCTTGCCACTATGCCTTGTCAAGATACTATATACTGGCCTTCAGAAAATTCAGGGCAGTATACAGTGAAGAGTGGCTATCGTGCATTACAAGGTATGGTTCAGCCTTTGTTGAATTGTATTTTTAAGTGGCAACGCCTTTGGAACCTTGCTCTGCCTCTCAAGGTGCGTATTTTTGTTTGGAGGTGTGTTGTTGATGTTCTTCCTACTAGATACAATCTGTTCAAAAGACACGCAATAGATTCCTATTTGTGTCCTTTTTGCTCTCCTGCCTTTACGGAAACAGTGCATCATGCATTACTTTCATGCCCATCTTCTCAAGCAATATGGCAAGCTAGTCCTTTAGGACAGTGTTTTGATATCAATGCTTCCTTGGACTGTATTGTTGGTGGCTGGCTTGAGTCCTTGAGTTTGGATGAGGTCCATCAAGCTTTCTTTTTGATGTGGTCTATATGGTTCAGAAGGAACAATTTTGTTTGGAAGCAGAGTCAGATGAGCAATGGTGCAGTTTTACGCATGGCTAGATGTTCTCTTTCTCAGTGGAAAATTGTGCATCATAAGGACTTTACTTTAAACAACTCTCACTGTTTTCCTTCATTGGAAGCTTGGGTCCCTCCTCTTCCTGGGTACATAAAATGCAATACTGATGCAGCTTTATTTCACTCAGAAAATCGTGTTGGTTATGGTTGGATTTGTAGGGACTTTTTCAAGAACTTTATTGTTGCTCAACATGGCTCTTTCCCTTGCCCTTTTGATCCACTTATTGCAGAGGCAATGTCAGTCAAGGAAGCTTTAAAGTGGTTAAAGGAAGAAAGGTTTGATCAAGTTCAAATTGAAACTGACAGCTTGATACTATATCAAGCACTGTCCGCTCCAACTCTGAATAATTCTCATTTTGGTCTACTAGTTCATGATTGTATTTCTTTAAGTTCTTCCTTTTCAAGCTGTCTGTTTTCTTTTGTTAGAAGGTCTGGAAACGACCTTGCCCATTTGCTTGCTAGGACCTCTGTTGTTTCTCAGGGAGTTAGATTTTCATCTCCTCCCCCTTGTATCCAGCAGTTGCTTTAATGAAAAGGTCCATTCAGTTTAAAAAAAAAAAATTCATCAAATTCTAATTATAGATGTACAAGTTTCCTCCTTTTCAATTTTCTCATTCAATATTGTATTTAGGGTTTATTTATTTCTTTTTACGTTTTATATTCTCTTTGAATCCACACATTATGTAAAGGATCATTGAAATAGAAACTAAGCAAGCATGCCCTATTTAAATTTTATAGTTATACTACATATAAAGATATATATAAAAAGGGGATTTTGAACAAATTAATAAATTCTTGTTTAAAATAATAAAAAAAATTGCCCTTCAATTTTTCTAATGATCAATGACCCATTTGAACTTGAAAAAAATAAATAAAAAAATTATTATTCATTTTTTCTTAACAAAAATATGCTTTTATTATCTTCCCAATTCAATAAAAAAAATTCACATGCACGCTCAACTCTTATTCGCTGCCATCCTATTCTGTAAAGAAAATAATAGATGCAATTTGTCTAATATAAAGAAAATAATAAATTCTTTTATTAAATTAAATTGTCATTGACAATTTTAAAAGACCAAATGAGTACACTAAGTTGTTTTTCACCAGTTATAAACAAAAATTATTGGCTGATATAATAGGTGTAGTCTGGATAGATCGGTTTGGTCTGTTCTGTCTTTCTCATCAGAAAAAATTAAAATAAAAGGAATTCATTTTCTCACCAAATAATAGCTAATTTATTTATTTTACACTCGGAAAAAGTTGAACTTTTAATCTTATTCGCTACAAGATAAAGACTCCATTATCATACCAATAGTTCAATAATAGCTAATTTGATTTTCTTTTTTTCTTTTCTTTTCTTTTTTAATTTAGGTTAAGTTATCCACTTATCCTTTAAAGTTTTTAAGAAATTATTTAAAGTTTGATAATTTCAGAAATCTTTTAAAATTAAATTTTAACAAATAAGTGCAAAAATATTATGAATAATATAAACTAACTATGTAGTATGATACTCATGCTTACATTAAAAATAAATAAATAAATATGCATGAAAATTGGAAAAGTTTGTTCTTAGTAACATTCCAAATGTAAAGTTGAAATTCATGCATCCGATAAAATTAAAAATTGGAACAAAATAAGAAAAATGGAATATATCTTTTGGAAGCCCGATGAAGATCGTCTTCCACGTGCATGCTCAATTCTTCAGACATGAAACCTTTGAAAAAGAGAAACTGAAGTTGGCATCGATATAAAACGTTTTTCTTTTCCTCGTCTCAAGGGCATGTGTTTTTTTTTTTTTTTAATAGTAAATTTGGAAGATGGTGTGGCCAAATATGTTTGTTAATATGATAGAATTCTATATGCTCTAGATCCAATTTCTCATACAATGATTTGAATAAATATGTTTTTATCAATATTATCTTGATGAAGATATTATCTGTTTTTTTAATTATTATTATTATTATTATTATTATTATTATTATTATTATTATTATCTTGATGAAGATATTATTATTATTATTATTATTATTATTATTATTATTATTATTATTATTATTATATGTTAGTTAATTATCAAATTAATATGGAAATATTTTTGATTGAATTACTTTTTTTTGGTGGATGCTTTGAGATGGGTATGGAAAAAAGAGGCAAACTTATCAATTGAGAATTTTTCATGGGTTAATTTTACTCATACTTATTGAATTTACGCCTAATGATCTAAAAGTAACTGAATTATTTTTCTTAATGAAATTATCACTAAATTTTGCACTATTTTGTATAAAAGTTATATTGACTGATTTTCGGTGATAATTCTTGTCGGAGTGCTGATGTGGCATGCCACGTGTGCAAAAATTACTGATATGGCATGTCACATGTGCAAAAATGGCTAAAATCAACTGATGATGTGGTACGCCACGTATGCACAAGAACATGATGTGGCATGCCACGTCAGCACTCTTGCGATGGTTTTCGCTGAAAATCAGTTAAAATAATTTTTGTGCAAAATAATTTAAAGTTCAATGATAATTTTGTTACGAAAAATAATTCAGCTACTTTTTTGTTATTATGCATGAATTCAGAAATTATGGGTGATATTAACCCATTTTTCATTCATTGCATTAATTTTGTGGTGAGTAAGGAAACTAGGGCGCAGGATTGGCATGGTCTAAGTATCTATGGGTGGCCTGAAGGAGGTCAAAAATATTTAACATGGGATTTAATTTGTGGGTTGAAGGATGTTTCAAGGCTTCTATGGGTCTGCTTTGGAGATTTTAATGGGATCTTGTATGGTTTTGAGAGGCAGGGTGGAAGGACAAAAACTCCTGAAGATCCTATATGGCTTTTGGAATGCTATTGATAGCTGCCATTTACATGATTTAGGCTTTGTTGGGAGTGATTTTACATGTTGCAATTATATAATTTGCTTCATATAACTAATGTGAATTACTGCTTATAAAATTATATAATTGCTTTTGTTTAATGTAAGCTCCTTTTGATGACAAAAAATAAATATAAATGCTTTATGAATATGAAATATCTTGGCTTGTTGGCATCATTGATTAAATATTAACTTGTCTATGGACGATAACAAATTTTTCTTGGATATTTTATATTTAAGGTTAGATTATTCTAAATTTTTTTCCTTGCACGTGATCATTTTTACTTTTTAATTATTGATTAATCTCAAAGTCAATGACTTTTATTAGTGAATAGTAAAAATCTTTTGGCTTGTATTTCATTTATATATCAATCAGTTAATCATATTTAATTTTAGTGATCAAATCAGATTTTTTTTTTTACTTAAAAGCAATATTGCATGTATGTTAATCTACATTGTTTTTTTACAAATTCAACGGTTTTTCTGTTCACAGAAAAGAAAATAACCACTGGTTCCAATGAAGTTGCCATTGTATGTTGGTTTATATATATATATATTTGGATTATTTTTGTAAATATTTAGAAAAATGGTGAGTTAACATAATTAGAAAAAATAGGGTGTCAAAAACCTGCGGTCTCCACCACCGATTTCCGACTGGATGGGATCTAATGCGGGTGAATCTTTTTTGCATAAAAACTTGCACTACTTACTACCAGTTTCTATCATAAATGGGACGCACATATATACAATAAAAAAATTCTCTTTTCTTGTTATCGTGTCCTCGCTTTTTTCATTTTTTCAGTCCCCCTAACTCTATTAGGCTGCTACTCTACCTTTTTATTTCCATATTTTTATTTTTTTTCGAATTTGAGTAATCAATTGGAAAACTGGTAATTAGAAAAAAAAATTATGATTTTGAAAATATAAAACAAAATTACTTGGTCAAAATCAAAATAATAATGGTTTTTTTTTAAGAGATTGACATTCAATATGATTGTACCAAATTATTATAAAGGTACGAGATAATCTAGTGTAATAATTAAAAAATTAGTATTCTTTTCGGTAAGTTTGCGAAGATAATTTTTGATAATTTTTTATTTAATGTAATTATTTTTAAATTACGAATGGCATAACAGTCATTAATGAATGAAAGATCTCAACATTTGCCCAAGTTTAGGCCATTTGTATTAGCGAATGGATAACAATTAACTTCTCCCAATACATTTTTGCATCGAAAAGGAAGCTGGATAAGAAGTTGGAAGAATTGATTTGCAATGTTTACTAGAGCAAATGAAGAAAGAATGATATATCTTCATCTATAAGGTTAACCAACATGAATTTTGAAATTTTACTCTTTTCAATTAGTAATATAGTTGTTTTTTTTTTTTCCTTTTAGAAATGAGACATTTGTATATATTAGTTTAGATGTGGTAAATGAACGGGTTAGATGGGTTTGGATTGAATCATTAATGGATGAATTATTAATGAATTAGGTTATTAATGGGTCAAAAAATATGAATTATTAATGGATTAAATCATTAATAAACTGGATTGATTTGAACCGATCCATGAATAATATTAACATTGCAAAGCATATTGTCCAGGTTTTTTCCCCTATAATAATAATAGCAACTACGAAAACGACACATATTTATGCATTCAAGGTATCAACATCTCGTAAAATATGCTCAATCACGAAATCCCAATTACTAAGAAATTCTCAGAGGCATGCCATCATAAAACACAATACCAAACTACAGGTAACATTAATGGATGGGCATGTACGAGGTAACGGTTCCAGTTTTTAAACAGATTAAAAAGCAACAGCTAAAGCTAAAAGATCAATAAAAACAATGGATTGCTAGATAAGAAAGGTGGAAAGAAGACACTATTAGTTCCTTTTATCCATGGGGTGAGAGCGCGCGAGAATTGAACCTTCGAGCTTTTGCAGGTGGCAAAAAGAATCGCTACTAAACAACAACGCCCACCGACGATGTACAGGAGGCTCTAATACACAACGAATCTGAGGAAGACTCAGCACCAGTAGGGTTATTGTCATTTACCAATGCATCTGAGGAAAACACAACAGCAGTAGTTTCGACATTTACCAATACATCCGAGGAAGACGCAGTAGGAAGCAGCAGCTTCTGGAACAGCATCACCACCCTGATTTTCTGAATCCATTTGAAGCTCACCATTTGGCACACGACGTACATCTGAATTGGATGGATCATTGGTATCTGGCGTCTCTATCCATTCAACCCATGCTGGCGGTTTATCGTTTGAACTAATTTCACTTGTATCTTTAGACAAAGTGTCGACCGAGGAATTATCTGAACTTTGTTGACCCATTGGGTTGAAAAGTGAAATGGACCTAATGAGTTGAAAAGTGAAATGGGTTAATTTTGGGTTGATTCATTGGGTATTGAGTTGAATTGGATTGAAAAATAAAATGGATCAATTTTGGATTGATCAAATGGATATTTATGTGGATTAGGTTGGATTTGAGTCAATTTTTTAGATTAATTTAAATCGACCCATGGGTTTAGATCAATTTTGACAGGTCTATATTAGTTTAATAAATCTAGTCATATTATATTAAAATTTAGGTTCTTTTATTTTCTTAATACTACTTGAACTTGAATTTTTTCCAATTACATTTGTTAAAATGTATTTTTTTTAATCCATATCAATAAAATTCATATTATTGATAGTTCCGTTTTTACAACACTATGAATGCTTTATAAATATGATATCTTTCAACTTCCTGGCATCGTTAATTGAATATTAACTTTTCTATGGATAATGAAAATTTTCCTTAGACATTTCATCTTGAAGATTAGACTATAATTTTTCTTCTCTTACATGATTTTTATTTTTCTATTCTAGATTAATCTCAAAGTCAAGAACTTGTATTGGTAAAAAGTAGAAATATTTTGACTTTTAGTTGATTTATATGTCAATTAATCAGTTGATTGTGTCTTATTTTAGTGACAGAATCAGAAGTGTTTGTTACTAAAATCAATATTCCACGACTATACATCTTCATTTGTTTTTAGGAATTCAAGGAATTTTCTTTTGTAAAAAAAAAAAAAAAAACAACAACAACAACGGTTGTAATGAAACTACAAAATGCATATTATAATCTTTTAACTATTTTTCATTCATATATAAATCAAACATTTTATACAAAAGTATTTGGCTATCAATCCATACTAAAATTCTATTCTTAAAAAAATACATACTTTTCTATATCTTTGGTAATTTGTTGAAGAATAATTACAATAGCTTATAATGGCAAAAGGTAATAACCCAAAAATAAATAAATAAATAAATAAATAAATAAATAAATATATATATATATATTATTACATTATAAGACACTAATAAAATTTTATTGGAGTTCTTTTATTTCTTTTGAAGTCATTAATCACTCTTGCTCTAAATAGTTAAGACATGTTAGTTGATTTGTTATTCTACATTTTATGAAGAATTTGCATTACTTTCATTTATCAGGTTTATTACACAAATATCTTAAATCTTCTTTATCTATGAATTTAATATTTCATACAACTTCCTATGGTAATTATTAGTAATATTTTACTTATTGTGTTAGATTAGGTAAGATTTGTTTTGATAACTTATATTCATTTATTATATCTAGTTGATAACAGTTTGGTTACCGTAGTGTTATTTTGACGAAGTTTTTAATTTGATTTCTAACTGGACGATTTGGATACCTGAAAATAGAAAAATTCGACAGGATTTTTTTACGATAGAAAATTCTGATGGTCGAGTTAATATTTATTTATCAACCTATGCTAAAATTCTTTTCTAAAAAACATGCATATTTTTCTATGGTTTTTTTTTTGGTTAATTTGTTGATCGATAATTATAAAGGTTTATATTTGCAAAAGTTAACAACACCAAATGAGAAGATATTATTATATTAAAAGAGACTAATAGAGTTCTTTTAAAGAAATAAACTTGTATGGAGTTGAGAATAAAAAATTAGTTACCAAAGAAGTCATTAATTGCCCTTGCTATGGATAGTCAAAACATGTTTTGTTGATTCGTTATGCTATATATGATCAAGAATTGAATTGAATTTACATGACTTCATTTGTTAGGCTCCAAACACAAATATCTGAATGTTTTTTTATCTAGAAATTTAGTGTTGCATACTACTTTCTAGTTATTTATAAGTAAAATTCTACTTATTTTGTTAAATTAGATAAATTTGTTTTGATGACTTATATTCATTTATTGCATATAGGTATTCCAAATCTCTTGTTGTAAAAAATATATTACAATAACGCACACAAACAGCATAGCTACCATTGCCAGTATATCAAATTACCTATTAAATTATCTCAATTTTTGCCACGATTGGTGAATGACAACAATTAATTTCTCCGAATGCATTTTTGCATCCAAATTGATAATACATATAATTCTACAAAGCCCATAAGGCCTAAAGCTCATTCCAAACAGAAGTTCACACAAGGCAAGTCCCATCAGACACATGTGATCCATCGCATTAAAGCTGTTAGTCGCCACCAAATCCGATCGATCTGATAAGAGTATATTGTGCCAGCCATACCGACACACTTAATAGGATGTGAGTAGTCAAATCACTATCAGATCATACCATGTGCCTACTAACTATTCCCACTTAAGTATCTCTACCTAGTAGATCTTATCTCTTATAAATAGTTAAATCCTTAAGCGTTTCAGATATTGCACTTTTGAGACTCTCTCTCTAAATTTTACTGACTTAAGATTCGGAGTACTAATACCCAAACCGATTGGAATAACCTTCTTGTAGATTTTAGGTGATTTACAATCCGATCGGCTTATACTTGCTTTCTCATTTCGACAATCTCAGAATTATCACAAATGAAGCTCAATAAAAAGTTGTATAAGGATTGGTTTGCAATATTTACTCTAAAACAAAAAGGGATAATGTACCTTTATTTATTAGATTAGTTTATATTAATTTTGAAATTTTACTCTTGTCAATTGATTTTATTGTTATATTTTCTTGTTGAGATTGTTGGTTAAATACTAACTCACCAAATGCATATTATAATTTTTTAAACCATTTTTTATGCATATATAATTTCGATGTTTTATAGAAAAGTATTTGGTTTATCAATATATGCTAAAAGTTTTTTCTAAAAAATATGCATACATTTCTATGTTTTTTTTTCATAATTTTTAAGCGACAATTATAAGTGTTTATATTTGCAAGTTAACAACGCCAAACAAAAAAGATATTATTATATTAAAAGACACTAATAAATTTTTTTCAGATTTCTTTTAAGGTCACATTTGTTAACCTTGTAAAGATTAAGATGAAAAAAATAAAATTATTTCCACTTTTTCGATTTTTTCAAGCATTTATTAAAAAAAATTGGGTCCTATAGAAAAAAAATTTAACTATTTATATCTTGAAAAATCAAGATATATATATATATATATATATATATATATATATATATATATATATATATATATATATATATATATATATATATATATATATCTTGACATAGGGTCAAGATATGCATTACTGTATTTTGTTAGATAAAAAACAATTAAAAATTATAAAATATATATTTTTAATTCATCCCAAAATATTAACAAACAATTGAAAAAAAATCAAAATACTTTTCATTGTGATCTTGATTAGTACATATCTTGATTCGAAAAATACTTCAATTTTATTTTAAAATTTTTTATTTGAATCGATTTAACAAATATTATCTAAAGAAATAAAGTTTTATGAAGCTGAAACTAAATTATTAGTTTCTTTTAAATTTATTTATTACTTTTACTCTAAACGGTCAAGACATGATTGGTTGATTCATTTTGGTATATATGATCAAGAATTTACAAAATTTTACTGTTGCTAATTGGTTTTATTGTGGTGTTTCTCTTCCATTTTCGAATGACACATTTATAAATGTGACATATTATGACTTGCTAGTATCGCTGATTGAATATTAACTTTTCTATGAACAGTATGCAATTTGTCTTAGATATTTTATATTAAAAATTATACTACATCAATTTTTTTTTTCTTCTCTTACATGATTTTTACTTTCTGATTCTAGATTAATTTTAAAGTCAAGAAATTGTATTAGTGAACAGTAGAAAAATTTTGACGATCATGTTGGTGAAACTAATAAAATTTTATTAGAATTCTTTTAGATAATAGATTTCTATGGGGCTGAAACTAAAGTCATTAATTACTATTGAAGTGATTAATTATATATTTTTGCTTTAAATAGTGAAAACATGTTGGCGGATCAGTTTATACTATATATGATCATGAATTTACATGACTTTATTGAGATTAGATTCTTTATTTATGAGCTTAGTATTGCATGCATGCAACTTTCTATAATATTTATCTGTAATGTTCTATCTGTTATATTAATTTAGATGATATTTGTTATGACGACTTATATTCATTTCTTATAGTAAGGTATTTGTCAGAAAACGGCATATTGGTATGCCGTTTTTTACACAAAATTTCCTTCTCCTGCTGTGGGTTCCGCCTGTCAGAAAACGGCATCCATGGATGCCTTTTTTAACATTTCAAAAACCTAATTTTTTTTTCTATTACACTAATTTCCTTATTTTTTTTAAATTCACACACAAAAAAAAAAAAAACCCTAGGTGTTTCAAAGTACAAGAACACATACAAATGGCATCGTTGCCATTGCCAATATACTAAACTATCGATGAAAGATTTCAACGTCTGCCAAGGTTTAGGCTATCTATTTCTTAGTCATTATAACGAGAAGTTGCAAGAAATGTTTTGCAACATTTATCGGAGATATTTTTTTTATTATTGCTTTTTTGAATGAGACATTTGTATATATTATATTCAAAATTAAGTTAATACTACTTAATGTAGATTTTTTTTTGTTTCAATTATTTTGGATGTGTTAAAATGTAATTTTCATTCCTATCAATAAAATTCATGTTGTTCATGGCTCCTTTTCAACAACATTATGGATGCTTTATGTTAATGGCATATTGCGACTTGTTAGCATCATTGATTGATTGAATATAACTTTTCTGTGGATGATAAAAAGAGTTTCTTTCACAACTTTTTTTTTTTGTTTTTTTGTTTATGAACTAAAAGCCTTTTCTTTTGAAAATAAATAAATAAACAATAATTATCATCATCATCATCATCATCATCATCATCATCATCATCATCGTCGTCGTCGTCGTCGCTAGTTCCAATAAAACTATCAATCCCATGTATGCTGTTTGTACATCTTAATATACAAATGCATATTAAATTATTTTTTACGTTTTTTGATTCATATATCAAATATTTTACAGAAAGTATTTTTTGGCTATTATGCCATGCTAAAATTCTTTTCCAAAATTATGCTTACGTTTTTTTGGTATAAAAATCGATCAAATTGAATAAACCGAATTTACTTTAGAAAATAATCAAATTGACAGAAGTTGAATTTTAAAAGTAAGCTGAGTTGGTTGACATTACTTCGCTCAATTCGATTTATTAAGTTTTGGACCTTTAGGCCTTTTTAGGTTTTTAATTTTTTATACTATTAAACATATTTTAAACAAAAAAATTATAATAAAATTAAATACCTATTAAATTATAAAGTCCAAAATATCATAATTTGAATATTAAAAATTATAATGGAGTAATTATATACCATATTTATAATTATAGCAAATTAATTATAAATAACTCAATAGTTAATAAATATACAAAATAAAAATTATAATAAGTAAATGGTTTATTATATATTATTATGCAAAATAATTAATTTAAATACTTTTTTATGGTTGGATTATAATTAGTTTATATAAGATACTAAATTAATTATATATTATATAAATAAATATTAAAAATTATATAAAAATATAAAAAAATTCGTTCTATTCGATATTTTAACATATCTCAATTTGGCAAGTTTTTAGTATCTACAAAATTTCAATTTGATGTGTCATTACACATTTCAATTTTAAATTACATGACATTCTCAATTTATTCCTCAATTTCAAATTAATAAAAGTACTAACAGCAACACATCGAATTAAAATTGAGGAGCAGATGCCAATGAGGTGAATTATTTAATTTCACATTTTTTGTCCATTGAGAACTCAATATGTAAATAAATAAAAGTTTTTGAGATCAATGTTACCAAATAAAAAGTATATAAGTTTAATAACAAAAACTCTAAATCTATCTTATATTCCATCGATAAATGACATGAAAATCTTAAAAGAACCATTCAAAATCGCAAGCATTAGATTCGAACTTCAAAGCAAACAAAACAGTGAAACACCAAAACAAAGCAGCATAAGGAATTTCACCTGTTGGGACATTATTTCTTTACGGAGGCACAATGCTACTGCGGGATTCCTTGATTATAGGAAATACAGCATACAATTTGGTTTGATTAGGGGTGAGAAAAAAAAAACCGAAATTTATGTTAACCGAAAAATCGAATCTAAATCAAATCAATTTTTAAGTTAACCGAATCAAAAATTTAGGTTTACAGTTTTTACTTAAAAAAATCGACAGTTAACCAAACTGAACCATTAATTGATCTATATACATTTTATAAATTATATTTTAAATTTTACACTTATATTTTTCAATATTTATGTCATTTATAAATATTATAATATATAACTTTCTAAAATATTATTAATTAATTAACATATTTTTAATAAATAAACATTAAAATTATCTTATTATTATTATTATTTCTTCATTATATGTGCATAATTAACACTCTGTTGTTAGTGTCATATTGAATATATTTAATTTTTATAATTAACTATGAAAATTTTATTTTTATTTTGATTATTTTAATGAATATTGTATTTAATTTATATTTTTTTCATTTCTAAAGCATTTTTAACTATTAAAAATAATATTACAAATTATATAATTTATTAAATTTATATATTAAAATTTTTTAGTAGTTAACCAATAAACCAATCTAAAAAAATCGAGTTAAAAACCGAAATCGATATAGCAGTAAATCAAAATTAATGAACTGATTTAATAAATTTGTTAATGAACCGATTAACCTATCTATATTCACCCCTAGATTTGATTATACCTTATTATTTCACAAATAATTGTTCCTGGCCTAATCAGATGCATCTCGCATTCAATTAATCAATCGCAAATAAAGAACAAATTCTAACGCTTTTTTAACTTTATGTATTGAAATAAAATTTGTGTTCTTTACATTCTCTAATCAATTTTAAATGAATTTTATTATTATGTTTATTTATTCTTTCCATCTTTTCAATAAACGGCCAAGTTTTTATGCACCAAAATAATTACAAAAAACATTGATTTTACATCAACATAATTCAAACCATTTTTATTTACTCTAAAATTTGAACAATTACAAAATTCTTATAACAGAATCATTCAAAATATATTTGACAAGTTTTACAATAAAAAAAACTTTAATTAAATGTTAACATAGAATATTTATAGTCAAACTAAAAATAGAAAAAATTAGGTATAAACTAATATTAGATGCAACTGCAAATGACAATCTAGATATTCGATATTTTACATTAATATTACTGGGTAGTAATAAAATTACCGTAGAAATCCAGGGAATTTCAACCATATCAGTGAAGTGCAAAATTAATATCTACGGTTATATTAATGCATAAAAATGAAGTTGACAAAAGAGAATAAATTAACTAGTAAATTGCATTACGGGCTACAAACTGCCAGGAAAAGTTTAGCCTATCTAAAAATATACAGGTGGGATTCTAAAACAGCCAAGAATCTAAACAGCAAAAAGTCTACGGTTGTCCGCTTACGCCACACACTTGGGGTAGATTCATAGGCCGTACCCCTAGGTTAGTCCTGCACATTCACACAAAACAAATATAAAAATAAGCATATAAATGGAACCAAATCTTACATATCCATACAGTTCATCTGCAAATAGAGGATTCATTAAGCCAGGATTGCTATCAAATACTAATCGCCTCTTTACTGAATACAGATTAAATTTCATCACAAGAAGTCGGTAGTGTTCAACAGTTGTGCGCGTGTCTATACATATACACAGAGCGTTCATTCAGTCCATGTGAAGATAAAATGATGAACTTTATGAGTGCAGATGCATAAGCTTAAGTCTTTTTAAAAAAAAAAAAATACTTTTTTCTTTTTCGTAATTAAAGATATTAAAAAAAAAAAACAAACACCCTAGCGAGTGCAGTTGTCTCCTTGTTCTTCTAGTTTTCATGCATTGAAGAACCTAATTGCACTCATCAAGGGTACCTATGATCAGGACTACCAGCACCTAAGCAAAACATATACCGTGGCGGCAGTGAAAATATCAGGAGACAAGTATACTTTTTCAAAGCAACATGGCAACTCAAACACTCAAATTTATATATATATATATATATAATAATGAACATTTTCCTCTTTTGTCAAACTTATGATTGTTTTAGTAACCAACCCAGCACTGTAAGGAAAAAAATTAAGAAAAATCGTCTTATCTTTTAACTAAAAGTTCACAGCAAGTTATCAGGAAAAATCTCTTAACTCTTTTCTGAACCAACAAATTAGTCCTAGCCACATATGCATTCGGTAGCTAGAGGTGAAGAACTTGTCAGCACGCCAAACAGAGCTCAAAAAATGTCTTGACCCCTCACAAATTTGACTATCTTACAAATCTGAAGTAAAATATTCATAACTGCGAAGGCCCCTCAACCCAAAAAAAAAAAAATAATAATAATAATAGCAAGGAAATGTGTCACAATCGTTAGATTCATAGCAAACAATAACAGTGAAACATCAAAAGAAAGCAGCATAAAATATAGCTAGAAAGTTAAAAACTCACTGGGATTCAGACCGCATTTTCTTGTTTGCCTTTCTCTTATTCTTTTTCCTTTTTTTCACAGAACTACAACCAGCATCTATCAATTGACTGAGAACTGGAGGAACAAATGTGATTGGAAGTTGAATTCTTTCCCCAGTTGGACCTACTTTTGATGTGGTAAATTCATGGTGGGGAGGATGCTTCTCTGGAGCTGCCTGTGGAATTACACTTGCTGCTGCCTGTGGAATTGAACTTGCTGGGGCACTATTACTTTGCACAGGCACAATGCTATCTTTGACATTGTGGGAGTCCTCAATTTTAGGGAATACAGCATACAGTTTAGCTTTGGACTTGATCATTTCAGAAATCATTTTTCCTGAAGAAGAATCAGCTGCATAATTGCATTCAATTAATCAATCACACAAAAAGAACAAAATTCTTGTATGTAATTAAAATATAAAATCAATTTATTAAATGTTGAGGGTACCCATCAGAGAAAGAATAGCAACTCGGGCTGCCAGTTGTTCAGCCTCTTTCTTCGTTCTACTAGTCTCGCCAGTATAAGTTACACCATTGAAAACCAAGGAAGAAACAAAAACTGGAAGCGATCCTTGAGGCACAGTAGTGTAAATAGGCATTTGCAGTTGCATCTTCACCGCATACTCATTTAAGATGGACTTACAAAAGACCGTTTCCTGGATATGTCACAAGTGAAATTAGAAAATATGTAACAAATATTATATTCATGTTTAAAAATGCATATTCTCCTAATAAAAGATATAGTAGATATAAACGTTTACTCATTCTCCTAAACTATTTTGGAGAGAAAATGGCATATCTTAAGAGAACACTTTGGCATTATATTTCATTTAACAAAAAGCTCAAAACACAAAAAGATATATGAGACCAGTAGAGGATGCTGCCGATCCATTTGGATTTGAGAGCAGGCATGTGCCCCCACTCAATTTGTAAACATGCACTCAACACCCTCCTCACGATTTATAGCATACCTACTACCTCCAATGTTTTTTCTTTTAGAATTATGACCTTTGGCCAATATAAACTCCAATAATTGTCACTCAACGACTTACCATAAAGACAAAGTAAAAAAAATGCATTTTTTTTAGAAATAAATTTTAACATAGCTTGATAACCAAATACTTTTTTATAAAATATTTGATATATGAATTAAAAAAAAAGGTTAAAAGAATTATAATATGCACTTTGTGTGTACATATGTACAAACAGTATGCATGAGATTGGCAACTTCATTGGGATCGGTAGTTATTTTCTTTTTCCCAAAAGAAAAGCCCTTGAATTCATCAAAACAAATGCAGATTAACATACATGCAATACTGCATTTCAAAAACCAAATTTTCCGGTTCGGTCAATAAAATGAGACATAACCAACAAATTGAAATATAAATGAACTACAAGTCAAAAGCTTCCTACTGTTTACTAATACAAGTAATTGATTTTGAGACTAATCCAGAATCAAAAAAGTAGAAAATCATGTAAAAGAGAAAATGGTATAATTCATCTTGAATGTAAAATATCCAAGAAAACTTTTTTTATCATCAATAGACAAGTTAATATTTAATTAACAATGCCAACAAGACATAGTATGTCACATTCATAAAGCATTTACTGCATTGTAGAAACAAAGCTTTATTCATATAGAAAAAAAAAATATATATATATATATACACACACACACTTCTAAGCAGAAAATAGAGTAACCTAATCTTTGCATATGAGATAACTAGATTGAATAGTTAAACTAATATAGAATTTTAAAATTGCAGAAGAACAAGAGTGGAAAAGATTTTTTGTATATTTAACTTGAAAAATTTACAGGCATTTAAACATAAAAGGAGAAGCTAACTAAGAAAATTAAATCAATTAGCCTAATTACGTAAATACTATACAAGGTATACAAATCAACTAATTAGAAATATACTATATACATTCTGTAGCAAAAATCATATTAACTAACCTCATGAATGAAGGAACATCCTTCTTCCTTCATTTTCTCATGTAAACATTGCAAAGCAATTCTTGCAACTTCCTGTTCAGCTTCCTTTCGATGCAAAAAAGTGTTTGGAGATGTGAATTGTTGTCCATTTACCAATACAGTTGACCTAAACTTTGGCAAATGTTGAGCTCCTTCATTGGTAGTTTGATATACTGGAAATGGCAGTGATGCCCTTTGCGTGTGCTCTTGCAATCTATTTTTATAGAGCAAGTGCTTTGGAACACCTAAATATAACAAACGAATATAAGTTACCGAAACAAATCTTATCCTAATTAACACAATAGGTAGAACATTACTGACAAATACCATAAGAAATTGTATGCAATTTATACATAAAGAAGCACTAAACTGCTTGTGCTATAAGCCAGACACATGAAATCATATGAATTCTTGATCATATATTGCATAACTAATTAACCAAGATGTCTCTTGACTATCAAAAGCAAGAATAATTAATTAACATAACATTCGTTCTATTATGATCAATCCTAACAAAGTAATTTAGAATATGAATTGGAATTAGAAGAGAAGAAAGAATGAAGAAAGAGAGAAGAAAAGAGAATAGAATAGAAGGATAGGAAGAGAGAACAGAGAGAGTAATAATTGGATTTGATTCTCAATGATGGGGTGTGCATATAGCCAAACAAGCATGTGCAGCACCTTTACAAGAAAGAGAAATTCTCTACCAGTTACCAATTGTAAAAACTACCTTTTGGCTATTAGCTAAGTAACTAACTTAACTAACTAAACAAATTGAATTTTTAACCTATGCTTGTACTTAACAATACCCTCCCATTGTGCACATTCTTGTCCCCAAGAATGATAAAACTATAGAAACTGTTGTTCAATGAAGTGGCTGTCTTCCCAAGTGGCATCTATTTTAGGTAAGTGTTGCCACTTGATCAATAGCTGTTGAACATGAGAATTAGAAGAGAAGAAAGAGAGAAGAATAGAATAGAATAGAAGGATAGGAAGAGAGACCAAAGAGAGAAAGAGAGTAATAATTGGATTTGATTCTCAAGGATAGTGGTTCCCCGTAGCAAGGACACTTACATAAAGGGAAAGAAATAACTACTTAGGTGTGCAGATAGCCAAATAAGCATGTGCAGCACGTTTACGAGAAAGAGAAATACTCCACCAGCTGTAAAAAACTACCTTTTGGCTATTAGCTAAGTAACTAACTTAACAAACTAACCAAATATATTTTTACCCTATGTTTGTACTTGGCACATTCTTGGCAAATTTAACCTCCTAACTACTAATTACTTGCCAATGCAAATATCTATTAGCACATGTGGCTAAATTTAACCTCTACTATGATCAATCTAGACAAATCCAAACTCCGAGGAATATCAATTGCAAATGGTATATAACTAAAATTAGGGATATTTTTCCAAAGCAATCCAAATTGACTATCGAATACAGACAATTTTAACAAAGCAAATCTTAATTGACTACCGATAGTGAACAATTTTGTCAAAACAAATCTCAATTGACAAACCCACAATTTGGCCAATTGAATCTATGTTAACTACCAATAGCTAGAGTAATCAATCAACATAAGGAAGAACATTGCCAAGCAGAACCCTTCTTAACTATCTATAACAAAAGTGATAACTAGCAAAAATGCACAACCTTGCAAAACTGGACCTTGTAGTTTTTAAAATGAAAGCAACAAACAAGTAAATGTTAATCAATAAAGAAGGTTCCCACCAAGCGATATAGAAAAGCAAACTGAGTCATTCAAAACCACATAAGGAGATATTTATAAGCCTAAAATTAGTAAAAACTAACATATTCTGTAAAGAATGACATAGTTAACCACATATTCAGAGTTTTTAAGGGGCAAAGAAAAAAGCTTCTACAAACTGATAATCAAATAACTAGACAAATAAATGAGCTACTTATTTCCTTCAAGAACCTACCACAGCATTTTTAATCAATTACCACTACAGCTTCTAAAATGGGAGCAAAAAATTGTATATCCATAGCACAACTATATCAGAAATTTGACAATGAAAAAACTGAAACTGAAATTTTCTTTATATATATATATTCGGCCTGTTATCCCCGTCAAACGCAAAGGAAAAGATTTTTTCGAAAAACCCTTGCAATAACCAAACAGAAAAAGGAAATAAAAAAACAAGAATTTAGCCCGAAGAAGACAATAATAATAAAAAAAAAAATCACAATCAGGAAAAAAATTTGTAAAAAGAAATGAAATGCAGAACTCACGATTAGAGGAAGAAGTAGTAGCAGGTGTAGCTGTAGCCATAGACAGAGACAAAAGTGGAGTGGTAACCGGAGGTGGAGATGAATTTGAGGGTTGAGGTGGTTTAGATAGTGTAGGTGTAGCTGTAGCCGTAGACGGAGACAAAAGTGGAGTGGTAACCGGAGGTGGAGATAAATTTGAGGGTTGAGGTAGTTTAGATAGTGTCTGACTGGAATTATCGATGGGTATGAATTCTTCCATAGGAAAGCAAACCACTTAAGTGAGAGCGCAGCAAGAGAAGGAAGAAGAGGGTGAGACCAGTCTCCAATGTTACTGTTGAGGTAATGAGCTGAATACAGCGGGAAAATGCAGCTCAGAAAATCCTGCAAAATTGTTAAAGAAGTATTCAATAGTTAGCAAATTAATACAAGTAAATTAAATCTGCAAGTTTTCATAGTAAATGTGCACAATTAACAAAAATTCGAGTTTTCATAGTAAATGGGCACTTGTATTAGCTGTTACTTACATTACTTACATCATTTTTTTAGAATTACAATAATCTAGGGCAAATGATATATCTTTTGCTATTCAAAAAAAAAAGCAAAAGAAGTCATAACAACCTTGATTCACTTCTAACAGATTTTATGCAAAGGTGGACATCTTGCAGTATTGGTTTAAGCCTGATAAGGCATTAAGGCCAGTTCTTAAAAAGGATGCTACACACCCATAAAAAAGCACAGCTTACACTAAAATAATTGCACCACCGTACATTCTTTTTGAAACAGCACACTTTTTCAAACAGAGATAAACAAATGAAGAAACAAAACATGCTTCTTGACAAACTTAGAATATTATTACTTTCATTAAATCCATACAATTTGCTCAAATGTACACTAGCCACAATAAGCAATATAACAAACATTAACACTACAGATTCAAGGAAAGCAAACCTAGAATAAAGAATTGGAATTCACCATGCTTAGCTACAATAACCAGAAGCAGAAGACAAGAAATTTGAGGGAAAAACCATAAGCCTCTGTTTGGATGGGAGTAGAGTAGATAGAAGTAACTCACTTACTCTGTTTGTTTTGTAAAAATTACAAAGCAGATGGGAGTAACTACTTACTCTATATTCCTAAAAAAAGTTACTCCCAATTTGAAAATAGATGGGAGTAACACACAGGGAAAAATAGAGTAAACTATGAAATGTCAAAATTGTCCCTGGTTTGTAACTATAAACTGGCCATCGTTCACTCTCTCTTTCACTCTTCTATCATTCACTTTCTCTTTCGATTCCATCATACAGATTTGCATGCTTTCCATGAAAATCGAGATGGATAACAGCAAAATTTCAGGTAATTGATCTTGACAATTACCACACCTCTGCTTCGTTTTTATCTTCCGTGGATCTATCTCAACAAGGCTGATATCATCTCTCCAGCGCAGCTTTCAATTCCTTGTACGTTCCTTTTCCTCTACAATTTTAATTTTACCAATCAAATATCTTATATTTTCTGTGAGTTTTTTCCAAAATAATTTATTTTCTATGACAAAATTCTTTCTTATTTTACAGTTTAATGAGACGTAATATTCTGTGTTTGGCTTTCCTTTCTCTTTGGTTAACTAAAAAGATTTACCTCTATAAAATGTATGTATTTTGAATTGTGCTTCTATCATGAATTTTGTGGTGGTCTAAGTGAAGAAATTTGCATAAAATCTTTAGTTGGGTATCATGCGGTGATCTGTTTCAAGGAATTCTAGAAGTATCTGGTACAAAATATTTTCTACTTGCAGCATACATAGCTATGTAAATATTTTATTTTCTTTTTGCAGCATACATAGCTATGTAAATAGTAAACTATGTAAATATTTTCTTTTAAGTTTTATTTTCAGTAAAATAGTAAGCTATGATAATTGTTTATTTAATGATAACATCATGGTAATATTTTATTGTATATTATAATTCTAGGAATATATTAGGGTGGGATAACATGGATAATTTACATTCTCAATCCCTTCAAGAAGATGATTCGGATGATGACTTGGATGATTGGGATAGAACAAGGAAACTAGCTATTGTTCAACTAATTTGTCATATTGCACATTATATCTACCTTCATCCAAAATTCATTTCCCGACTTATCACCAGGAAAACCTCAATAGCTCAGAAGAGAGAAAAAGTACAAAAAGAAATATTACATCATTCGAAAAATAGTGATGTAGATTGTCATAATTTGCTTCGTATGAAAGCAGAAACCTTCCTGTTTTTATGTGTCAAACTTCGAGGTAGACTCAAAGATATTGTATATGCTTCTGTTGAGCAGAAAGTTGTCACATTTCTCACTATCATTGCACATAATTTCAAACTGCGTGCTCTATCATGCTTTTTTCGTCGATCAATCGAAACTATATTTAGACAATTTTATTCGGTATTAGGTGCTATGATATCACTTGAAGATGAATATCTAAAACAACCTGATGGTTCTGAGATCCCTCCTGAGATTCAGAGCAATGAAAGATGGTTTCCATGCTTCAAGGTAAATAAAATGTCTAATTAACTTTCTAATAGGATTGTTATTAGTAAATGGTAATAATGACATTGATACAGGATTGTATCGGTGCACTTGATGGAACTCATATTCGAGTTAAGGTATCAAATGCAGATGCACCAAGATTTCGTGGTAGAAAGGAATACCCAACACAAAATGTTCTTGCTGCATGTTCAATTGATTTGAAATTTACTTACATCTTGGCTGGATGGGAATGATCAACTTCTAATTCTAGAATTATTAAAAATGCACTCACTAGGGAAGATAATTTGAAAATTCCAACAGGTAATATTTGGATTTTAGCTTGTAAGTTTATTATTTGATAGGAATATTACACTAAAAGTATTTTATTGGATTTTAGGAAAATATTACCTTGTTGATGCGGGATTTATGCTTAGAAGCTGTCTCGTTGCTCCTTATAGAGGTGTGCGATATAACCTAAAGGAATATTCATCTCGAGGCCCTAAAAATGCAAAGGAGTTTTTTAATTAGCAACATGCTTCATTGCGTAATGCAATTGAAAGGGCATTTGGAGTTTTAAAAAAGCAATTTCCAATTATTGGAAGTTCAAATGAAAAAACTTATTCATTTGAAGTCCAATGTGAAATTGTTTTAGCTTGTGCAATCCTATATAATTTTTTGATGGGAATGGATCCTAACGATCGATTGATTAATGAACTAGACGCTGAGCTATTAAATAGAGATGAAGTTAATACACGAATTGGAGATAATGAGGATGCTAGATTAGGTGTTGAGTTAAGAGATAACATTGCAGCTGCAATGTAGTTTGATTATGTTTCAAAGAAAAATTGATTAATTATAATTTGAATGTTTTAGTTGTTTTTCATATAATGTTTGTAATATTTGATACTTGATTAAAATGATAACTCATTGAAAGGCATACATGTTTTGTTGTTTGATAAAAGCATACATGTCTAGTTTCAAACATTGCTTGATACTTGATTCAAAAAGTTATATAGATGGCAAGTGAGACAACAAAAAAGGGTGGGAAAAATGGAGATAAGTTGGAAAAGCAAAAGACTCTAATACTATGGTGGAGTACCAGCATGGATGACATTCTAATAAATGCTCTATTGCACCAACATAATATTGGAAATCGAGTAGATAGAACTTTTACAACAAATGCATTGAATCAAGTGGTTGATGAGGTTCGTGAAAAAACTGGACTACGCCACATTAATAAAGATAGAGTGAAGAATCGAATGAAATATCTAAAAAGTAATTTCAGCGAGTGTTATGATATTTTTAAGAACTCTAGCAATATTGCTTGGAGTCCCATAACGAAAAAATTTGATGCAGAACCAGAAGTATGGGAGGCATTGATACAGGTTTAAACTCATATTATTATTGTATTACTTAAATACATAAAATAAGTGCTTTTGAGAATTATGTTAATAGACTTTTATGCAATACTGTGATTTATTTTATATCATACAGGCTCATCCAAGTGCTAAGAAGTGGATGTCTACTGAAATTCACCGCTATGAGGAATTGCTAGAATTATATGGTAAAGATAGAGCAACAAGTGATGTTACTTTCACTCCAAAAGAGAGATCACGGAAATATGCAAGTACCAATGAAAATACCATCAATCAAATTGATCATTTATTGGCTTTAAATATCGTATCTCTAGAAGGCTATGATACTAATCACGATGATGAAAGTCCTACAACTCCTTCTACAGTTTCAGGTACTGCATGTTCAAATTCTAATTTTGAAGATGTTTCTATAACATCGCCAAAAAAAGAAAAGAAATAGTGCAAAAGATGAAGACAGTGAGATTAGAAAAGCTAGTGATAATGTTGCCAATATTCTTAAGGAGGGAAATGTTATAATTAAAAGAACACGCTAGCGTGTTTATTCGAAGCAAGAAGTGTATGCCGAGCTTATGAAAATTGGCTTTGATATTTCTCTTCATTATAAGACTTATGATTTCATCACAGCAAATCAAACTAGGGCAAGGAGATTTTTTGGATGTCCAGAGCATGAGTGTAAATAATACTTATTGCATTTGATGCAAGATTCTGATGGATTTTAAGTGAATGTAAAGTTCATATGACTTTAATTTTTTAGTGACCGTCAAAATTATTTTTTGGAAAAATATATTCCAAACAAGCCTTGTCAAAAGTTATTATTAGGTATGACAACTTGTTAATTTTTTGTAAATGTTTACATATTATATTATGTAAATGCAGCCATTAAATGGTTTTGATGTAATTATACAGATTTAACTTATTTATATATGGACTATATAATGTTTATTTATAATTTTTATGCCTTAATTTTTATATAGGAGACTTGGATAGTAGAATAGTCAGGTTTTATAACTCAATCCCTTTGGCAGGTTAATATATACATTTCAGTAATAATTGTACTCGAGAGAGCAAGAATTGTGCTCTGGAGAGCAAGAATTGTGCTTGGGCGAGCGTGAATTGTGCTTGGGAGAGCAAGAATTGTGCTCAGGAGTGGACTTTTCATACTCGAGAGAGCAAAAATTGTGCTTGGGAGAGCAAGAATTGTGCTCGGAAGAGTACTTTTCATGCTCAGGAGAGCACTCTCCTCCTGGACTCCACAATCATCATATCCTTTAGTTGTGCTCGGGAGAGCACTTTTCATGCTTGGAAGAGCACTCCCTTCCTAGACTCAACGATCATCATATCCTTTGATGGTTTAATATACATTTGAGTAATAATTTAATACATTAACCCACCAGCGGGTTAATGTTAATGTAGAGAATTAATGTTAATGTAGAACAACCAGCTAGCTAATAAATACACTAAAACAGCTAGTTGTTTTAGTGTATTACAGCAAGCTGTTTTAGTGCTATTTTTGTGTGATAATTTTTCACGTATTATGAACTATGTTTAGTCTTTCTTTATAATAGATCAAATATTTGCTTTTAAATAATGATGATTGTTTACCAACTAATTTACTAAAAATAGAGGAAGGGAATAGTAATAGATAGTAGAGGATAATATTAAGTGGGATTGGTAAGCAAATTTATTTACTAGAAATCATGTGTTTTTAAAATTAGCTATTGAAAAATAACATAAAGGTATAAATATCAAAATAATAGTAATAGATAGTAGAGGATAATATTAAGTGGGGTTGGTAAGCAACTTTATTACTAGAAATCATGTGTTGTTAAAATTAGCTATTAAAAAATAATATAAAGATATAAATATCAAAATATAATATATATATATATATTTCTTTTATAATTTATAAATAAATTACTCTCATATGCTCGCTTTTCGTTTTAAACCTACCAAACAACAAAGGATAAATGATAGTAAATTCTATCTACTCTACCCTCACTTACTCTCGTCTACTCTAATCTCACTTACTTCCATCTATTCCCATCCAAATAGAGGCTAAGAGAATTTTGGATAAAAACAAATGAATAAACCAGAATCAACCAAATCAACATAGCTGGATATTCATAGAAGCTAAAAATAAACGAAAATTCAGAAATGGCACCTGATTAAGAGAAACCGGAACGAGATGAGAGAATCGCAGCTAAAACAGAAGAAGAAAATCGAGTTCAGTGGCTTGTGTGGCTAAAAAAGGAATAAAAAGTAGAATCAGTGAATCAAATATGAATAATTTGTTAAAATAATGAGAAAAAACACAATTTCTGAGAGAAGATTCAGATTTAAGAAAGGAACCATAGATTTAAAGAAAAAAAACTAAAAAAAGAAAATCGAAATGAACGAAATGAATAACTAGAGATACCTTCACTGATTGAAGTTGCAACAGTCCACCGGTGACCTACAGCTCCGACGATCGAAGGGAGGGAGTGGTTACTAGGCGACAACAGTGACGAGTGGAGACAAGAATAGGAATAGGGAAATTGCGAAACCAAGGACAGCTGGACTGGAGAGTGAAGATTGATGATGGTTGATACTTTATTCTGACAAAAGCGTCTTGATAAAACAAGTAGGTAACCCTAAATAAAAATATCGTTTTGTTCCACTTTCTCAACCCCCAACACAGCTGTAATATCACCTCTCTACGCATCCTCCACGTTGGAAGTTCCAATGTTATTAAAATTGAATCAACCAAAAAATTAAAAAATATATATTTTTATTCGATCAGTTTCATAAAATTTAATTACTTTTTTTAAAAATAATATTATTTTTAAAATTTTATATAAATATTATAAAAATATAGCTATATAAAATAATAAAAATAATTTAAAAAATATATTTATTATTAAATATTAATCATAATTAATATTTTTAAGTTATTCAATATTTATAATAAATATTTAAAATAAATATAGTAAAAAATTATAAATATTTTAAAATATTCATTAATTATAAATTATAATTTTTATTTTATTTATAAAAAAATTATTAAAATTACTTAAATTTTAATTATTTTATATTTATATTTATATTTTTTTCCAGCAAAAAAAACAATGCTTTTATGAATATTTAAATAAAAAATGATTTTTTTTTGTTCAATTCTATTTTTTTAGTTCCATCCAGTTTCATTTAGTTTCAGTCCGGTTTTTTTATCGGTACATACAAATACATATATACACACATTCATTCGGTTTCTTTGTATTGAACTGATCGGATTAGGTGCCGGTTCAGTGTTATTAAAACCAGACTGGAACTAAAACATAGCTTTGATTTATGCAAATTTGCATTTTGCCCTAAATCAATTCATACTGGTTATGAATCCTCAACATGGTTCTTGCTTACTCGGTCGAGGCTCTTTACAAAGTTTCAGTATCAGCAAAAAGTGTGTAGGAAATCATGGGGGCACTCTTGCAAATGTGGACTCTATATAGTGCTTCCTGTCTAATTGCTTCCTAAATAAGACCTGATATGCCTTCTGACACCAATAAAAATAAGATATGGTGAAAGTGTATCGTTCAGTTTTAGGCCCCTAGAAAGAATGGAGTTGCCAGTGGAACAACCACCAGCCATAATCAAGAGGTATTAGTGACAATTGACAAACCTCACAATTGTAAAGACCCATTTATCGAACACGCTATGGGCAGTAACAAAAGGAGAAAATCAGTCGAAGGCGACCACCGCCATAGTCACGGCGCCAATAGCAGCAAACATCGACGATCTTGTTCTACCTCTTCAACACCAACAACTACCCATCTCATCACAAAACGCCCAGCCTTCCCTTCTTATTTAGAAACCCCAAATCTCCCTCCAAAAATTAAGCTTCTCTGTGAAATCGTCGCCAACACCCCTTCTTCCACCGTCGAATCCTTACTCGATGAGTCCGGAATCCGCGTTTCGCAGCCCGACGTTGAGCAAGTCCTCAAGCTATCTTACTCTTTCCCTGGCCCCGCCGTAAAGTTTTTCCGCTGGGCTGGTTTTCAGCTTCACGATAATCATAGCCCTTATGCTTGGAATCTTGTTGTTGATCTTTTAGGTAAGAATTGTTTATTTGATGCTATGTGGGATGCAATTAAGTCTATGAAACGAGAAGGGTTGGTTTCTTTGGCCACGTTTGCCTCTGTTTTTGGTAGTTATGTTATTGCTGGTAGAGTTCAAGAAGCTATTTTGACTTTTGAGGTTATGGATCAATATGGCTGTAGTCGTGATGTTGTAGCTTTGAATTCTTTATTAAGTGCTATTTGTAAAGATGGGAAAACTGTCGATGCTGTTGAGTTTCTGCTTGGGGCTAGGAAAGTCATTAGGCCTGATGCTGATACTTATGCCATTTTATTGGAGGGGTGGGAAAAAGAAAGGGACTTGAGTAATGCTAGGCAAACTTTTGCAGAGATGGTGAGCTAGATTGGTTGGGATCCTTGTAATGTTCCGGCTTATGATACTTTTTTGTGTACTTTGCTTACGGGCCGTGATGGGCTGATTAAGGCTCTTGACTTTTTGGATATGATGAAAGATAGAAGGTGTTGCCCAGGAATTAGATTTTTTAGAGCAGCGCTTGAAGAATGCTTGAAGGATAACAATGTTAAAAGTGCTACATTGATTTGGGAGGTGATGGAGAGGAATGCGTTTATGCCTGATACTGAGATGTATAATTTGATGATTGCTTTACATTGTCATACTTGCAGTACTGATAAGGCGCAAAGGCTTTTGGGTGAGATGGTATATAATGGAGCCTTCCCTGATAGGAAAACATATAATTTGTTGTTCCAGTTCTTGATTAAGAGCAGGGAGTTGAAGGAAGCATCAGTTCTGTTCAATGAGATGATTATAAATGAGTTTATTCCTGATCAGACAAATTGCAGTGCGGCAGTTAGGGCATATTTGCATTTGAAGGATCCCTATACGGCTATCAGAGTTTGGAAATGCATGACAGAGAATTATGAATTAGACTTGGAGGAGACTGGGAATTTGTTGATTTCTGGGCTTTGTGATCTCCACATGGATCCTGAAGCAGTAAAATATGCTGAGGATATGATTAGAAAAGGAATCAAAATTACTTCTTACTCACTAGGAAAGTTGAAAGAGGTACTTAAGCAGGCAAGAAAGGAATTTGTGTACGAGGCACTCTTAAGAAAGTCGAACGCTCATTAGGTGGGCTGAGTCCTATTGAATCTGATTATTATTAGCAGTGTTTGCATCTGCTTTCTGATGTACATTACCTTTTATAACTTCTGCATTCTTTATTGCTTGAAAACATAAAATTAGACTGCATTTTGTTAAATTACTCTCTTGTCTTATCATTTTGAACTGTGATTGTTGAATTCTTCTCTGTTTGTGGCTGGATAATCTATAAATTTGCGCAGGGAGTTTACCTTTGCGGTTCAATCCTTCACTCTTAATGCATTGATATCAGAATTAGAAATATAGATACTACTTCAATTATACTTGTGCATTAAGCTCGTGGTGCTCATTTCCATGTCCTTAGCAAATTAAAGTTGCAATTGTCTTATCCATCCATATTTGTTCCCTTGGTGAGAAATTTTGTGCCAAGAACAGAGGTTGAGAATGCATCCATGGATAGTCATTAGATTTGAAACTATATGCCCTTTGTGTCCGGATTGAAGGAAATATAACTACTGGTGTACTGGCTAGCATAGAGAATTGACTGGATTATGAGGTGAAGAGAGAGGGAAGATAGACAAATAAATTTAGTTACGGGGGGTGGGTGGGTGGGTGGTAACTTTCCTTTCTCACCTGGTAACTTTTTGGCTTTGATCATGCTTGAAACAATCTTGCGTACTTTCTGTGGTAGAATTCAGTGGAAGGCATAGCTTCTTGCTACTTAGCTTATATTTTCACATAATTTCAGTAGGTTATCTTAATCCGTTTCTACTTAATCCATCTGTCGTGCTCTTTTTTATGCTTGTGTATGCCCTCATTCTCTCCTCGTGTTTTCATCTAGCTTCTCATCCCCATCCCCAATACCCACAATTTTCAGCTGGAATTATTTAGCTGTATCAGAATATTCTATTTCGGTTCTTGTTCATTATTTGTCTTTTTTGGCATGTCAAGTCAAATGGCTATATCACACCTAATTTAGATGTTTATGAACTCTTTTAATTTTCCCTGTGTTGATTGCCAGCTTTGTGTATTTGTGTCTTCTAACCCGTGTTAATTTTCTCATAAAGAACACATGGAACAGCGTGGCAACATCCCTATGAGGTTGGCAAATCATTAGCCAAGAGTTTTGCGAAGGAAAAATGATGGGTCATGGCAGAACAACCTGACATTTCTTGGGGATATAAAACAGATAATTTGAGACAGCTTTCAGGCTTGTGCAGCAAAAACCTTATTTCTCTGCATTCTGATCCCTTCAATGGCCAGAATCTGTCATAGTTTCCTTCATCAGCGGCTCCATGGCCAATATCCTTTTATGTAGTCGGGCACCACTTTTCACCAGCCATCCTCCTTTTTATACTTGTGTATTTTCATTGTTCACCCAATTGATTTATTGCTCCAAAATTTTTCCTACTCTGAATTGTACTTATCTTAAGTAGCATTGCAGAATTCTCTTCTAGCTGGTATAGTCTGCGATTTTTTTGGTTTCCCTGAAATGCAGCAGGCAAAGTAGATGGTTGATATTCCATTGAATTCGGTGCTCACTGAATATGCACTTTATTTATATCTATTTTTTGGATTGTTGAGGTCCCTTGACATGCACTCATGAATTGTTAGGTGCTGCTAGGGCAATGCCATTTTTTTTTGTGGAACTGCTATATCAGTAATTACTTAGTATTTACTAGAAAGCTACTAATGATTTGAGTTGAATAATGTGATCATCTTTGATGCTCCGCTGTACTAGCTTGAAAGCGGATTTGGTGCGTTGAAATGTTGAATTGAATTGGGATTTAACTTCTCTACCCGCCTCACTTTCTTGTTATTCTCTGTATAATGCGTGTCCTTAACGCTGGTTGATACTTTAATTTTATACCAAATAACGAAGAGCATAATTTTTTATCTAGTGTTTTTAATGTAGGGAATTACCTATTATTGGCACAGTAAGCGGGTGCTGCAGCAGCAGCAGCCAACATATAGAAAGGGCATTCAATTAAATTGTGGCCATCTGTCGCTAGGCAAACCTCAAGGCCTCAATAAGGGGCAAATTATGTTTGCGGCAAAATAAAATACGTCTTTGTTGCTGCATAATCATGCTAAGATGTGCGGGGCCTCATAGGGTAGCAAATTTACTTCGTGTTGCCTCATAGGGTAGGAAATCAAGGCCGCAAGCTTGATTTTGATACGCTAAACATTTAAAGAGTAATATTGGTTTTGGGACCGAGACTAATCTTTGTTTGCAGATTGAAGTATCCAGAGATAGAAATCGTGCTCTATCTATAGCAGAGCAAAAAGCAAAATTGAGTAAGATAGACAAGGGCTCTACTTACTGCACATAATCATTAAAGTTTCTATAAATTTTTGTGTCCATCTGCTCTATCTCTTCTATTTATTTATATATGTTGTTGTGGTCTAGTGATAGGAATTGGTGGTTTTATCACGTTTTGAAGGAAAGATTTTTAGTGAAACAACTAAATTAGTTTGGAACTTATATTTTGAATCGACAAGTGTTTCGCATTTAATCAAAGAATACTTAACTTGTACAAAATTGATTTCTTATAACTAAGTGAAAAATTGATTTTATCTGGTCTTTGAAACAAGTTTTGACTGTAAATGTAAGACAATTTGTGCTCTAGTACTATATAGAAACTTGTATCAGCATTTTTAGTTCAAAAGAAAATTTTGATATATTCAACTCACCTCCTCAAGTATATTGGGACTCGCACTTCATCTATTTACCATTCTTCCTGTAGTTTTCTATAGTCTTATTTTATATTTTCTATAAATAGACAATAAGCTGGAATAGCTCAGTTGGTTAGAGCGTGTGGCTGTTAACCACAAGGTCGGAGGTTCAAGCCCTCCTTCTAGCGCTATTTATTTTGTTTTCTCAAGGGTATCCAAAATGGGCCTACCTAGCGATTTCCTCTCTTTCGGTTATAATTTATTGGGCTCCTCAAACTGATTGGGCCCACATTTTTAATCTGTGAGGTCCAATGAATTATTGTGGAACTGAAATAATAATCTGTGGGCGCCAAAAAGCACTGAAACAAAATAAAAATCGTGAGCGGCAGGATTCGAACCTGCGCGGGCAGAGCCCACATGATTTCTAGTCATGCCCGATAACCACTCCGGCACGCCCACATTGACGTGCAATTAGCGTGAAACATAAACATTTATTAATATGGTTAAACTTGAATTCAGATGGACTTAAAATAATCAATAGTCTTTTTTCAATTTTAATTTTGGTTATAATCTCTGATTTATGTACCTTTTCTAAATAGGTGGTTCACATGTCTACTCAACGTGAGCAATTTGTATGTAATTTGCATTTTACAACTATTATTTCATAATAGAAAATATGCCAAAAAAGAAGTTTGTTGATTTTTTTTTTTCTTTTATAGTTGTTGTTGATTCTTTAACTAAAGTTTTCTAACTTCTTGAAATGCTTGGTATGTTATCAATTAATTTTCGAATATAATGTGCATAGCACACGGTGTAATTATCCCAAAATACTATGCATTAGATGCAATTATATTTCTAATGTTTAAAAAAAATTGACCAAATAAGTATGTGATGCAAAGTAGTAGAATTTAGAAAAAAAAAATCATACTTTAATCAATCTATTTTAACCATTTTACACATTTAATCCCTATATTTTTAAAATTATACATTGAGTTTTTGAATTTTTTGAAAAAAACACATTTAATTTAAAATGAATGACATAAACGACAGTATAATACACGTTCAGTTAAAGTCAGGTATATTCTAATAGAGCGCTGTTATTTTTAACATCCGTTTAAATTTAAAGTATTCTAATAGATAAATTCAGGGACTCATTATATAATTTTGAAAGTATAAGAATTTATTGTGTGAATATGTAAAATTTTACGGACCTAATATGTAATTTTAAAAGTATAGTGATCTAATGTATAAAAACGTTAAAATTTAAGGGTTAAATTATGGGTTTTGCCTAGAATTTAAGGTATTTAAAACATGTACGGGGCCTATAGTGACGATGATACTTCAAACTTATTTTCCATTTGGAATTGTTCCATACAACACAAGGATTTGAAAAGAAATGAAGAAAAGAAGAAAGGCCAATAAAAGTAGGAGAAGAGAAGGAAAGAATTAAAGAAAGAGGTTTCAAATTCTTATAAATTAAATTCGGAATTAAATATTTGAGGGTCCATGACCATATGCAAAGGCAACTAATTCAACCAAATTCACATGCCTTGCGTTTTAGGGACTTATTATATATACACCCACATTAATGCATTGCACATGGATGTATCTGGGGTTAGCTTCAACTAAGGTTACTAGATTTGTGGGAAATTAAAATTATAAAAGAAAATTTTTTACCAATAAAATAATTAAGCTGAAATAATTTTGAATATAACATTATTTTGTTAGAAAAAATCACCAAAATTAACTGAAACTCTATCATAATACGCTGTGTTAGTCTAGTTATTCTAAAATATATTACATGACAGACCATGTAAGTGATAGAGTTAAATATATTAAAACTAATTAAAAATATGTTTTAATTAGTAAAAAGTGCCAAAAAAATTTATAATAAAAAAATATATATAAACTATATAATATTTGCATGAAAAGTATTTTGATGAAATAATATTTGCATGAAAAGTATTTTGATCAAATAAACACTTCAACTCTATTAGAAATTCAATATGGCATGCCACTTAATCTTTAAATCCGATACTAAACCCGTTTATTAGTTAAGATATCCGAACCCTATTTGTATCTATTTTAAATTAACATTATATTTATCCATATCCGTTCTACATTCAATTACTAATACCTATATACATTATACATTTAAGTATTAATTTTTCAAAATTAAAAATAAAAAATAAAAATGAATACAAGTAATAAATTTATAATCAAATAATATCCTCAAACATTGAAAATAAATCAAATTATGTCCCAATGTCAAGATAAATCAAATTAAATTCAAATATCATAACAAAAATTAATATCAATTAAGGTTCCTATTTTATACTTAGGTTCGCATAACAAGTACCCAAAGACTTAAATTTGAATCCTATCCTAGCCGAACCCATCACGGATAGTGAAATTACTATCAAAACCCATCCCAAACTCATTCATTTAGGGTTGGACCAAAAACAAAAAATCATTAAACCGATTTAAAAAATCGAATATATATTTAAAACTTAAAGAATATATATTTTAATATGATTGATAGATGGAAATTTTTTATATTTAAATTTTTTTAACAGTAAACCGACCACATTTAGCGGTTAATCGATTATTAATGAACTAAACTTAAACTTTAATTTTAAAAAATCAACGTTAAGAGAATGAACAAGAAAATAAGTTATAGATTAATTAATTAATCAATCTATACCAAACCCTACGTTTATTCACTACCTTATTCCATTTTATTAGTGTTAGATAGTGTGGAGTTTCCAAAAAAATGCTATCGACTGTCG
Source organism: Excoecaria agallocha (assembly GCA_037975025.1). Lineage (NCBI taxonomy): Eukaryota > Viridiplantae > Streptophyta > Magnoliopsida > Malpighiales > Euphorbiaceae > Excoecaria > Excoecaria agallocha. Next base: position 25,761,826 of record CM075816.1, read on the forward strand.
TTACTCCTCAAATTTAATTAATTCTCATTAAAATTCACTTAAATAGTCAATTTAATTTTAATTCTTAATTAAAATTTCCGATTTATTCAATTTCAATGGGATTCAACCCAATCATCAAATTAGTGGATTCAATTTAATTTTCAAATAAAATCAAATTTCAGTTAAAATTCATTTCAATTTTTTAATTTAATTTCAAATATGAAGTGAAATTTTTAATTTATTTAATTTTCAATTAGAGGTAGCAAATGAGGTAAATTGGACGGATTTGGATTAAACCATAAATGGATAAAAAAATATAGATCATAAATGAGCTAATCTCCAAATCGGTTGAGCGGATTTGAATCGACAAATAGATTTAATGCATATTGACCTAGATGGAATACATATTTGGCCCAGATGGATCACATGGTTAGTTCAGATGGGTCGCAACACATTTGATCCATTTTTTTAATAAAAATAATTCTTAATTTCATATGCAGTTTGAATCACTCAATTTCATAGTTTGGAGGTCGAGTTATAGCTAAAATATTACAGACTGTTTTTAGGTACCCTACACCTGTTCAGAGACAAACTTGTTACTTTGGTTTTGAGCTATTTGCTGAGTAGGTTAGAAATATAATTACGATATGAGTTCTTTATGAAATTTAATCTATTATCAGTTCAGTTTCCACATAAATTGGATTCTTCTTATTTGGATTTCCAGAGAAAGAGAAATTCCAAAAAGAATACCTACTACTCCTGCATTATTCACATAAACTTCATCAACTTTTCACTCTATTTACGTATAGGACCAATCATGTTCTTTACTTATTTTCTAGTTCATCACCAAACAAAACTTTACAAATATTTACGTAACTCAATTCTAAAAGAAAACCAAATGTTAGTTCACAATTAAAACCATTTTGATTTTACATTTTAATTTCATTTTCCAGATGGAATTCTCAATTTTTTTTGAAGTTTGATAAGGACTAATTTAATTCAATTAAGAATTGAATTAATTTATAATTATTGTTAATTAACAACGAGTCCTTCTTCCATTTCAAATGGAATTTGGATTGATATCTATAACAAATGGTATTGGTATTTTCCATTCCCATTAACAATATAAAAAGGAGTTCAGTGGCTAAATATGTTTTAAATCTGATTTTTAACATATAAAATTAATAAAATTTAAACACAATACATAGATATATTTATTTTTTTATTTTTTTAATCTTCTAAACAATATAAAATCCTACGGTCGTATCAATTGAAGAGATATGGCCAAATCAAATTTAGTTTTAAATAAAATTTTAAATCAATTTAAACTTCAGTTGGATTATTGGATCATTTCAACTGAACTTTAAAACAATTTAAATTTCAATTGAATTATTGAATTTAATTTTTGAGTAATATCAAGTAGATTATTTTGCATATAGTTACTGACATAGAAAAAATATGAAAAGTAAAAAAAAAAAGTTGAGTAACAAATTATAAAATTTTAATTTTTTTCTTATGGTTGCATTCATTAAAAGTTAAAAGTTAGAACTGATACATAATGAGCTCTTTAATTGAATTATTAATATTTAATATTTGCATTATCACCCATTTATTTTCCTGTCCTCCTCTTTTCTATCATATTATTAAGTATTTAATCTCATTTTTATCTCTTTCCATTCTATTTAATGTTTTGTATATTATATCACATAACGTTATTTTCCTTGTCCGATCATTCAAATTGTTGAAAAATCTAATGGTATAACAATAAAATAATCATGAAAAAAATATAAAGAAGCAGGATTAATTTTTGTGAGATTTATTAATTACATTTTGCACGAAGAGCGAACACTTCAGCTATTAATATATATAAGCGGAATTTAGGAGAATGACTGCTGAAACCCTAGCAGCGTGTGAATCCCTGTCGGCGGTTGAGAAACTCCCTCCGCCCTCGCCACCTGATAACAGAACTCGGAAAAAACAAAAGGAGGATTTGGATTCGAATATGGAGACGAAAGTTCAAGAAGTAAACGTGAATATGGGGAATGAACCACCAGTGAAGTCCTTTCGAGATGCCTTGTTTCACAAGGCTAAGAAAAGATATGGGGACACCATTTCCTTTTTTGCGAATGAGCTGAACGAAGGGGATGACAACAGCGACTCAGACGAGGACATGGAGAAGGCCTCGGAGAACCATGATGATATTACTGATTCTGAATGCTATAATGACGAGGAGATCTCTGTATCGCTTCAGGAGTGTTTGTTGAAGCTTGAGGTCTCTGAAAAACTCGAGATGCAGTTAGCGAAACCATGGAAAAAGTTTGTCGTTGTCAGATTACTTGGTAAAACAATCTCATACAGGGTTTTGTGTAACAGTTTGGTCTCCTAAAGGGCACTATAAGGTGGTGGACTTAGACAATCACTACTTTCTTATTCACTTTGACCTGATAGATGATTATATAAATGCTTTGGTGGGTGGACCATGGACAATTATGGGACACTACTTAACTATACAACCTTGGCATTCAAACTTTTGTACTGATAATGATGTTTTGACGTCTGTGGTGGTGTGGGTACGCTTTCCGGGCTTTCCTTTGCATTATTATCACAAATGAATTCTTCGCCAGATTGGTGCGAGTATTGGACGTATGGTGAAGATCGATTATAATACTTCAGATAAAAAACAGGCCAAATTCATGTGCATAGCCATCGAGTTGGATCTAACAAAACCATTGGTCTCTCAGATTCAAATAAGAGATAAGCGTATTCGGGTTGAATATGAAGGTCTATATAAGATTTGTTTTGCATGTGGTAAATATGGTCATCTCAAGGACCAGTGTTCACAAGGGCATAAGGAGGTTACTAGTACGACCAATGTTGAAAACTCAACTGTTCGGAGTGTAACTGGAGAGGGAACTAGTAGGGGTCCTGATGGGGATACTATACCAGGTTCGACCTTCGGACCTTGGATGATTGTGCAGAAATGTGGGCGGAAGCCGGTGGAAGAAAGACGCAACCAAAGCAATGGAGTAGGAGGTTATGCAAGTGGCTTATCGGGGTCTAGATTTAATGTGTTGCAAAACCTGAATGATGGCGAGTCACGCGAGGAGATGGATCACTCTGCCGGAGCTGGTACTTTGGAAAGGCATACTGGGTTCACTCAATCGAAGTTGGCTTTTACAGATAAAAATCATGTGAGTGATAAAGGTGCTTTTAATGAACAGATACCTATTATGTCAGCTGTTTCTATCCATGATAGTGCTCTCTTTGGGGCGGATACAAGTGGCGACAAACAACGTATTTTTAAGATTAGTAAGGGGAATGAACTGACTGGCAAGTAAAACCAGGATGTTAATATTGAAATGGTGGGCTCCAAGGATTCGCATTTTCTAAGTAACAAACAGGACCTGGAAGATGCTCCAAACTGTCAACAAGGAGACAACATGGTCTCTTCAGTCTTGGATCCTAAAGCTTATATGGCTGTTACGGTAGAATAAACACCACTTGCTAAACCAAACTCTGAATATTCCATCAGAGACAGAGTACTTCATCAAGGCATTAAAATCAAGAGTCTAGGACATAGTGGGAGCCGACCACCGAACAAAGGGAGGTTGAAGAGAGTTTGGGACCCTATGCAGGCCAAGGGAAGGAGAAAGAATGAAGAGGTAGGGTTGAAAATTAATGAGGCTTCGGGGCTGTTAACTGAATTAATTAAATTGGATAATGCAGCCCAAGTTAATCAGGTGCATACTGGACTAGACGGTGATGATTTCTTGAGAGGTACCAATCAAGTGGATCGAAATTGATAGTTTCTCCATGTTTTTGTTTTACTAGTTTGTGTCATGGGTTTGCAAATTGTTTCTTGGAATTGTCAGGCAGCAGGGTCTAAGGAGTGTGAATTGCATGTTAGAAATCTTGTTAGGTTGTATAATGTTTCCATTCTGATTCTCATAGAAACAAGAATCAATGGTTGTGTTGCGGATAGAGTAATCAAGAGACTGGGTTTTCCTCAATCTTTTTGAGTGGAAGCTTTGGGTTTTGCAGGTGGCATCTGGATTTTATGGGCTAATGGTATTGATATTGAGGTAAGAAATTATTCCTACCAATTCATTCACGTCAAGGTGATCCAACGAAATTTGTCTTCCTTTCTCCTTACAGTTGTGTATGGGGATCCCTCTAAAAGTAGAAGGCAAAAATTATGGGATGACTTGAGAACTCTAGCTAATGGTGTCCAGGATCCTTGGGTTATTATTGGGGACTTCAACTCTTTTTTGCTGTCTAGTGAGAAGGTGGAGGGTTCTTTGCAGGGTAGTAAGCCTTGTAATCTTTTTACTGATTTTGTATAGAGTTGTTGTCTATCTGACATGGGTTATTCAGGACCCATGTTCACTTGGCGTCGTGGAGTTGTCATGGAGAGGCTTGATCGTGCATTGTGTAATATTAGGTGGAGGGAGTCCTTCCTAAAGTTTAAAGTTACTCACATACCTAGAATCCACTCGAATCATCAACCAATCATGCTCTCTATTCTTAATAGCTCGGGGTTTTCTACTGCTAAACAATTTCGGTTTAATGCAGCCTGGGTGCTCCATAAGGGGTTTTCTGATTTTGTTGCTGACACATGGACACATTCGATGAATATAGTGGACAATATTAAACACTTTTCTAAGGAAACGGACAAATGGAGTAAGGTTTCGTTTGGGTGTATTACTTATCGCAAAAAACATATCCTATCCAGATTGGCCGGAATAGAAAAATTTCTGGAAAAAAGGCATTCGAGATACCTTATTAAGCTCGGTCAGGATATGAGACTAGAACTTAACAAAACTCTTCTCCAAGAGGAAGTGTAGTTGCGATGCTTAACCTCAATCTTGAGGTTCCCCCTGTTCATGGTCCAATAATAAGTCGTATCAGAGAGTCGCTCAATCGAGACTGGCAAGTTACCATTCATCATATATACGGGAAAGCTAATTCGGCTGTCGATTTTCTTGCCAATTGGACTTTCAGCCAAAGTAGTGATTTTATGTGGCCCTATGAGTATCCTGCTGAGATGAGATCTATTTTATCTTGTGATGCCATGGGAATAGCTGCTAGTTGTGACTTGAACTGTTGTTTGAGTTTTCTTTCTTCTTCTTCGAAAATTTTTTGTGAGATTTTGTTCTGGTTTGTATAATTTTTATGTCTAATTTTCTTTACATTATTAAATATGTAATAATTGATATTTATCAATATAAAAATAATCAGATTCGTAATATGATTCATAACATTTATGAATTTATTTAAATATAAAAATTAAAAAGTTTATATACTACCAGCTTATGCATGTATTCGGCTAATTTTTTATATTTAAAAATCTTACCTTAAATCACATTACCATACTTATGAGTGATGATAAAAAAAAAGAGCTTTGAAAATAACAACCAAAAAATGGAAAGGTATATAATACCTATGTTTTAGAGATATTTTTGTCAATTTTTAATTCAATCTGCGAATCAGATTTATATAATCTGTATTTTTTAATTCAAATTTAATTAGATCCAATCTCTAATGATCTATATATAATCGAATCGTTTGATTCGACCCATATTATTTAATTTATTATTCAATCCGTTTATGATCAATATAATTATCAGATATTCATACATGTTTATATTTCAGTTTATTTATAAAATAATTTTTACACATTATATAAGTATAATTTTTTATTTTTAATAAGATAAAAAATAATATCAAGAAATTTGATCATATTTATTTAAGAATAATATATTTGTTAGAAGAGAAGCTAACTATATAGCAGACTCTCGTCAAGAATGGGGTCAACCCGATGGACACTTTTAGCTGGTTTGCTATTCCCCCTCCTTGTGTTAAAGAGCTTTTAGAGTATGATAATCAGGGTCTAAGTATCTCTAGTTCTTTCTAGTTTTGTCTTTTGTTTCTCTTCTTATATATATATATAAAAGAATAATATATTTGGATTAATTTATGATCCAAATTATTAGGATCCAATTCTAATTGATCCGACGGGCCGATTTGCAATCTATAAATCTAAAGAACAATACTTATTTAGATTAAATTCGTGTTTCAATTTGTGCCATGATTTAATTATAGACTTCCGTGAAAATTTGTATACATATTAGAAATTTCTCTAAGTAGCTGTTAATGGAAACATTATTATCTGCGGTTGACTCAATCAAAACCCCTATCATTATTATTATTTTCTCTCTCTATATATATATATATAGCCACTAATGACTAATATATAAAGAACCAAAGCAGTTGAAATTCGAAATTAATTAGAAAGATCCATGTGAGTTTTGAGAATTAAAAAACATAAACAAACCTAGGTAAAGTTAAAAAGAAAAAAAATGCTAAAAAAATTGAAATAAACAAATTTATTGGAATCACATCAAGTTCAAAAGATTTAAATATGACTAGTTTCTTAATTGATCGGGTTCGATTCAATCCTTTCTACTCTCGGTTATATATTTTTTCCGTTTCAAAATAATAATATTACTTTTTTTTTACCTATTTTAAAATATAGCCCATTTTTTATTTTAATTTTACCATTATTTTTAAATGATCCATAATACTTTCAATTCATTGTCTATAAATAAATAGATTTTTAAAATTATAAAAACCAACATTTTAATACACGTGTAAATGCAAAATAATCTATTATTTTAACACAGAAAGGATAACTATATATCAAACTAAAAAAAAAAAAAATTGTTAATTGATGGCTGGTGCATGAAACTTACCACCACATGGCCCAATTGAGCAACAAGAATATTGCCACCTTGTTAGGGTTAGGGAAGAGGAAGGACCCACTTGCCTTTGCATCATCTAACATGCACCGTCTATCAATTTAACTATTTTAATCCCTTATCCGTTGATTAAATTAAAAATATACTATATTATTTGAATTAAGAGATTTGCTTACAAAAATTAGGCATTAATTAGACCTATAATTTATGATGATGACGGACCTGTTAGTGTGCCACTTGTTGGGGTAGAAGGATGGTCTGCTTGCCCTATCACGTTAACAGAGATAAATTGTTGGGTAAGGATTATTATTATTATTATTATTATTATGGTTATTGTTTCCTTTTTCAAAGTAATATTTTAATCATTTTATTTTTCTCTGAATAAACTCATTATTCATAGTATATGGTTTCTCCTATAAGAGTTGAGATAGGGTCCATGGTTCACCTACATCGTGCTAAAGTGGCACTTATATCTTATCATTAAAAAATGAATTAATACATAAATTCTCTCCTAAACTATTATCATTTATCAAATTTTCGTTCTAAACTGATTGCCTGTTCAATTACCCATTTAAACTTATTAAAAATATCATATTACCCTTTTATAAGACACTTGTCAGTTTATAATTGGCGTGTAACAATAATAGGGTGATAATTTGATATTTTTAACAAATTTAGGAGGGTTAATTTAATATTTTCAAGAGTATAGGGTGTATGTTTTACATTAAAAATAAGTTTGAGTAGCTAATCTGATATTTTTAACAAATTCAGAAGAATAATCTAACATACAATTAGTTCAGAGCGAAAATCTGACAAACGATGATAGTTTAGAGATAAATTTATATATTATCACTTAAAAATTTTGTGTTCCGTATTTTTTTTATTTAGAAAATATTTTTTTCTTTTTCGATTAATTCAAATTTATATTATACAGATTTACATTTTTTTAAATATTTAAATATATTTTATACTTAAAATTTAAATTGGAATCTTTAGTTACAAGAATTTTTTTTTTTTTTTAATAACGATACTCCACCTTTTCATTTTGGTTGTATTAAGTTTGTGCAATCACCTTTATCCTTCTTTTTTATTATAATTTATATATATATTGACATTAAATGAACGAAATCATTAGAAACATTTTTGACATTTATTGAATTTTAATTATTTTAAGCTATTTCGTTTTTTCTTAGTTTATGGGTAAGTATCTTTTGTCTTTGAATACGGTGCTAAAATGTTGTTAAGGTGATAATATAATCCTTTTCGGATTATGTAAGGAGAAATATATAATTTAGCCAAACCATCATTCTAGCTAATATTTTAAACAACTATATATTTATTCCATCGAAAACAATAAAAAAAAAAATTAAACATATAAAAGTTTACTATTTACAATTTATATATTTTGGTTAAAACTTTTTACATAAAATCGTGCAATGCACTTTACACATGCATCAATTCATCTATTTTACTCTTTATTATCCATTTATTTTTTTTTCCATAAAATTCGATTTTTTTTCTTCTAACTTGTATTATATTACTCTATCCGTTACGCTCATTTTAATAATATTTAAAAATTTTATCATTTCATAGTGACTATGTTCAAGTTTCAACAAACATTAATTATATTTATTTTTACTTTACTCTTACATATGCATAAAAAAAGTAATTAATAAGGTAAAAACTATAATTATAAAAAATTAGTAAAATGATATTTTAATAAATTATAATGAATATTTTATATAATTAATGTTAGTTAATAATTTTTTTTAATTTGTAATAGAGTTAAAAATTATCGCGTTGAATAGATATTAGAAAGAGTATTATATATATTTATCTTTTTTATTACGAGTCTTATCCTTTTCAATAATTATAATTACTATGAATTTTCCATAATGTTGAATCGAACTTAATATTTCAAGAAAAAGAAAACTACTTTTTTCATGATCTGCAATTTTTTTAATGAAATTAATAAATAATCTTAACAATGTTCTTTGGAGAAACTCAACACTCAACGCTAATGGCAGGAAAGGAACCATAAAAAGTATGTTTTTCAGACTTAGTGCCTTACAATATTTTTTTTCTTTTGAAATTTCCTAAAAAAATAAGCATAATCTTGACATTCTTAGGCCTTATCATAAATATTGAATAATTATATAAATATTATTAAAATAAACCGAATTTAAAATTTTTGGCAATTTTTTTTGACTGTGGTTAGCAGTAGGCTCTAGTTAGGTACCGTCTTCTAAACGCATGCAAATAGATTTCCATAATTTTGTAATTTTAATTATCCCATAACCTTTTTGGTCAATTGAAGGGTGAGCAATCAGCACATAAGAAAATAATTTTATTTGTTTTTAATAAATAAATCAACATAATTATTCTGGCCCCAAATTATATCAAATCTCAAACTTTCGGTTGGGGAACCAAAATGGGACCCTTTTGAATATAATTATGCTAAAAATAAAGCTAATATTATCTCTAATATCAAGAGACATAAATTTATCTTCCTCACATTTTTGTCCAAGTCACGTCAATGCATGGATTTAACCCCTTGGCCTATTCAACCTTTTTCTAAGCAGTATTTTCCTTCAAGTATTTTCTTTTTATTATTATTATATATATATGCTAACTAAATTTTCATTAATTCTTTATATATATATATATATATATATAAAGTAATTAGAATAAGGAAATATAACTTTCCTGAATTTGCATAAAAGAGGCTTCTCTGATTCCAATTATGGATTTGTCTTCAGCTTTATAGGGTATTCATGTCTTCAAAAACTTAAAATCAATCTACCCTTATAGAAATAATAAAAGAAATTAAAACCAAATTCAAAATTTCATACACAAAATATACACCTTTGATATTTGATCCGACCCAAAAATTCTGTCTGAATCTGCAAAAAAAAAAATGGATTGAAATTCCTAATGGATATGTCAATTATACCAAATGTGTCTGTTCAGTCTAGCTCAACCCGAACCCAATCCAGTCCATGCTATGCCATCCTTTTATTTTGCGAGTTTGAATTGGACTTGTGCAAAAAAAATTAAAAGTTCGATTAGGCTAAATCGAATCCAATTCAACCCAATTAAGCCTAGCCCACCCGAATCTAATCTAGCCCGCGCTAGGACTGCCTTTTAATTATGTGGGTTTAGAAGCTCGGTTAATCCTAACTTGAATCCAATTCAGTCCAACCTAATTCGACCTAAGCCAACCCATGCTAGGCGTTCCTTTTATTTACTTGGGCTTGGATTGAGTTTGAAATTTTAAAAACCTATTTAAGTCCAATCCAAATCCAATTCAGTTCGGTTAGGTCCAATCGAAACTTAGTACAATCCAGTTAGGCCAATCCGAATACAATCTAGTATGTGCAAGTCCACATTTTATTTGAACGGGTTTGGATACCAAGCTTAGGCTGAAAAAAAATTTAAAAGTCGGATTAGGTCTTGTTCGAATCCAATCTAGCCCATTCCATCACCAAGTCTAATTGTATCTGTCTGTATACCTTATTATTTGGGTTGTTACTTGAATAATCATGATAAAGATATGCAAAAGCAAGAGCCTAACTTATGCCGATTTGCTTTGGTGTTCCCATGCAAATCATGCGACCAATCCAAGGCGTATTTCAGGATATATTACAAAATGGATTGAATTTGGGTCAAACAATTATGAGTGATATGAATTGGATTCGCATGTGAAATCGAAATTAAATTTTGATATATGTATTTTTAAGGTTAGTAAGGGATACTCGTATCAAAATAATTTCTTTAAATTTATTCTCTAATATTTAACAAATTATCCTTTAGAAAAAAGAGGAAATGTCTAAATTTGATGGTTAAAGAGTCAAATCTGTATATTGAGATTATCAATTAAACTTGAAGAATTGGTTCTAAAGGAAGACAATCCAACAACTAAAACTTTTAGGAGAAATATCATTTTTATAGTACATTGATTAGATATATAAAGTTTCTCTTCTTTAAACAGACATAAAAATTTATTTAACACCGTAAAAGTTTCTATTTAACTTGTTAAATTGTGAAATTAAGAATTGACAGCACTCCTGTAAGTGCCAAAAATCAAAAATGGAAATTGAAAAGCATAATGAAAGATTAATTCTATTATACTTTAATTACATTTTTTATGCCTATTGATTTGAAACACTAATAATTTTTTAAGTCCCCTCAAGAATAGTTCTAATCTTCTTGAATTGGAGAAGAAAATATTTCTTGGAGAGGCTTTAGTATTTTCTTATGCAGCATTCCAATTCCTCTGTCAAAGATTAAAATTAAGAACATGCAAAAGAATTAGGGAATATATTGTTTCAATTTCCTGATTCCTTTTATTAAAAAAATATATATATTTCATCCGGTCCAAAATAATAGAAAAATTGTTATTTTTATCCTATTGTTAACTTGTAAAATACCTATAGTATTCTTATTTAATTTCTCGGTAATCCAAAAATTTGCATATAATTGTTTATATTATTTTTAAGTAATATTTAAAATAACGTAATATTTAATATTTAATTTTATTTCTCTCCATTATATGCTTTACTTAAAATAAAAAAAAGTTTTCATTTGTCAAATTAATTTACTAAAATTTACTTTTCCAACATTTTACATTAATATTATTCATTATTTTAATTTTTACAATGCTACTAATAATTTTCCATGGTATAAATTAAAGGTATAGTTGGCAAAGCATTGGCAAAATTATGTCTTACAAATATAAAAATTAACTTTTTTAAAACCGTATACAAATAGAAGTGTTTTATTATTTTAAGACAGAGCAAGTAATAGAAAAGAAATTTATGTTTCGTTATTTATAAAACTGAATATTTTATATAGATTTTTTTTGTGCATTTGTCCTCTGTTTCTAAAATATTATGTTGTAATAATGTGAAGTATTATTAACAGAAAAGATAAAAATTACAATAAGGTCGAAATTTTTATAATTGTCAAAAGATACTAGTAGGGTTATTCAAATAAATTGAATTTTAATTGAAATCATAAGAAATTTTTCTTTCTCTTGAAGTCTGAAAATAACAAATTCTGAGTTGCGTAATTAATTTTACGAAACACATCAAGTTTAGAAATTCAACATTTGGACATGGATTGGACCATAGACATCAATTGATGGTTTTCTATATCCTTAAGATTAGTTCACCAAAATTGGCAAAAGATTATGAAGTTATCTACTCAATTATTCATCAAATAAAATTAATTTTTTTTTTTGAATTTTAAGATACCAAATAAAAATTATTACGATAAAATTTTCTCTAATTTTAAGTGAAACCAATTGATAGAAATTTCATTAATTATAAATTAGACTACTTAAAAATTGGATAATTTAAAGAACTTTAAACTTCACCTAACTAGTGTCATTTCACATTCTACAAAATTATTTAGTGTTGCTAATGGATATAGGTATTTCGATCATATTTTACCATGGCAAATTAACTCTCTTGAATTTTCTCATTAAAATAACTATAATTTGAAAAAAAAAAACTGTAAAATTTGAATTCTATATTTGCAAATAAGAACATTACCCTGCAGATAAGAATCATTACACTGCAATATTCTTTAAGTTAAACTAAATTAGTAGTATTTTTTAGACATCAATAAATATTTTGTTTAATTTCTTATAATTATATTAATTATTTTTTAATGTAGCTAGTAAATTATATTCTTATTCTTGTTAAGGAGAGATGGATATGCAGTATAAAAATATTTATTATTTCCTATAAAAACATCAATTTTTTTAAACACTATTAAAAAAATTATGATATTCATAAAAATAATATTTATAAAATAAATATTATATATAGGCATTAAAGAAAAAAAGACAAAAAAAATATGCTAAATGTAAAGTAAGTCTTTCATCAGTAATTATTTGACGTAATAATCATTATTTCTTAATGATACATTAATCATCTGATATTATAATTTTTTATTCCCATCATCGCATGTCAAAATCTGATGGTGGAGAATTATCTAGTTTTAATGAATGGCTAAAAATGGGAAATGACGGGAGGATTGAGAAATACCTTTTATAAGATGGATTAGTTTATAGATGGAAATCTGATGCAAAGTTATTGTTATGACTTACTTTTCAGAAGTCATGTTGTTAATTATTTTCTAAAAATCTTTATATTGTGGATCCTGAAAACATTTGTATATCAAATTTTTATCTAAAAATGGATGGAAAATATAATGAAGGGGTTGAATAAAAAGAAATTGTGTAATTTAGAGTTTGTGTTTTTCTTTCTTTTTTTTTTTAAGAATTTTCCCCAAAGAATTAAACAAAATGTTTTAACTAAAAATAGTTTTATTTTCTTATGTGTATGCATAATTTTAATGATAGAAGAAGACATTGTAATTTGTAGCTAAGTTAATATATATATATATATATATATATATATATATATATATATATATATATTAAAGGAATTTGGAGAAATAAGTATTCTGTAGTTAGTAATTTTTAAAGGGACAAATAAATTATCAATCATTAAAAACTTTTTACTAATTACGATTTACTAGTGATAGTGATACTAATAAGTTCTCTAAATTCACTTGATATTCATTTTTCTTTTTTTTTTTTTGGAAAAATGGAATTGCCATTCCTAACATTGAACTCATTGATAACTATGAAGTGGACGGTCGGCTGATGATAAATTGAGCACAGCTGGGTTTGACTGAAGAAGTTATTGGGAGTTGGAAGGTCACCAAACTAACATATTTTGATTTCCCCCATCATTATTTGCATCATAATAATATTTTCTTGTCTCAAATTAATTTCCCATAAACCCATATAGTTCACCTTTTTCTATTTTAGATAATCCGAAATAATAATAAGATTAATACTAATAATTTATGAATCTTAGTGCCTCATTCTTTATCTCACCCATATTGGCTAGTAAGGATTCTTGATTTCATGACCCAATAATATGAGAGTAAAAATTAGTTATCCCACAAGTTTCTTTGGTTGGTAGTCTCTCTCGCTTTTGATTTTCTTATTCAAACCTTTTCTAAATTATGCAAAGATTGTACCTTCGTGGGTTCTATTTGTCCACTTCAACCTTGGCATCCAGAATCTCTTCTGCTTGTTTCTTCCTCTGCTTGTTTCTTCTTTCATTCAATTCATGAATCATAACCAAACCCAAATTATTATTTTTTTATGCGTAAACCATTAGTGGCTAGACACTTCTTCTTAGGATATATCCACCTCCTTTTATCTAATCTCAATGTATTAAACTAATCACCATTTTCAACTATACGTACATTTATTTATGGTTTGGTTTGGTTTTGTTTTGTTTTGGTTAATACTATTATATACATGGCTTATAGCCTTTAGACCATTTTCTATCTTTCACTCTCTCTCTCTTTCTCTCTCTCTGTTGAGAAAATTCTCCCCCACCCTTGAAGCAAAGCAGCTTTCACTTTTTTATATTCTCTCTCTTTTTCTGGTTTCTGGGTTTCTGTGCTCCCATTGAGATCTGCTTTTTTCAAAAGATGGGTTTTTTACCAGCCAGCTGCACAAACTCAAGGGAGCCTCCTAATAGTACAACAGCTGTTCTTTGCACTAATTGTTCTTCCATGGCCACTGATCAGTGTAGTGACCATAATGAGTTCAAGATGAAAAACCTTTTGGCAAAGATAGTTTGGCAACTTGGGTCATCCTGTTTTGTCCCAAAGGAGAGCAACGAAAGCAAAATAATCAAGAATGCAAATTTTGAACAAAACAAGGCATGGTTATTGGCTGAATCTGGTGGGTGTGGTGGTGCAGAGCTAACAAATGCTGATCCACAATCAGTTCACTCTTCTTTCAGGTTCAGTTTCTGCTCTCAAGTGGAGCTCGAGTCAATGAACATGAATTCTTCAGCTTGTGCTACAGTTTTGATGGTGAATTTGGACGATGGGTTAAATGAGGCTAGAGCTAAAGAACTCAAATGGAGAAGAATTCAATCTCTTGAGAGGACTATTTCTCCTTTGGCAAATTCTTTGGTCAGATTTAATTACCGTGAAATTGTTGCTGCTACCTGTAATTTCTCTAAAGGTAATAAATTGCTCCCTTCTTTTTCGTGTTTCGAATTTAAAGTTGGTCTCTTTCTTGAGTTTTGTATCATTTTGTGGAAACTGATAGGTAGAGTTCTGGGAAGAGGAGCGTTGAGCTTTGTCTTTAGGGGTAGAGTTGGATTCTTGAGGACTGCTGTGGCTATTAAGAGATTAGACAAGGAAGACAAGGAATCCTCGAAAGCTTTCTGTAGAGAATTGATGATTGCAAGCTCTCTTCACGATCCTAACATTGTGCCCCTAGTGGGTTTTTGCATTGATCCAGAGGAGGGTCTGTTTTTGGTGTACAAGTATGTCTCTGGTGGGAGCTTAGAGCGGCATTTGCATGGTATATTTTCTTTTTCTTCAATTACTAACTTTAACTTTGAAATTACTTTTGATGATTTTCGGCAATTTAAGTTGCTACCCATTTCCAGAAAAGAAAAGAGGAGTTAAGGGTGGTTCTGCACTTCGTTGGTCAGTGAGGTATAAAGTGGCACTAGGAATTGCACAGGCAATTGCGTATTTGCACAATAGAACTGAAAGATGTGTTGTTCATAGAGATATTAAACCTTCGAATATCCTCCTTTCTTCCAAGAAAACACCTAAGGTAAGTGATTTTATAGTTACGAGTTCCATTCATTAGAAGTCATGGATTAAAAAGAATGAATCAACTAATTTATTCATGTTACTGTGATACAGTTGTGTGATTTTGGATTGGCTACTTGGACCTCTGCACCCTCAGTACCTTTCCTTTGCAAAACTGTTAAGGGAACATTTGGGTAAGATTTGAGGGAACTTATAATAAACCAAAATGTTTTGATCTTTAGCTGTTTAGCTATGGTCTCTATTCCTTATGTTTGTTAATGTGAAACTAAATCTGCAGTTATCTGGCTCCTGAGTATTTTCAGCACGGGAAAGTATCCGATAAGACTGATGTTTATGCTTTTGGGGTGGTCCTATTAGAATTAATAACAGGAAGGAAACCAATTGAAGCAAGGAGGCCTCCAGGGGAAGAGAATTTGGTCCTATGGGTAGGTTATTGGATTAATTCATCTCAACTTCCATCAGTTGCTTTGACTTTGTAATGATAGAATTAATAATCTCTATAAGTTTTCTCCAATTTATAAGATACACCTATTGCTTGAAATTGACATTGCCTAAATCTGCAATTCACAATTAGGGGTGATCACAGGGCGGGACAGGGACGGAAAATTCACTCCACTCACTCACCCGCCAGTGGCGGGGATTCTTCACCCCCGCCTCCGCCACCAATATCGGGGAGGAAATTTCCCCCATCCCCGTCTCCCGCGAAGATTCCCGTTCTCCGTTTTTTTAATTTTAAAATATAATATTTTGTAAATAATTAAAATATAATATTTAATAAATAAAAAAATTAAAATTAATAATAATTTAAATTAATATAAATTTTAACCATTCATAAAATTTAAAATTAAGTATAATTTAAAATTTAATAATTATAAAATTAAGTTATATTTTAATTTTAATTATTTATAAAATATTATATTTTAAAATAAAAAAAATTATTTTTTACTGGATGGGGATTCCCGTGGGACGGATATTCCATTTTCCGTCTCCGCTTCCGATTCTAGGATAGGGATTTTTTTTTCCCGTCCCTGCGGTGGGAAAATTTCGGAAATTCTTTTCTCTGAACGGGGTGGGTTCTCGCCGGAGCCTGGGAATCCCTACCCCGTGATCATCCCTATTCACAATTGATTAATCACATCTTGATTTTGCTAGCCGGATACTGTGCTATGATTTATGGCTATGCGCAACAGTTCCATCCAGTTTTACTTTATTCTCTCACAAAAAGATGGGGTTTCTTCCATGATTGTTTTGACATCAACCATAGATAAAAGACTTGTTTGAGGATCACGGGCAGCAGCGCCAGGCCTTTTTTTTTTTTTCCTGTTGTAGCATTCAATATGTCAGATATTTTGATGAAGCTGAAGTAGAATAAAGGCTATTCTTGTTTAACCTCAAATGTCCATGTGAAATTTATCGAATTTATTGGGGGGATTTTGTATTTTATGATGAATGAGTTCTTCATATTGTATGGTTTTCATTCCATCATTTACAGACTTCATTTCAGTTTTTGCCTCCAATTTCTATCTAGAAATCTAGAACAATGAAGTAGTCTCATTTTTCATGTGTTTTTGCTACAGAATCAGATTGTTTTTAGTATAATTTGACTTCATTATGAAGAAAAAAGAATTATTATTTTGACTTAAGAAAGCTGCAAACTGCTGGAAAATTTATCATTTGCTTGTGATTGATTAATAATATCTGCAACTGATTTTTTGTTTCAAGATCGCTACTGTTGTTTTATATGCCAAGTATAAGAGAGGATTAACTTTTCATTCTTTTTGCAGGCTAAACCTCTTTTACAGAAGGGAAAAGGAGCCATTGAAGAGTTGCTTGATCCACGGATTAAATGGACTTTGAGAAAAACAACTCAAATCACCCAGATGATTCAAGCTGCAGCTGCCTGTACAAGTAATGAGGAATCCCGGCGACCAGGCATTGATGAAATTATCGGTATATTGAGAGGTGAAGAACAGCCAGTTTACCCCAATAATAAGAGGTCAAATTTCTCTGGGATTATAGATTGCTACCCTCAATTACAACAGACAAAAAGTGAGATGAGAAGTCATTTAGCTCTGGCCATGCTAGGAGTTTCAGAGTTTGAAGACGATCACGATCATCTTTATTGTTGCTGACCTGATCATCTTTATTGTCGCTGACCTTAGATCGATTTGATTCGAACTCTTTGATTTTTTTGATTGTTATTCTTATTTTGTTGCTTGCTTGCAGGTGAGTGCTAGAAATCAGAATAAAAAAAAGAGTGTTGAAACTGTATATAGGAAAAAAAGTTACTGAGAAATAGTGTATATATAATTCCATTTGCCTGCCCCTACCTTGGGGGGAAAAGTGTTTCAGAATTTTCTTCGCAAGTAACTTCAGGTTTTCATTTCTTGGCATTCCTGGAATCTATGCATATTTCATCATATTCATTTGAATAGTGCTTTAGTTTTTGACTGTCAAATCGGTCTGACGATAAAAAACGTAAAAAGTAACAGACATTGGAGACTTTCTACAGAATTAGATGGAAGATAAAAATTCATACAACTGTGTTGATTTTCTGTATTCAATTATTGTAAACATTCGAGGATGGGGTATGTATTTTTTTTTTTGTTACAACATCAAAATCAATCGATAATATAATCTAACTACCAAAAAAGACTATCAAAATCAAAGTTCATTTTGAACATGAAATGAGTCACACTCTCCTAAAGAATTAAGGGGTTAAAAGATCTTGGCAACATCCTTCATTATGCCAGCATTGGCAATGGCAAAGTCTTTGAACTCTTGGTATGATATGAAGCCATCTTTATTTTTGTCCATCTCTTTCATCATCAATTGAACTTCATCGTCTTTGGAGGTCAGCTGCTTCAAGCAATTTCTTAGCTCCTCTAGGGAGATCCTCCCATCTCCGTCGAGTCGAATTTTTTAAATATTTTCTCATGCCCTTCCTTATTAGGATCACCCACCACTTTTGATTTTTCTGCCTCATTGTTACCCGCCATATTTCTTTCAATAGAAGATTGATGTTAAGAACAATTTGAGATAATGTACAAAGAGTGAGCAAGTTTGCGTTTATGGCCAGCCCTGGAAGTTCTCCAACTGAATAATATCCAAATTATAGCCACTGAGTTCTATTTTCTAACATCATGAAAGCCAAAAATATAGAAAGGGAAATTATTATGTGTTAATGATTGACTAATAATATCATTTGACTGATCCCTGTACAAGTTATGGCCATTTTTCCTTGAAATTTTCAGGTGACCACGTCAAGAAAATAGCTTAGCATCTGTTAGAATATATCAATACCTAAATGATAAAAACGCAGAATTAGAAAGATTAACTAAGACCTCAGCATTCATAATTGCATTATATATATATATATATATATATCAATGATGCTTCGTGATCACCGAATCGAATTAATTACACTCAATAAATTATGGAGACCATCCAACAGTATTGCTTGGGGAGATATGTTTAAATTATTTGGGCAAATTAGATTATATGCTAGCACCTGGCTAGCATTATTACCAATCCAAAAGAAATGGCATACAACTGGGATCTGTAAGGATTTTGAAGAAACTCTATGCTACAGATTTGAGGATGGCATTAAGGACATCTTCTCGAGTTGGCAAAGCCGGAATAGCACCTCTTTCCTTGACCGTCAATGCACCGCATGCATTAGCGAACATAAGTGCATCTCTTAGTCTGTTCTCGTTCTACAACATATAATCATTCACATTTAGATGCATCATTAGTAAAGTTATAAAGATTAGGAAATGTGAAAACTAAGCATACTGCCAAATCTGGGAATTGCTCAGTGGTACAGACATCTACATAAGCATCACAAGTAGAGAAAAAAGTTCCACAGATATTTGCAGACAATTAAAGCAAACTCAAAGTTATCATTATGATCAGATATTTCATTGATTATGAT
This sequence comes from Excoecaria agallocha, assembly GCA_037975025.1. Taxonomy (NCBI): domain Eukaryota; kingdom Viridiplantae; phylum Streptophyta; class Magnoliopsida; order Malpighiales; family Euphorbiaceae; genus Excoecaria; species Excoecaria agallocha. Next base: position 25,781,167 of record CM075816.1, read on the forward strand.
GAGATGCTGGGTATAAATAAATAAGCTTGCACATCTCATTGCAATTTCACCAGAAGAAATAATAACCTTGAAGTTCTGATGGCATTACCTGGAGTAAGGAGAGATCATCAGCTAGTTGTGACAATATTCCAGCTACAAAAGCATCCCCAGCACCTGTCGTGTCTACAGCGTCCACTTTTAAGCCCTTCACTCTCCCTTTGAACTCCTGTCAAAGGATTAAGGGTACCGATATTATTTCTAGAATCATTATAAGATGCATCACATTGCCAAAAGACACCTTTCAAATTTTAATCTCAATACGTAGATAAAGTGCAATAGAATTCCACTAGAATTTGACAAGTGGCGTTATATGTTTATGAAAAGTGGCAATTTATTCATTTCTACTCATGCTTAATTGGCTTTATCTTTGACCAATTTTTTTCCATCAATTAGAATTTCAATTTTTAGGAGTTACATATTATGCCTTAAAAACAAAAAATAAAATTTTCATTATATTAGTTATAAATTTATAAAATAAAATTTGGAATTCACGTACAATTATAAAATTATATCAAACGAAAAATAGATATGAATCTATTGGTAGAGCTAAATTCCTTCAGATTTATATCACTAGCCAAAATGGAAAAATAGATATGAATATATATATATATATATATATATATATATATATATATATATATATATATATATATATTCAGATCTCATTTAAACATATTAATTTTAATATAAATAAAATAGAATGACATTTCATTAAAAATTGACCATTAAAGCTTTCTCTTGCCTTCTTTTCTAAAAATTGTTACTTTACTTATTTACTGTTTGGTTTTTGCTTAAAAATGCTTCTAAATCTTTTTGCTTTTTTCTTGCAATCATTATTAACATTCATCATTAATTGTGTAGGTTACATTTTAAAAATAAAAATTATAGTTATTATAAAATTTATTTTCTCATTATATCTCTTAGTTTTCTTCTAAATTCTACTTTTAATATTTTACAGTTATGGATTTCATTACTAACTATTTAGTTTTCTTCTAAATTCTACTTTTAATATTTTACAGTTATAGATTTCATTACTAAGTATTATAAATATAATTGCTTTTATTTATTCTCTCATTTGAAAATTATAACAATTTCAAAAATTTAATTTGGCAACATCTCAAACAAGACCAAAGAAATATTTGCTACTTCACTCTAAATGAAATGGTAAGTAGTTTTTCATTATTTTTTTTTTCCCAAGACATTATGCATCTTTTGTAATGGAAAAAAAACAATAGATATAATTGAACTTACATTTTAAACTTACTCTTTAATAAAGTTGCATAAGCTTAAATCATTAAATTTTCAACAAATCAATTTTACAATATTTTTTTCAATTACTAATTTGTGTTCAAATTGTATGAAAAAAGACCAAACTTCATCTTTGTTAGTATAATATGTCTTTTATATATACACACACACACACACCTATATGCTTCTATGTAAAGTTCTTTATATATATAATAATTATAGTGATGGTAAATTCATATATGTTATATTGAACATCAAGTAAGGATAATGAGCGCAAAATAATTATTTATTTTAATGGGGCAAATGAAAAAATAATGCAACTTAAAAGAAAAATTTAAAAGGAAGTTAAATTTATATGTAATATGTATATTTTAAATTTTAGCAAATCTTATAGCTAATATATATTTTATTTATCTATCTAAATAGGTTTTTTATAAAATAAATAAATCAACAGATAAATTTCATTTTCTAAAAAGGTGAAAATAATATTAACATGCAACTGATCTCTCTCATCACCTAAAATACATTCTTTTCATGAATCCTCCTGGTTATGAGCTAAATTTCTCCAGTAGCTCTTTAACACAGAGAGTGTTGTCCATGTTGCAAATTCATGGTAGAGCAAAATTCCTTCAGATTTTTTTTTTCTTTTTTAAAACTCATTTCATTCTCAGATTGTTGAAAAGTTGAACTCTCTTTTGAAACAAGTTCTTAACATGTTCTGCAATTTTCGCATTATTTTGGTCAACTTTCCCTCTCTCCAAAAAATATCCTTTATATACATGTTCATCCATCTCAGCAACTACGACAAACAGGTTTTTTTTTTTTTTTAATTATAAACTGGATGCAAAATTTTTAAGACTGACCTTGGTGTAATATCTGCAACCATCAGGACCCTCGGTGACAAGAAGCAATTTAAGATTTGGATGGAAAAATTTTTGAACAACAGCATCATCGTAGGGGTCTTCTCCTTTAGTTAAGAAAGATATTTCTTCTTCACTTACCTGAACAATAAAATTTATCAGTGTTCTTTAGAGTTCGGTAATTCTGTATGTAGCGTGCTGCATCTCCAGAAAAGAAGTCAGGAAAGTGAAATAATAATAAGAGGAATGCAGTTGATTGGAGGGTTATTACCTTGATAATATCAGCAATTTTCCATATGCTCAGAATGCCTTCTCTTGCGCTCTCAGCAGAGGACCACAGTGGAAGCCTCAGGTTAGGATCATAGGACAGAAGAACACCGGCATCTTTTGCAGCTTTTGCTGCTGCAATGTGCGCCGACTTGCATGGCTCTGTTATAAGACTTATAGAACCATAATGAAATATTTTTGCCTGCAGTCAAACAGAAAATATGAAACATAGATCTAAGTGAGAATGAGATTTTTCTCCATCAAGGACAAAAAATGGCAAGTCAAAATTTCTAGAAGGAAGAAAAACCTAAAATGACCAAAGAAATTAACAACGTAATCTGTGATTTAAGCTTATTAACCTTTAGCAAAGTCTTTTTATACATATAATACAAGAGGATTCAAATCACAAGATCATACCCTTACTATTAGTGGCTGCAGTTATGCTGTGTTTCAAGCCGGTGATTGTTGCTTATTTGTTTTGCAATACAAAAACTTTAATCAAAAGAATAAAATACAAATAATAATAAAAACTGAATCATTAATACCAATGAAGATGGATAAACAACCTTAGATAAATAAAAGCAAAAGAAATCTAGAAGTTTAAAGAATCATCATACAATAGCAATGCTTCCTCAATTAAAGAAAAGTTGAAGAATTAAAATCAGTAACATATGTAAAAATATAATTTACTTTGAATATCAACCAAATGAAAATAAGAAACTATGGTGGGGTTATATGAGAAGACACATTTCCTTTATATATAAAATCTTTTAGACATTTTCTGGATATTTCGGTGATATAGTACTAAGTACTAAGTACAGTGAACTAGAACCCAGGTGCTAGAGACAAAATTCATGCACGTATATTGACAGTTCAGTAAGCTAAAGGTGGTGTCCTAGTTGCATGCTGTGCATCATGTGATTGAACTATATTAAACTGCAAGGAGAAGACAACAATCAAATAACATGTCATAGAAAACAAACACTCGTTGATATTTTCTTCTGTTCTCTATAGTCAGCCTTTTTCTTTTTATTCTGCTCTCAAGTAACTAAAGAAAAATATCAATCTTTACGGACCTTCTTAATCAGATCAAAATCAAGCTCATCTTCATGAAGCAACATATCAGCACTAGGATTACGGTAAAACATGAATTCACGTTCCCCATCACTCTTGAGAGTAACAAACGCTAAAGCCGTTCGCGCCCCAGGATCAAAGCGCATCCCTTCATTGTTCACGTTATTCTGCTTTAAAATATCGGCTAGCATGTACCCGAATTCATCTTCACCAACCTATGCATGTTGCAGAAATGCTTTTTAACCGTAAACATAGATAATAAATAAATAAATGCCTTTTCTTTTCTTTTTTGTTGTGAATGCTTTTTTTTGTATTTTCTTTCTAAGGATGGGGTGATGAATAGGAAAAGAGCATGCCAAAAGTTCATGTTGGATCAATTTCAATTGGGAGTGTGTGATAGAAACCTCATGAATTATTGAATTTCAGAATAAAGAAAATAATATATTATTTTAACAGAAGAACAAAACTCTAGTCCACTTAGTGAAAATATATTTGACATTCTTGCCTCTTGAGGATAGGTATGCCTAATGAATCACACTTAAGCTACATCTGTAAACGTTGAGTCCACTATCAGTTAGCCTTCAAGTGGTTATAGACACCCTTTATATGGATGATCTATGAATTCTCAGCATAATCTAAACTACTAAGCTGACAAGTCATCTAAACTAACCAATCGGAAATCAACATGACATTAATAGCTGCTCATAATTCAACTTGAAAATGATGGGATTTCACCAACAATTACAAGGATGACCTATGCCTGATCTTTATATTGCTAAAAGTTAAGCTTCAACGGCAGCACAAAAAAAAAAAAACACATTGAAATAACCAAATGATATAGTGCTTATTCCCAGTAGGAAATTATCCAAGTTATGTTTCCCTTTGGAGAAGCCCAGGCTCCAAATAAAGGGAGGAGAACATCAAGCTGTATCCTAATTATCATTGAGTAATTTTATTAAAGCAAGCAGATCCAAAATTCAAAGATCTAACATGTGAGAAATTTCATTTTCTCAAAATTATTAAAATATATACAGTATTATACACATTTTTCAGGAAGGATCCCTCTGAAACCCAATCAGATTCCAATCCATTGTTGGCCATAAAGTGAACAGCAGGTCCACTAATCTTTGGGACACTGTAGAAATTATTGTATCTTTGTTCAGGTACATCATTGGAAAATTTGCCCAATTGAATTTCACTATTGTATAATTTAAGCATATTGAACTTTTGTACCATATATAATCAGCCCCTGCAGAAATCTAGTAATAGTTCTGCATATAGGTGCAAAGTACAAGGAAGATCATTCCATATTGTTAAAAGCAGGGGAGATTATGAGAGATCAAAAAATGTATTAGTGATATATTTGCAAACCTGACAGATGAGCAACCTATAAATCTGATGAAACTACAAGATAAAAGAAGTTGGCTAAAATGATTGGACCAAGCAAAGAAAGAGGCATAAAAGCAATAATTCCAATAAGGTTCAACGTCTCAAAATGCAAGTTAAAGGTATGAAACTAGAAGCCAAAGCCCATAAAAGGCAATATGTTTATCTTTGAAGTTACTCAGGAGTTACAAATTGGCAACAATGTTTCTGGATTTCAGATCAACTGATCAACCCTAAATCTCAGCCAATCCCTGATAGGAGTGTTGATTTAAGAAGCAAGTTCTTTATGCATAGCAGACTAAAATTTTAAGAATGTTGATCTCATACTTAATAGCTTAACCTCCGAAGTACACATAAGCTGTCGAACGCTGATGTCAAAGGAGCAAGCAAAATGACAATCCTAGTTCACTGCATCCAATCCCACATCATTTCCATCTTCCATCTTCACTCCTCATGCACTCTCATTTTGCTTTTTATCCCCTTTTCCAGAGTGTCTTTTTTAGTTTCAATTTTATATTTTTTTCACAACCAAATTTTACTTTTTAACTCTTTTAACATAATTGTTCTTCATGTGAATTTAAAATGTACTTTGGATTCCGTAGGACATGTCTGCTCTAAGAATTCAGCAGCCTATGCACTCTCTCACACACTTAAAAATCCTAGAATACTATTTTGCAAATCCACACCCAAGCACAAAGCTTGATAGGTAACTCTGTCAAAGCTATTCTTCTCTACATAGGTTATGTGGTCATTTCATCATGAATATTACAGTCTCACTTTCTTAGATTTCAAATAATGAATTTTTAATGGTAAGAATATAACAATAAAGGTACCTTCCCAATGAAAGCTGAGGAGCCACCAAGACGAGCAATGCCAACTGCCACATTTGCAGGTGCACCACCAGGAGCCTTTTTAAATGCAGGTGAATCAGCCAATGAAAGCCCACTGATGGTTGGGACAAAATCAATTAGCATTTCTCCAAAACAAACCACCAAAGAGTCTTTTGTTCCAGGTGACTCGTCACCAGACAATGCTTTAACTAAGACAGATAAAAGAAGTTAAAAGCTGAAGAAACAAAAAGAGAAGGAGCAAATAGATTTTTGAAGCAATAATGGCACGAACTCATTAATTAGATCTTAATCAAGTATATATATTCGAAATTCTACCAGCAGAAGCTGCCAAATATGACATCCAGATTTGGGTGCAGATTGGGCTTCCATGCATATATAAGCAAAAATAGAAAAACCTCACATAGGTCCCTAAAGTCCCTGGTTGGCGACTTTTGTAATTGCTACTTCAAAAAATTTCAAAAGGAAAGAAAAAGAAGGTCTAAATGCAAACTCGATGGAGGTACATGAAACAAGAATCTATTTTTTAGAACACAAAAATATTGATGCTGTTGCTGTAGTTTTCAGATCAAGCTAAAATGTTCATCTAGATGTAAAATCTACGCTGGTACATGCAACAAGAATCAATTCTTTCGAATACAAAAATTTCTGTGCTATAGTTTTAAGATCAAGATAAGATGTTCACGAAGATCTCAAATCTATACTATCTCTTGACATCATTTTCTCAAGTAGAACAATTTTGATGCAACTCAAGGGGAACATTGATCTCTCTCTCTCTCTCTGTATATATATATATATATATATATATGAGCTCAAACTAATCAAATTTTAATTTAGAACACGGTTTTCAGTTTGGGATTGACCAGATTACAGTATCATGTCACTTCTTGCATTTTAATCGCATTTGTGCATTCCTCGACTCAAAACTATGAATGATAGTACTCATGGGCTACCAACTTGCATTAACAGTAGCTGCCAGCCAATTGAAATAAAGTTCATAGAAGATGGAAGTGAATGCCTTTCCGCTAGATGCATCACTTTTAGTTACAGAGCCTGCAGACTACATCAGGTGAGACATAACCCTACTCTGCCCAACTAAGTGATTTACCCACTAAAACAACTCCTATCAAAGAATTACCTATGCTGAAGGCTTTCTAAGGAGAGAGAACCACTAAAACATGTGAGCTTATGGAATAACAACAAAAATTATCACGTATAACCTGATAAAAAGAAAGAAAAAAAAAGATCAAGCAAAGAAGTAACAAATTCCCCACCAGAACTAAGCAATCTAGAACTCTACCTGCTCTGGAGCAATTTCTCTCGATAAATGAAGTAACCATCAAAGTTAAGAGAAAATAAAAGGCCGTTTGCAGAATTCAAAAGAATGGGTACCTTGTAAATTCAACCGAGGGATAGAAACAAGAGGAGAACAAGAGAAACCCGGGGCTCTAACATTTCCATGTCTGAAGGAAACTGAATGGCGAGAGTTCAAAGCCACACCACCAAAGCAGAAAGCAGTGAAGTGAAGAGCCATGCTCTTGAAATCAACTACACTACAAAGAAAGAAGAGAACTTTGAAACAAAATTATTAACTATGATACAAAAAGGAGCTTGCTTTCCTTGATCTGATCAGCCAAAGCCACCTGTTTGATGGGTACCCAGATAGCCAAATGGTTACTAGGTGGCGGTAAAATTGATGAATAGCAATGGGAGAAAAAGATAACGAAATAGTTTAAAGGGGAATCAGTGTTGGAATCGAATAAAGAAATGGAAACAAGAAACAAGAGAAAATAGAGAGAGGAAGAGAGCAGCGAGTGTCCAGCACAGCAGGCAATGGTTTTGGGAAAAACATTAGCGATTTAGCGGAGAAATCAAAGGAGAAATGTAAAAATGTTCTGTGGCTATGAGTTTTAAACAGTCAAATGATACCTGCTTTGTGGCTTTGGGCTTTCGCCTGCGGTTTCAGTAATTGTCTTCTTAAACTGACGACCAATGCATTCTATTTTTTTCTTTTTTTCTTTTTTCTTTTTCTTTATATAAACCATTCCATATTAAAATTTGGGCGTTAATTCAGTATCCGCACATTTGGATTATTCGATGGGTGACGCATGGAGATTTTTTTAAAGTTGATGTTATTTGAATTTATATTTGAAAAAGTGTGATTGTTTTTTCACTATTTGGATAAATAGGATCTATCATTTCATTTTCATAATTATTTATTACGAAAATGAGATGATGGAGCCGATAATAGAATGGAAGCTGATGATGGTGGAACCCACTTGTTTGATTCTGCAACAAAGGATTACAAAAATAGACTTATATTAATTCTCTCATCCTTATAACGGAAAAGTTGTTTTATCATGATAGCAAAGATACACAATAATAAATCCAAGATTTTGAATTCAATTCCTACGGACAGTAATATATTAAATTTTTTTCTTTTTTTCTAAGATTAAAATTTACAATTAATTTTTATACATTAATTAATTAAAATCTCTAATTAATTTTTTAAATTAAATGATTTTATAATCAATTTAAATTATTTTATATTATCTTTATTTACAATTAATTAATTAAAATTTATAATTAATTTTTTAAATTAAATAATTTTATAATCAATTTAAATTATTTTGTATTATCTTTATTTTTTTCAATTTTTTTAAAAAATAATTATAAATTTTAATTTACACTTAAAAAAATTTTAAATTAATTTTAATTTTAACAGACCCAATTTTCATCTTAGATTTCAAGTTTTCTCCAGCAACCTCCTTAAATTAGAACTAAAAAAGTCCAAAATATCTAACTGCATAGCAGTCTCCGGTCATTTCTGATTTTATATTGCACATTGGATATAATTCTATAGAGAAAATGTGGCATCTTTTATTTCAATAAAAATATATCAAATTTAATAAATATTAAATATAAAATTATCTATTTTTGAAAGGTTATTAAAATTTTAAGAATAAAAAAAATTATAGCGGCCAACTTTGAAAAGATATATAATGAAAAAAAAAAGCTTTAAGCATAAAAGAATTTATACCCACATGTTCTCCTAAGTCATATTGGCCCAAGTATTTTTTATAATTAAATATTCACATGTTTACCTAAGTTTTAAATTATATTTAAATTAAAATATAAAGTAATTTTATTTTTCATATTTTTATTAAAATTAAAATTAATTTAAAATTTTTTCAGTATAAATTAAAATTTATAATTAATTTTTTAAAAAACTGAAAAAAATAAAGATAATATAAAATTATTTAAATTGATTATAAAATTATTTAATTTAAAAATTAATTATAGATTTTAATTAATTAATTTATAAAAATTAATTGTAACTAAAGATAATATAAAATAATTTAAATTGATTATAAAATTATTTAATTTAAAAAATTAATTATAGATTTTAATTAATTAATCTATAAAAATTAATTGTAAATTTTAATCTAAAAAAAAAGAAAAAATGATTTAATATATTGCTATATGTGGGAATTGAACCCAAGACCTTAGGTTTATTATTGTGCACCTTTACCATCATGGTGAAGCGGCTCTTCCATTATATGAGATGAAGAAATTAATATAAGTCTATTTCCGCAGCCTCTTGTTGCGGAATCCAATAAGTGGGCCCCACCATCATCAGCTCTCATTCTTTTGCCGGCCCCACCATCCCTTTTTCGCAATGGATGGTTGCGAGAATAAGATGACAGACCTCATTTACCTAAATAGTGAAAAAAATAATCTCATTTTTTCAAATATAAATTCAAACAACTCCAAATTTAAAAAAGTCGCTGACGCATGAGACTAGATAGGTCAAATTATTATCACATTCCGTAAAATTTGCATTAGATTAATTTATAAAAATAATTACTTTAATTCAATTAATTTTATAAAAAAAGGGCTACTTTTTCATTTTATCAAAATTTTCATTCTCAAAAATATATTATAAAAAACAAAAAAAATTAACAGTAAATTTGGTCAAACATGTCTATAGAGAAGCCTGTGGCTGATCAATAAGCTTGCCACTCTTGCTTTTGATCATGTCTTGTCCTTTGGCTAGTAGCATTCTTTATTATTGTATTGACATAAAATTTTTATGATAGATATTTTTATTTATAATTTATACTTTTATGTTTAAGATTTTTAAAATTCATATTTTAATATAATGATCTGATGTATTTTTTTATTCTATTATTATTGATTTTGAAAAAAATAACATTATATATTAAATTTAGGAAATAGATTGCAAATTGATTAATTAATTTGTATACACTTCTAATACTTAGTATGGAGTTCTATTTTTTCCTTAATTTTTTCAACCATGTGTATATATGCAATTCTTTTTTTCAATTATAGGTAAATTTTTACACTCGATCATTAGCTTATGCATGTACTAATCAAGAATTATCATACTCTACACCATAACTAAAGACATACTAAAAAAATTTGTAAATTGGTTATGATGATTATTGATAATTTCCTCAAATGTCATTAATTACTTTAGGGATTAGGAAAATTTGGTAATTTATATTTTTAAAATATCTAAAAGAGAGAACTTGAATAGGAGAATAATAATTTGGTTGGATTAGCTTGCTAAATGAGACCTGCAAGAAAGAGAGTGTCCCGTTGGACCGGGATAGCACTCTGATGCTTAAGTCAGTAAACTCTTATAGAGATAAACTATAGAGAGAGGGTTTCAAAATGGCATTAACTGGAGCCTTGATGCGTGGAGCTATTTATAAAGGATGGAGGATGATAAATACCTTAGGCACTCAACTATATAACCTATAGACTGGCTCAACTGGTGGCTAAGTGAGAGAAGTAGGTGGCACATGTTAGATGGTGTGACAAGTTGAGGTGCCACCAAGGTTGTTAGTCGATGAGATCCGACCTATCCAATTAGTCCGATCGGATGGACATTGTAGCACCCTTATAACACCTAACACTGTTCCGGTACACCGCAGACTGAAATATTTTTTTTTCAACTTATTTTTTCAATTCATAATCTTATACTTAGTTATATAAATAATGATCTGTCGATGACCTATAACTGTCCAATTTACTATGCACTTAATAAAATTTTAATAATATAACGGATATATATATCCCTAACCCCCTGAAAAGCAAACAATATCCACAGCCTTTCAGAGGCACAACAGTCATATAATATCATATCATATCAAGCCTTCTAATTTCATAACCATTCATTTAAATATTTCACATACATTCCATTACACCAAATAGGTTTCACTTTACATCACAAGGTATGATATATTACAGTACAAAATAACAACTCCAATGAGTTTAATTACAACATACAAAACCATAAGTATTATGCTTATATATACATGCCACAAAATTTTAAAACTCCACTTTAATCAAAAGAAATCCTTAAGAGAATATTCTTGCTCCCGCTCCTGCAACCCTACACGTAGTCACAACTACGCGCTGAGCACTTGGCATGTCCAGTGGTGACTAACAATCTAAATATTTCTTAAATTCCATTTAGAAAGTCTCATTATGCAAAGATTCTCCATTTTAATTTTTCAAGTAAACTCAAATAACACTTTTCTTTTCAATTAATATTTTAAATTTCTAATACACTTTTATTCATCAAATACTCATTTATTATCAAATTATACATTTAATTCAAACTTTTACCTTTTTATCAAATTAGTCCCTTTTTTTCTCGTTAAATTACAAATTTAGCCTTTTTATACTTCTTTTTAACATTTAAGCTATTAATTAAGGTATTTAACCTTAATTTTACACTTAGTTTAGCATTTTTATGCAAAATTACGTTTTAGTCCTCATTGACTATAAAACTTTCTTTTAACACATTTTAACCATTAATTGACTGCTTTATCCTTAATTAAGCAATTCTTAATTAATTTGCTTAATTTCTATTCTTTTGAAAAAAATTACGATTTTGCCCGTAAACTTTCTTTTTCTTTTAAATTAGTCCCTTTTCACTTTTAACTAACATTTTTCATTCTTTTTCACATTTTCTCATATCACTTTCATTATACCCTTAGTTCTAACCCGGTAGAAAACTTCAAATCGAATACACTGGACATGGACCCCACAGGACCACAACAAAGATAGAAAAATGACCCCCAGAGGGCCAATTTTCATAGAGCAGAAAACAGAGACAAAGTAGCCATGGTGATCAAAGATCCAATCCATAGCATAGCAAGTCGTCATGACTTGCACCGCGGTACAGAGATATCGCTATGGCCAGCCAATTATATCCTGAGCTAGTTTTTACGGCCTGATTATTTCTAAGGGCATTACTGTATATAATTTTACTTATACATATTATACAATTTATTTCAAAAATACTTTAATATTGCATATAAATTTCTTAAAAATTTTATGTGCACACTTTTCACATTTCTTATCACCTTTCCTTCATTTTATTGAATTATTTTTCAATAATTCAATATTTTTCCTTGTACACAATTAACATTTTATTTCTCATTTATTCATATAATATGGATAAATTCTCTAACAAGTTATTTTGCACATTATTTCACATCTATTACCCATATAAACTTAATTTATGCCTTATTTCGTTATAATTTCTCATTTTCACTACTTCCATAACTCATTACCAATATTTAAAAATTTCCATTAAATTTCATAAATCATATAAAAATTCATGGATACTAAATATGATATTTATAATTAATTTAGGCTACTAATTACCATTTTCATGTAAAAATCACTATATTTCTCTGAGGAAAAAATTCGGCCATCATGTTAACATAACCTTAAAAATTATTTTTCTTCATTCTAATTATGTACATATCATCAATTATGTCCCAATTTCATTTATCCTATCTCAATTTCATTAATTAAACAATTTAGCAATTTTTTCTCAAATACATAAAAGAAATTAATTCATTAAAATAGAAAATACTTAGATTTATTAGCCACATACCAATTTATCTTGATCAAGAGTGTCTAGCCTTCCTTCTCTTTGCCCTTATCCTTTGAAACTCTTCCTTCACCTTCCACTAGGGGTGTCCATCGATCGGGTTTGGGTCAACCCGATCCGAACTCGATTAACCCAAAATATTGAGTTTATCCTCACCCGAACTAATCCTACTAATATGTCAGGCCCCAACCCGATTATTTTCGGGGCCCGAACCGAACAACCCAATTTTTAATTTCATTTTAATTGATTAAACTAAAATTTTAAGTAAAATAGAATTAAATAACTTAAAATATATTATAAAAATATAACAAACCAACAATTTTAAAATTACAACAAATATAATATCAACTATCTCATAAATATACATAAATTTTATTTAAAGTTTATTGAAATATAAAGTTTATCCCCATAAATATCAACTATCTCAATAACAAACCTTATGTATATGATTTTCCTTTGCAACAAAAAAATAATAGGAGAAATAATAGGGATTATTTATCTTGAATGAAATTGTTAATAACTTGTTGTAATAACCGTTTTCATAATCAAATTAACAATCTATTGACTGCTAATTACCCGTTTCCATAATCAATTTCTCTTGAATATTGCAGTGAAAGTGATTCCAACTATTCCATCCGATGATCCACATTCCATAATTTGTAAATAGACTTCTTCTTCTTCTTCTTCTTCTTCTTCTTTAATTTTAATTTTATTTTAGAGATGAACTTTCTTAGAAAATATATAAATGGAGTCGTACATATATATTTTTGCTAACAACAAAATACCAAGGCACCAAGCCAAACTTGAAATAATACCACGTCAGAAAAGTTTCAGAACAAAAGAACAAAATAAGAGGCAACCAGAGCTAACAATGGCATTTGCATGCATAGAGATCAATACCTAATTAATTAATAATAGAAATACAAATGGCATTTCCATACAAATGTCATTTCTCTTGAAACCATCAAACTACTTAGAAAAATCTAAAGCATTGGTATGTGTAGTTTAGAGAAAAACAAAATTAAAACTTCAAAGAAAAGAATGGGAAAACATGTAGACACCACAAAAATCACAGCCCCACATCCATAAGGATTCTTTTCCTGGACTGATACATTTACCAGAAAAGGTTAGTTTATAAGAAAACCAGGCTCAAATAACCCTAATGATAGAACAACATGAATTTTGCAGAAATTGGCAGCTTGTGTAACGATGAGAGAAGGCAAGAAAGGGAAGAGATATCTTTGGCGAAACAAGGACAAATGGAGAAGCTCGTTAAAGGCCCACAGGGTGATGAAAGAAATCAGAAGAAATCTGCCCGTCCAGAGAGAGTTAAATCTCTTCAAATGATGAGTATTTCTTGATTTGAGGCGAAGGTGAAATACGAAGCCAGGAGAAATTAGGGAGAGAAGAAGAAGCACGCTTATGCAACAAAGAGTAACTGATTCAAAGATGAATTTAAGAAGCTAACAGAAAAGCTTATCGTTCGCTGATTTGATGAATGACGAAGGCGGCCAAAAAGAATCTAAAATTTTAGAAGAGGAAATGAAGAAGGAAAATTAGGTTTTTTCATTTATATACTTAGCCATTCGGGTTGGTCGGTCGAGTCGGTTGTTGAGGGTTTTTACCCGACCCAACTCGAACCTAAAAATTTCATAAATCCCCCACCCAAACCGACCCTACCAACCCGATTAACCCCACCTGAATTTGTCGGTTCGATTTGGGTTGGTCGAGTTGGTCGGGTCGAGTCGGGTCGATTTTTGCACACCCTTACCTTCCACACCTACCATAATTGGCCCAAACTAGCTTAGTTTTCTTATTTTTTTGTTCTCAAATGATAAATCCAAGCTCATAATCATAAACTATACCTCAAAATCTATGAAAAAACACTAAAGAATTAATTTAAACCCATAAATTTCTCAAGTTCCAACTTACCCTATTTTCTTTATCCACTTGATTTCTAGCCTTTCTTTGCTCAAACCACTTGATTGAGGCTATTAGGGTAATCTAGAGAGATGGAACTTTAGTTGTTATGTTGGAATTTATGAAAGATTTGAAGTGAAAGAAGAAGAAATCAAAGAGAGAAGGTAGAGAGCAATGGTTTAGCCAACACAAGGAGAGGGAGAGGAAGCCAGCAAATTTTGGAAAATTCTCCAAATTTTCTTCCTATAAATACCTCTCATTTGTGCCTAAAAATAGGCTTAATCAATGGGCTCAGCCCAATCACAAATTAAAGCCCATTTTAGGCTATTTAAGGCCCAAACAAATTTCTCTATTTTTCTCATTTCAATTCACTTCAAAAATAATTTCATCAATTTTATCACATAAAAAATAGCTAGCACGTAAATTTTTGGCTCAATCGGAGTCCGTTATCAGTCCTATTCAAACTTATCGGTCCGATTCAATAACTGTCGGTGTCATCGAAAAATTCCATTCTCATCTCTAAACTATTCTTCACAAAAATTCATGTAGGCATACAAAATCTGGCAATTTTTGGAGTTCGTTTACTATTTTTAATTATTTACGCGAAATCAAGTCACCTTTTCTACCAGGGAAATTGACTCGCTACATTTTTCGTATTTTTGACCATTTGGAGGCCTATTTGACCTCAATTTCACTTCAAATTTCAACCCCGGACTCCTCATGACTAATACTTTCTAATGGTCTAATAAAATATTTTTGACTTTCGGATATTCTTTCGGGCCCGAAAAGCACTATTAACCATTGGAAAGTACTGTTCATAGCTGACCTAGTGTTGAGGCCATTACATTTCTCCCCCACATAAAATAAATTTCGTCCTCAAAATTTACCTGAACTGAAGTGTAGAGGATACCACTATCTCATGGTCGTCTCAGGTTCCTATGTAGCTTCCTCTATATTGTGGTGATGCCATAAAATCTTCACCAACGGTATCTGTTTGTTCCTGAGTTGTCGGACTTCTCTAGCCAAAATCTTCATTTTTCTTTCCTCATAGCTCATGTCAGTCTGAACCTGTATATCTTCTGGTGCTATAACATGACTCGGATCAGACCTGTATCTGTGGAGCATAAACACATGGAAGACATCATGTATCTTTTTCAAAGCAGATGACAGTTTCAACCTGTAGGCCACGGGACCCACTCGCTGAAGTACCTCATATGGACCTATAAATTTAGGGCTCAACTTGCCCTTCTTGCCAAACCTTAGAACTTTCTTCTACGGAGATACTTTCAGACAAACTTTGTGTCCGACCTGAAACTCAATATCCTTTCTCTTCAAACCTGCATATGATTTCTGAAGGTCCATTGCTTCTTTCAAGTGGCTTTTAATAATCTAAACTTTCTCTTCCGAATCACGGATCAAATCTGAGCCCAATAGCTTCTTCTCACTCAGTTCTGTCCAGCATAACAGAGTTCTACACTTCCTACTATATAACGCTTTAAAAGGTGCCATTTTCAAACTGGACTGGTAGCTATTTTTGTATGCAAATTCAGCCAAGGGCAAATGCATTTCCCAGTTGGTGCCAAAATCAAGAACACAACATCTAAGCATATCCTCTAATATCTGAATCACCTGCTCGGACTGGCCATCAGCTGAGGGTGAAAAGCTGTGCTGAGGTGAAGTTTGGTACTCAGAGCATCCTAAAAGCTCTTCCAGAAATGAGATGTAAACCTAGGATCCCTGTCAGAAATAATCGATATAAGAACTCCATGCAACCTAACCACTTCACTAATATAAATCTCTGCCAGCCTAGTCAAAGAATAATCCATCCGTACTGACAAAAAATAGGCAGATTTAGTGAGCCGATCAACAATTATCCAGATGGCATCATGTTTTCTCGGAGTCACAGGTAAGCCAGTCACAAAATCCATGGTCACCTGATCCCATTTCCATTCCGGAATAACAAGTGGTTGAAGAAGTCCATAAGGAACTTGATGCTCTGCCTTTACCTATTGACATGTCAGACATTTACCCACGAAATCAGTCACATCTTGTTTCATACCTGACCACCAATAGTAGACTTTCAAATCCTGGTACATCTTGTTACTCCCGGGGTGCATGGCATAGCTACTATGGTGTGCTTCTGACAGAATCTCTTTCCTCAATTCTTCCTGAGCTGGTACACAAAGTCTTCCTTTATAACAAAGGCTCCCATCACCAGACAATGAATAATCACTTTCACTACCGTGCTGAAGCTTGGTTACAATAGCCTTTAGCTGGTCGTCTTCCTACAATGATCACACAAAATTGGTGTCCCTCTATCACTGCCTCTGGGTGCACTAGAAGCTGTAGTGGCTATAGATTTACCACGAAAAGCACTATCCTGACCCCTGCCTGCTAGTGGGTGACCCTAAGGCTCCTGCTGACCCTTCTGCTTTTTACTCTGTCCAAGCTTGCCACTGCTTTGTCCCTGCTTCCTCTTCTATTGAAATCGGGACTGCCTCTCTGCTTGCTCAGCTTGAGTAGCTTTTAATTTAAGAGCTGCATCAATCATGGACCGCAAATTAGGGTAATGTTGGGCCCCAATAATCTGCCTCAACTCAGTGTGCGGTCCTCTCTCAAAACGCTGACGTTATTCTCTTCTATAGCCAAGCCCTCATCCAAATAAGCGCTCAAACTCTCTATCATACTCAGCCACTTTACGATTTCCCTGTATCAGCCTCAAAAAGGCATCCTGCATAGAAATCTTGTGCTCAGTCCCAATGTATTTCTTCTCAAACTGGTCAATAAAGAACTCCCAGTTCAGACAATCTGCAGGTGTATGCCTCCTAATAGAATCCCACTAGATGAAAGCTGGTCCCTGCAGTAAAGCTATTATACCTTTAAACTTCTCCTCTAAGGGACTGTGGGTGATTTCAAACAACCTCTTTATTTTAAACAACCATGCCTCTGCAGCTGTTGGCATCAAAGGGTCCTGACCTAAAAAATCCTCAGTTCTTAATCTTTTCAACTGCTCCAATATAGGTTTCCTTCTTGGCGAAGCAGGCGGATGAACCTATATCACTGGCAGTGGTGCCCGAGCCTGAGCAGCCTGGAGGTACTACTGGATATAGTCTGACATCAAATTAAGAAAATCCAGCTGAGGAGGAGGTGGAGGAGGCGCTACTGGTGGAGGTGCCTGTTGCGGTGGGACCTCCGGTTGCCCCATATTACTTGAAGCCTCACTCCTATCATCTCCAGGCTCGCAACTCGGCTCTCCGGACATCTTTTCACTATAAAACATAAGGGAGCAAGAATACATTAATTCCAAAACAACTTTTCAAAATAACAATTGGCATGTATATAATCAATTTATATCAAACATTGCACCCACTCCGATCTTAGAACCGTCTAAATCTTTGCTCTGATACCACAAAATATAGCACCCTTATAACACCTAACACTGTTCCGGTACACCGCAGACCGAAAATTTTTTTTTCAACTTATTCTTTCAATTCATAATCTTATACTTAGTTATATAAACTATGATCCGCCGATGACCTATAACTGTCCAATTTACTATGCACTTAATAAAATTTTTGCAATATAATGGCTATATATATCCCTAACCCCCTGAAAAGCAAACAATATCCATAGCCTCTCAGAGGCACAACAGTCATATAATATCATATCAAGCCTTCTAATTTCTTAACCATTCATCTAAATATTTTACATACATTCCATTACACCAAATAGGTCTCACTTTACATCACAAGGTATGACATATTACAGTACAAAATAACAACTCCAATGAGTTTAATTACAACATACAAATCCATAAGTATTATGTTTATATATACATGCCACAAAATTTTAAAACTCCACTTTAATCAAAAGAAATCCTTCAGAGAATATTCTTGCTCCCGCTCCTGCAACCCTGCACGCAGTCACAACTACGCGTTGAGCACTTGACATGCCCAGTGGTGACTAACAATCTAAATATTTCTTAAATTCCATTTAGAAAGTCTCATTATGCAAAAATTCTCTGTTTTATTTTTTCAAGCAAACTCAAATAACACTTTTCTTTTCAATTAACATTTTAAATTTCTAATACACTTTTATTCATCAAATACTCATTTATTATCAAATTATACATTTAATTCAAACTTTTACCTTTTTATCAAATTGGTCCATTTTTCTTGTTAAAATACGAATTTAGCCTTTTATGCTTCTTTTTAAAATTTAAGCTATTAATTAGGGTACTTAACCTTAATTTTACACTTAGTTTAACATTTTTATGCAAAATTATGTTTTAGTCCTTATTGACTATAAGACTTTCTTTTAACACATTTTAACCATTAATTGACTGTTTTATCCTTAATTAAACAATTCTTAATTAATTTGCTTAATTTATACTCTTTTGGGGAAAATTAGGATTTTGCCCCTAAACTTTCTTTTTCTTTCAAATTAGTCCTTTTTTACTTTTAACTAACATTTTTCATTCTCTTTCACATTTTCTCATATCATTTTCATTATACCCCTAGTTCTGACCCGACAGAAAACTTCAAACCGGATACACGAGACGTGGACCCCACAGGGCCACAACAGAGATAGAGAAATGACCCCCCAGAGGGCTAATTTTCACAGAGCAGAGAACAGAGAAAGAGTAGCCATGGTGATCAGAGATCCAATCCATAGCATAGCAAGTCGTCATGACTTGCATCGCGGTACAGAGATATCGCTATGACCAGCCAATTATATCCTGAGCTAGTTTTTACTGCCTAATTATTTCTAAGGGCATTACTGTATATACTTTTACTTATACATATTACACAATTTATTTCAAAAATACTTTAATATTGCATATAAATTTCTTAAAAATTTTATATGCACACTTTTTACATTTCTTATCACCTTTCGTTCATTTTATTGAATTATTTTTCAATAATTCAATATTTTTCCTTATACACAATTAACATTTTATTTCTCATTTATTCATATAATATGGATAAATTCTCTAACAATTTATTTACACATTATTTCATATCTATTACCCATATAAACTTAATTTATGCCTTATTTCGATATAATTTCTCATTTTCACTACTTCCATAACTCATTACCAAGCTTTAAAAATTTCCATTAAATTTCATAAATCATATAAAAATTCATGGATGCTAAATATGATATTTATAATTAATTTAGGCTACTAATTACCATTTTCATGTAAAAATCACTATATTTCTCTTAGGGAAAAATTAACATAACCTTAAAAATTATTTTTCTTCATTCTAATTATTCACATATCATTAATTATGTCCCAATTTCATTTACCCTATCTCAATTTCATTAATTAAACAATTTAGCAATTTTTTCTCAAATACATAAAAGAAATTAATTCATTAAAATAGAAAATACTCAGATTTATTAGCCACAAACCAATTTATCTTGATCAAGAGTGTCTAGCCTTCCTTCTCTTTGCCCTTATCCTTTAAAACTCTTCCTTCACCTTCCATACCTACCATGGCCGGCCCAAACAAGCTTAGTTTCCTTATTT
This sequence comes from Excoecaria agallocha, assembly GCA_037975025.1. Taxonomy (NCBI): domain Eukaryota; kingdom Viridiplantae; phylum Streptophyta; class Magnoliopsida; order Malpighiales; family Euphorbiaceae; genus Excoecaria; species Excoecaria agallocha. Next base: position 25,801,279 of record CM075816.1, read on the forward strand.
TTTTGTTCTCAAATGACAAATCCAAGCTCATAATCATAAACTACACCTTAAAATCCATGGAAAAACATAAAAAAAATTAATTTAAACCCATAAATTTCTTAAGTTCCAACTTACCCTATTTTCTTTATCCACTTGATTTCTAGCCTTCCTTTGCTCAAACCACTTGATTGAGGCTACTAGGATAATCTAGAGAGGTGGAACTTTAGTTGTTATGTTGGAAGTTATGAGAGATTTGAAGTGAAAGAAGAAGAAATCAAAGAGAGAAAGTAGAGAGCAATGGTTCGACCAACACAAGGAGAGGGAGACGAAGCCAGCAAAATCTGAAAAATTCTCCAGATTTTCTTTCTATAAATAACTCTCATTTGGGCCTAAATCTGGGCTTAATCAATGGGCTTAGCGCAATCACAAATTAAAGACCATTTTAGGCTATTTAAGGCCCAAACCAATTTCTCTATCTTCCTCATTTCAATTCACTTCAAAAATAATTCCATCAATTTTATCACATAAAAAATAGCTAGTACGCAAATTTTTTGCTCAATCGGAGCCCGTTATTGGTCCGATTTAAACTTATTGATCCGATTCGACAACTACCTGTGTCACCGAAAAATTCCATTCTCATCTCTAAAATATTCTTCACAAAAATTCATGTAGGCATGCAAAATCTGGCAATTTTTAGAGTTCGTTTACTATTTTTAATTATTTACGTGAAATCAAGTCATCTTCCCTACAAGGGAAATTGACTCGCCACCTTTTTCATATTTTTGACCTTTGGTGGCCCATTTGACCTCAATTTCACTTCAAATTTCAACCCTGGACTCCTCATGAATAAGAATTTCCAATGGTCTAATAAAATATTTCTGACTTTACGGGTGTCCTTTTGGCCCCGAAAAGCACTATTCACCATAGGAAAGTACTATTCACGACTAACCCGGTGTTGAGGCCATTGCAGACATATCCACATAGCCTTGGCTTAGCTAGTCATAGGCCTGATCTTTTACACATGGGACCTTAGACCTTGAAGTATTATGGGCTTGATGATAATATGTATTATCATTTGTCCTCCTTCCATAAATTTGATCGATTCATGGTGTCGATCATATCTCTAAGGCAGGATGTTGGAATTTTTGTTTGAATTTGAATCTTAATAGTGGCTTTTTATGTGCTCGATAAGATAGTTGGCATGTCATTAGGCAATGTTATACTGGTTGCATAATTAATGGTGGCTTTTGGTTTTGTGTGCTTTCTATTCAAATGACCAATGGTCCTCTTACACGTGGCATCTCTAAATGGGATGTTCTCAATAGATGTGTCTGGCTTGATGAGGAAGCTATCTTTTCATCTATAAATAGGTGAAAATTTTTCATTTTTTCACTTTTGCAAAAGTTTGCTTTCTTCCCTTATCTCTCTACTCCTGAGATCTTTCAGAGCCTTTGAGAGTTACTTTGAATTTCTTTAAGTTCCAGCATTTTCATTGCTAGATTTTTGCTAAAATCATCAAGTAAGCTCTTCTTTGCTTATATGAATTTGAATTTTATTTCTATTTTTGACTCTAATTCTTTATCTTCATCATCATCGTTATTACCTAACCTTTACTCCTTAATCTTATAGGAACCGATCAAAAATACCTTTTTCATCCCCACACTTCTTAAAATGGCTTCCACTAGTAGCGATTCGATCAGACTAGACATTGAATTCCTCAAGCATATAGGGAGATGAAACCAATAGTAAAACATTCAAAGCTTTTTACTTCTAAAGTGAGGGGATTGAGGGAAGAATATAAGTTGCCTGAGGAGATAGAAATATTAGCTTGATCCATATCTATATCAATTTTTGATGGTCAATTTAGGGGGGAAAAAGAATGAATGATTCATTTGTCATTAAGAGAGTTTAGACTGGCTTGTAGCTATCTCTTCCTCCGTTTGAGACTAGTATCCTACGAGGCTATGTAATTGCTCCAAATCAGATCAACCCAAATGGATGGAGGTCTATTACCTATTTTAGGGTCATCTGTAATGATTTTAGGATTGCCCCTTCTTTCGAGCTGTTTATCCATTTCTTTTACATATTTGGTTGAGATAGGGCATTATAATACTACTTCACGAGTAGAAATAAGAGGAAGCTTTTTTCACTCCCTTCCTTTATCAAAAGATTTTGGGATAAATACTTTCTGGTTGGCCGCAAGGACGACTTTGGAGTAAGCTTATGCTAATTGGAAAAGCCAAATAACCTTAAAGATTTAGTGTCTGGCCTTGAGATCTTCAAGATGGATATAAAAATGCTTATGAAATACATCAAGGATCACAAGGATGATCCAATCAGTTTTGAGTCTTTATTGGCTTCTTTGGATAGGCTAAATGTTTTTGAAGCTGAATGTGAGCATGCACTTTATTTTTGCATATTACATTTCAAATTATGTTCTATCCCCATAAAGGGTTAACCCTTTCTCCTATTTGTGCAACTTTAATGCATATGGATTTTGCTAGGTAAGTGGCTGAAAAGGCCAAATAATTGGAGTTAAAAAAGAGAAAAAATTCCACTTGATGGGATGGTAAAATCGTTCGGCGTGAGAAGGTTCATCGAGCTCCAGCTCCACAACTTTTTCTTCGAGACGAGCCGAATGAAGTGATAAAGGTAGAGCTTTCTACTGTTATCTCCTCTCCAACTCCTGCGGCTATTTAAGTTACTTCAGTAGGGCTCACTTCCTCAAGGGCTTCATCTAAGTGAACTATATCTAAAGGGCATTTAGTTGCTATAGCTCCTGCTTCAGGAGTTGAGTCTCTTTTCTTGAAGGAAATTCTTCATGTAACACCCCCATACCCTTTAGTAGGATTTGAGAGCACAACAACATACTAACATTTTTTTCGTATTAAATGTGGGAACAAATCCAAACAAGATATCTTATTAACTATCATTTCTAAATTAGATTAATTAGAATTTAACTCATTTAAGGTTCTTTATGTTTGATTTGATCATGCATATTATCCCACTAAAATTAATTATCACAATTCTAAAGGAAACACTTATAATATAAGATAAACTCATACATATGATATCAACACTATTTACAATACCTTCACATTACATTTACTTAGGACTTATACATGATTAAGGTTTGTTAGAACTATGCGGTGTAAAAATTATATACCTAAAATAAATCTTGAGCTATCTCTCTATTGGCTTACAAATGTTAACTTCAAACTCGGCACTTTACTTCTATGAACCTACATGGAAAAATATCTGTGCTAAGTGATGGCTTAGTAGGGAGTAAAATAATGAAATTGAATTCTTGATGAAGTCACAAATATAATCGGTACAATATGCAACTACAAAGATCACATATTAATGTTTAATAATTAAACACACTATAACATCTATTTAACTTTTATATCACACATGAATTAACTCACACGATGATCCCATTAACGATAACGATAACAATAACATGCACTCACAAAACATACCAATTCCACTAATAATAATAATAACATGCACTAACCTTGAAATAAATAAATAAATCATATTCATTATTAATAACATATCTCTTATTATAATTATTCAATTAGAGACTTATCCATTGCTTAAATTCTCATTAATCGTGGATAATAGGACTAAACACTAGATACTGGCAAGTAGTAACAAACACTAGAGACATAATAGTCTCAAATCACCAGATACCAATAAGTATTAAGACACTAGACACCATTTGGTGCCAATACTAGCAGCTGCAATCTCTATCCACAACTATGTGAAATTCAGGCACCCATGAAGGCTTTAATCATTTGTTAACTTTACATTTAACATACTCATTTTTCCAGCCAAGTCAATATATAATCATAATTTGATCATGTATTAATATGCACATTCTTACACTTATGCCCACATTCATAAAGAATGATAATACATAAGCATCATTTACATGCATACATTCCTTGAATATATTTTATTCCCACTGTAACTAAGTATATTTTTATATAATATATGTTCACTTGGTTATTGTTCATTTTAGGACATGTAACAAGATGAATATGTCTATTTATGCCTAATTGTACTTAAACACTCAAGATATATATTTAAGAATGCATGCCATAGATTCATAATTAGCAAAAGTGCATAAAAAATCATTTGTGCACTTGTAATTCACTTGCATGCATTTTATTAAATTTCATATTTTAATATATAATCACTTATTTCATGTTTATTACATCATATTCCACCTTCTTACATGTGTTTGTAAAGTTTCATTAACTTAGGAGAAGTTTGGGTAGGTTTCGGTGATGTTCGAAAGCAAAGCGTGCAAAAACAAAGCATAAAATGAAATGAAAAATAGTGGGGCAGAATAGGGGCACACAGGTGGGAAGTTTTGTTCCCCACCATATGGAATAAGATTCGGGAAAAATAAATTTTTGGATAGAAGTGTTTCACATGACTGGGAAGAATTCTTGCCACCTGTATGTATGCTAAGGTGCGGTTGTTTTTGTAAGGACAGCAGATCTAGGTCGTCTAACATGTGATTTTATAGGGCATAGATGTGGTTTTATGAAAATATTGTCTTCTAACTAAATGTTACTCTATGTTTTAAGTTTTCAATGACCTAAAATTTAAGTTATTTAGACTTCTAAATCATGAAAAATTAAACAAAAAATACAAGCTGCTCCAAATGACAGGGCAACAACTATTAGTCAACTTCAAATCAAAATTTGACAATCTTAAAGAAAGATTCACATTTAAATCCTTTAATTAAATAGGTTTGTGTTTCTAGTTTAACCTTTAATTGGAATAATTCAAATTGGAGGTCTATAAGTCTGTGTTTCTAGCTTAACCTTTAATTGGAATAATTCAAATTGGAGGTCTATAACTCAAGTTATAGCTAAAATAATCTCTACAAATCCTCTGGATCATGCACTAAAATTTACCCTACTATTCTCTACAATTTCTTCTTCTATGCCTACTTTATCATTAAATTTGATCGGTATCTAGCAAGTGTACTAGATCGGTTAGCAATATAGGAAAATAGAATTAAAACCCTCAAATATCGTACTTAAGAGATTCTAAATTTTAGATTTTTGAAATAAAGATTGTGTAAAGAATTTCCAGATTTTTATTATAATTATTACCTAAATTAAATTAATTAAATAGCTAAATTAATTGGAACAGGAAATAAAGTCTAAAATTGACTTAAAAACAGAGATTAACTAAATTAATGATAAAACTCAATGACTAAAGATCTTTTGCTAAGGAAATTATTCGCCTCGCTTCCTATTGAAATTGACTTTATTCAAAGTAATACAAATTTGTCATGAAAAACGAAACTAAATTCAAATATCTTATACATAATACCTTTCTAGAAAATTAAATTCTCTAATTAAAAATAATCCAATAATTAGTATAAATTCGATTTTAAGTTCCTAAATCTAGTTTAAATCTCCTTGCCAAAAATCTATTCTTAATATATTCACAATTTAAATTCTTAGCCTAATATCACTTATGATCATAAATTCCTATCTCAATTTTCAGAACACAAGAATATATAATAAATACAAGCATAATAGAAAAAGGCATATATATTATTGATCAAACTCAGATTCACAATTAAATCATCTATTTGATATACATCAACTACGAATCAAAATAAAATCACTAAAATAGATCAACAAAAGAATTACACAAGAAGGATATTTGTATTGAATTTAAAGCTAAATTATGAGTCATCACAGTAGGAAAAACGAAGGTTCAAGCTTCCCTCAACAAAAGAAAGAAACTACTCACTATTCATTATTTAAATTGAATAAACGAATGAAAAATCAAATACTATATTCGTAGAATTAACTCTGACTTGATCTTTAACTCTTGGAAAAACTAGAAGAAGAAGCCTCGGTTAACCTTAAATTAATATCTCTAAGCTAAAGAATTATGCTTTTATGAAAAACCTAAGTCTAACTTGATAGAATAATGTTTAACTATTCATATCTGATGATAAAACAATAAAAGACCTAAAATACTTGAAGTCCAGCCGCCACTAGGAGTCAAACTTCTACTCAAAATCTTTATTTTTTGCACAAATAATTAAATTGACTCGGCAGAGCCACTTCCTGTCCCAGCAGGGTTATGCAATTCTATCTCAAGTTGTTTATTATGACCCCATCAAGCCATTCTCTGTCCCAGCCAGGTTATAAGGTATTGGACTAAAGGTGCATTTCTTCAAATAACTCAGTTGAGTCACTCCTTTTCCCAGCCAGGTTGATTTTTGAATTTTTCTTTAAAGCTACGTAAACAACATAAATTAACTTGGAACTCTACTATTTCAAAACATGCATAACGTAAACATAAAACACGCAAAATTAACACTAAATGAACTCTAAAACGCACTTAAAACACACATAAAACATAGGTATAATTAGGAGATATCAAATACCCCACACTTAGCTTTTGCTTGGGCTCAAGCAAATTTGAACAAACAACATTCCAAAAATTCTCAAACTCTGAACCCAGAATCATGCAATTTAAAACTAGGATTAACAATTAACAACGTCATTTGATGACACTCTAACAAAAAAAGATTCAAACAAAAGGGTAATTGAAAGTTTCTACATGCGTGTGCAAGACCCAAAACATTATAAATATTTTCAAAACTAAAAATCCAGTGTAATCTAGTAACCAAAAAAG